>CM022665.1:44353651-44448651 GCA_012295275.1 Chrysomallon squamiferum
AAAAATAAAATAATAATAAATAAATAAAAATTGTAGAAATATATTTTGTGCTAAATTTAACAGACATATCCTTTTTTTTTTTCATAACAAACTCAGCCATATATTTTGCTTATTATTTTTAACACTATCTTTATTTGCATCCATTATTACATAAGCTTATCTAACATATTATTATTATTATTATTATTATTATTATATTGTTGTTGTTATTTTACTGTTGTTATTATTTATTTATTTATATTTTTTTAATCTATTTATTTTACGAATAAGAAGACGGAAGCAATACTGTTGAAAATAATTTTAAATATTGTCTTTACAGATCGAAGAATCTTCACACACGTTTATTTTTATCGGAGAGGGTCATCCCGAAAAACTAGAACCCTCTGTGAAACATGCGGATCCTCCGTCAAAGAAAATCATTACCAAAATTACAGGACCTGGTGGGTTTTTCTTTAGAGATTTCCAAAAAGGATGGTCTTATATTTGGTAGGGGATTTGATAACAAACGTACATAGTTTGGTTAAGATTGTTAATTCGTGAGTTTCAAATCTTTACCTTTCGTGCAAGAGTTTTGTCCCTTTAACACCTTTTTTGAAATATTCTTAATTAAGTAATATTATTTTTAATTATTAGGAAAAATCGTCTTTGAATACAAATGGTACGGCAATATTTAGCTTTTGGGAATGGATATCATTAGCTCCTGAGTCCCATTATTTATTTTATTTTAGTCATCAAATCATAGTTACTTTTTATTTTTTTTATTTTTTATTTTTTTATCTTGTCTAAAAGTTGTTTTTATTTTATTTTATTTTATTTATTTATTTGTTTACTCATTTATTTGCAAAGATGCTGGATACGTCACAACACCGATATGTGCCATACAGTGCGCTCTTTGTGTCATTCAGGAAAAAGACAAAATGCCAGTCAAGTAAGTGTTGTTTAGTGTATAATGAATTAATAAAAATTTAAATAATTTATTTGTTATGATACAGTCGTGCAATTTTATTTTATTCTATTATTATTATTATTATTATTATTATTATTATTTTATTTTATTTTTTTTTTTTTTTGGTTAAATTTTTATATGTTTTATATAGTTTACTATATTATTGTATTAATTTATTGAAAATACATTACATAAATTTAGGTAAAATGTCATTTTATTTTTTATGTTAATATATATAATTCCTATTAATTTTGTTTTAGCTTAGATTACTGTATTCTATTGTATTTTTATATATTTTAATTAATTAATTATTTTTTTGTTTTTATTCTTTATTTTTATCTTTATTGATTTTTTTTGATTTTTTTACTTATTTATTTTACTTTCTTAAATTCTGTTGCTGTATTTTTGCTTTATTTATTTTAAATTTATTGTTTAATTTTAATTTATTTTAATTTTTATTAATTTTATTTTATTTACAGAGGTGGTGTATATACTCCCGGCATTGCTTTCCGAAAAACTACATTGATTGATCGGCTTTTGAAAAGAGGGATCAAGTTTGAAGTTATAGACCAAGATTAAACATGATTATTAATTTACAAAAGACTAGGACATGGAATAAATAAATAAACAAACAAATAAATAAATAAATGACAATTAAATATAAATAAATCAATAAATCAATTAAAAAAATTTAAATTAAAATTTTCTTCCTACATATAAACATGCGCAGTAATAAAAAGGATTTCAGTCTACGATTTCAACGATACTGTTTGAATAATAATAATAATAATAATAATAATAATAATAATAATAATAATAACAACAACAATAACAGTAACATCAACAACAACAACAACAACAACAACAACAACAACAACAACAACAACAACAACAACAACAATAATAATAAATAAATAAATAAAAGCCTTGGAGATACCCATACGGATAAATAGAACGAAATACATTTTTTTTTTTTTTTTTTTTTTGTAAAAATGAATTAATAATAATAATAATAATAATAATAATAATAACATATGAAAGAGGAAATAATCGAATAAAAGAATCGAAAATAACGATCATGGAACATATGGTGTCTGAGACATGGATTTACCCAGAAATTATAGACATCTGTTTAAACAAAACATTAGCAATAAAGTGTACTTATGTAATCAAATAGTCATTAAACAAATCTTGAATGCCATTGTAATTATTATTATTCTTGATATTATTATATAATATTTTTCTACTCTTCTTTTTTTTGTTTCTTCCTGAACCCTGACTCTTGTCTTTGTAATCGTTTTCTCACAGAAAATGTACATGCAAACTGCTTTGATTCTTGTTGGTTCAACAAACATTAGTTTTACTTTCGTAAATCGCTTTGTGCAACACTTTATTTATCGTCTTTTTCCGTGACACTGTTTAATTAACGCTTTCTCGAGCAGTAATTGTTTCTTCGGACCAGTTGCCAGTGGACTGACTGCTCAGGAGCCGATCCAGAATATTCGGGAAAGTTCGGGAGTTGTACGTAAATTTTACAAGATATAGTGCGTCGGTAAAAATGTGGGAACGCTAGCCAGTATGAGTCACTGGTCTGAAAGCGAGAAACTTTTTATCATAAAGTACTTAGAACACGTTAAGCTTATCAAAGTAAACTTTCTATGTACGCCTCACCAGGACATACCAATTAAAACGTTTGAGCTGCCTTTCCAAGACCGTGTTAAATTACATTGGTTAATCAGGTATAGGTTACATGACATTGTAAAATTTTATTCTGTAAAAATAATTATATCTGAAGAGATGATGATGTGTCGGTATTCCATGAGATTTAATAAATCAGTCTTGTCTATATTCCTTTATTCTGGTTGCCTTTTTTATTATTATTATTATTATTATTATTTTTTTTTTTTTTGTGGAAGTGTGTGTGTGTGTGTGTGTGTGTGTGTGTTTGGGGCAATGTCTTTCTGATCATCAATTAGAATAGGCTACAGACTAACTTCGGCCACTCCAGTTAACTCTCTTGGTTATCATTATTATAAATAAAAATTTCATAACACCCGGTATTGAAACTTTTTATACATTTTCCCCAGACGTCACTCTACAGATGGCCGATGAGAAAATGTTCATGAACTATTTCTATGCCGATCCTTTTCGAAGTACGAAATGCAACAACGCATCATGACACTTAGGAATGTAAAACATCAAGTTTGTAGATTTTGACCTTGACAGCCGGAATTTTTCAGCGTTCCAAACATTACATTTATCAGTCTGTTGATAACATATTTTCGCTGTTAATAATGTCAACGTCTATAGAAATTTCTAACTTGAACACGAGCCCTCTGTTCGTAAATGGATCAGTTTTAAATTTAATAAAATCAAATTACGTAAGTTTAAAACGTAAACAAAAAAAAAAAAAAGAAACAAAAAGAAACAAAAAAGTAAAATTAAAATAATATAAAATCGGCCAATTTATGTAAACAATCAAGCAGACGTACACTTAAAATAAACTTTCGCGCTATAATGCACGTGATTTATTCGAGATATATTATTGATTTTATTATTTATTTGTTTTAAGGTTAGCTAGTTCCTACTTTATTTATTTCCCCACGAATATTTTATTTTAATAATATTAAAAATTGATGACGATGACGATGATGATGATGTCACTGATGATGATTAAGATAATGCTGACGATGGAGCAGCGTTCATAGTTCAGCCTCTCAAATAATCCCACGTGTTCTTTTGGCTTTAAATTGTACCATTATTCATGGCCATGTAATACACACAAACACAAACTAATAAAAACTAAATAATAAACATTTATATTATTATTGTAACTACTATTATTATTATTCTCTGCAATCGATATGAAGTATACTGAGAACTGAGCACCTTTCGCTTATATGGTTTTCGATATAGGCGTTAAAAATCCGAGTGTCTGTGGATTCTCCCTGCACGTGACATTTACATTTCCGGGAACTTGTGCACATCTCGCTTAGTAGCACCGACAAGTGAAACGAAGTAGTGTGCAGAAAAGATGGAGGGTGGTGATATGAAAAAGGAACGTTTTGACATTGTAGTTTTTGGTGCGTCTGGCTTCACTGGACAGTATGTTGTTAATGAAGTGGCACGAGAAACAGAAAAGGAACCTGGGCTAACATGGGCAATTGCTGGCAGAACGATGGAAAAACTCCAGAAAGTTCTTACTTCAGCGACTTCTGCGACAGGTTCGTAATTTTAATTAAAATATATAAAATTATTAAAACTTTATTTATAGTTACTGTTTGTAAACCACGGTGAAGGTTGTTTTAATTGATAAAAAAAAAACAACAAATGCAGTCTCAGGTAAAGGCTATTTCAATAGAGAGAACAAAAAAATCAAAATAGAAAACCTATTTATTGTTAAAATTGACATGTACTGATATTTAACATCCAGAAGAAATATGTATATCTTTAACATATAGTTAAATAATAATAATAATAATAATTTTTTTAAAAATCGTTCACCAGGAAATACTGGACCAAAATGTTTCAGCAAAACATACTCTAATTTTGTGTCTGCATCCTAGAATAATAATAAATTGTTGCATGAATAAATCAACCATGTAGTACATGGGTGGTAACCAGATACTGAATTGCACAATAACCGTCTGACTGCTAAACTCAAAGTCTAATCAACAACTCCAGCTGATTGCTATCCATGCTTAATGCATGTAGATTTATTGACATTGTCAAAATCATAATAGTTTGCTTCAACAAACAGTTTGCATATGAACAGGTGACTAGCTTTCTTTTGATGTCAGATATAATAAGTTATTTTAGGAAAGAAGCAGGCTGATATGCTAGACTGGTTTTAGCAATGTTATCATACACTGTTTAGCAATAACGTTTTTACACATGCAAGTACTGTACTTTGAAAGAAGTAATGTCTTGAAGGGTTTCTGTCAGTGAAAGATGAAAAAAAAAAAAAAAAAAAGGATAATAAAATGTTTTAAAAGTTATTTATTGTAAGATAATATATTTCAAACTTTAAAGTTTATCAATACTTTTCCAATATGAATCAGTGGATGTTGGTGCATGAAATTTATTTATTTTTTTTTTTTTTTAAGGACTGCATTACAATGAATTCAGCAGCAAGATTTGAACTCTGACATGTATCTAAAAAATTGTCATAAAAGCCTTTTGAAAGGTGTCTATAAAATTCAGAGATTAATAAACATTTTTCATTGAATATGTACATGAGGTTCTCAGGTTTTTAGGTTTACAAATTATATATTTTTATTTTTATTTTTTCCCTTACTAGCCTACTTTTGACATGTCTGTTGTTTGCACTTTTTAATCTCAGGAAAGGACATGACACATGTTGAGAAATAGTAATCCAGTAATCCATCTAGACAAAAATAACCACTTTGTTTAGTTACATCCAGGTCCTGTATCTTATTCATACATTATTAACAGATTTTGCATTAGAATATAAAATGACCAGTCGGAGTAACAGAAAGAAATGTATTCTGTTCAGCTGGCTAGTATCATATTTTATTTTATGAACACTCTTCTTGTACATTAAAGCACCTAAAATGTCATTTCTGGAGCAATGCTGGAACAGGAAATATCTAAAAATAGTTAAAACTTTGACCTTTAGTACTTCAGCAGGCAGCCAGTATTGACTAGTTGACTACACATTTCCCATTGAATTATATTCCATGATCATATCTGTGTTACAAACTTGCTGAAGGCTAAAAATGTGGTGGCAGCTTTGTTTATACCATTAAACCAACTGTCACTGAGTATTTATTTAACAAGTCAGCTGTTTACTCTTAAAAAAAACCCTGAAATGCAGCTGAGTATTATATGCATTTAAAAATATACATGCACAATTTTTAATAACCATGCTTATTAGAAAAGCAGATATGCTAAAAATATTTTCTTCTACAGTTATGTTTGAAGACAAAAAAAAAATGTTATTTAGAAAGCAAGAGATGTTTAAGTGATAAATCTGATAAATCTTTTGAAAATATCTTTCCAATAATGTCCAAGTCTGCCTGCCTTCAGACAGTGAAAAGATTAGATGGGGAAAAATAAAAATAAAAATTAAATGCCTAATTTATTCTCATACATTTTTAAAAACAATGAGTAAACCTGAATCAGGCCTCTCTGTTGCTGCTATCATTTATCTGCAGCATCTGGCCACAAGAAGTTGCTGCTGTAATTACCATGTACATTTAATTTAGTAATTATGGTGTGGTTTTTTCATATCTGTTAAATTCATTAGCTGAACACAGTATATTCAGACACATAATTATTATTAATTATTGGGTTCCCTGTATGAAATAATTTCTGTATAAATAGCAAAACAAATTGAAAAGAAAAAAAAAAAAAAAAAAAAAAAAAAAAAAAAAAAAAAATCACTTGACTCATTTTGGCCTGTTTTCTCTTTATAATGTAGCTGTTGAAAAGTACAAGTGTACCCTCTTTATTGACATCTGGATCAGTCCCTGGATGTTCACATAAACTGCTGGCAATTTATGAATTTATCACTGAATAGTGAAGCTTTTTATTTAAATATTTATGAGTTTAAATAAGCTTCATTTATTTTTTATATCATGATTAATGACCGTTATAGTAATTTATATAACTAATAATACAGTTTAGAAAAAAAAAAAAAAAATATTTGTAACTGGAGCAGTATATTTTTAAAAAAAAAAGAGTGTATAAAATATCAAGCTTTGTAGACTGAAAATATTATTAACATTTATACACTAAAACTGTGATGCTTTGGATTAGAAGTTAAGATTTACTAAAATGTTGGTCGTCAAAATTAATTTAAAGTTTTGCTGGTAATGCACTATGTAACTTGTTCCAATTAAGATGTTCAAAACACCAGTTACTGTAGGTAATATAATTGGAATCACAGATGTATATTTTTGGCTTGTTTTCATATATAAAATATAACCATCACGACCTGTACAAGTATGTTGTATTACCATAGGGGTTTGTGTGGTAAAACAGCCTATGCATATATTTTATTTTGACTATTGTAACAGTGTATAATCAATTGATTTTCAGATAAAGATATAAAACATAACCTTTGCAACCTAGGCTTTGTGTTTTATATTGTTGTTGGAGTTAAAGCAGTAAAGCTTAACCATTATAACTTGTGCATATGTTTTATATTACCATTGGAATTAATGTAGTAAAATATAACTGTTACATCCTAAGCATACATTTTATTGTTGATGGAATTAGCATCGCAAACAGTAAAACAATTTTCAGTTAAAGATATAAAACAACCATTTCAACCTATCCTTAAATCACTGCTGGAGTTAATTCAATAAAGCATAATCATTATAGCTTGTGCATACATTTTATTGTTGATGGCATAAACATAATTGCATGCATATATATTTGAAGTTAAAATGGTGTATAAAAGATTTAAAACATAACTATTACAAGCTGTGCACATATTTTATTTTGTTGATTGGGTTAATGTAGTAAAATACAATCATTATAATCTATGTATATATTGTTGGTAGAGTTGAAGTAAAATTTAACAATCACAACATATGCATATATTTGATATTGAAGTAGTAAAATGTAACCATTATATATATATATATATATATATTGTTGATAGAGTTGATGCAGTAAAATGTAACCATCACAACATATGCATATATTTTATATTGTTATTGTGGAATATAACATTGGTTTAATTTCAGGTAAAGATGTAGAAAACGGTACAATCATCATTGCTGATGTGAGCAGTTACCAGTCTCTGTTAGACATGTGTCAACAGGCTAAAGTGATAATTAACTGCGTTGGACCAGTGAGTATATAATTCTTACATAAAACACAAACAGACATATTGTGTGCAGACAGGGAAACATTTGTTTCAAAGCAGTTAGCTTTTCAGTTGCCATTTTCATTGTCGTATTTCAGTATGCCATAAATGATTTATTTTTCATATTCCTGATTTTTTTTTTTATTTTTTTTTTTTTTAATCTATTATAAAAAAAAATTAAGATGAAATAAAAATGAACTCTCTAGCAGATGGCTTCATTTGTTGTGTCATCCAAACTTCAGAATTTATCCCAGCTGCATGTTTGGTTGTATGATTAGTTTGACAAGTCAGTGTCCACTCAGCATTATTTGAATAAGATTTCGATTGTTTATACTGGCTGGTGTGGAATTGAAAAAGTGTTTAAACTTTTCAGAGGAATGGTTGAAAAAAGTGACATTACTTTATAAAAAAAACCCCACAGGAATGTGAATGTGTGAAAATTAAAAAAAAAAAAAAAGTTATTAAATCTGGCATTTAACTGATATTGTTTAAATGTTTAAACTGACATGGACAGTAACTGAAAGATAAATGTGTACATGTTTTTTAACGAGACAACAACTTGTTTCAAGTCAGTACTTTCTTGAGGTTGTGCACAGTCCATCATTTCAACATGTAAATGTCTCAGAAAATTCTGTGTTCTGATGGAAATGGGCAACACCTAGATCTGTGTACTGGGACATCTGCCACAATATAGGCAGGATAATTATATTACAAAATTTTAGAATGTGATTAGAATCTTTGAAAACTTAATTTAGAAGATAATTAAAAAAACAATAGATGTAGCACACAGATATAGATATGTACGTTGATGTAGATGTATACATATATTAGCCTTTTGTAAATATTTAAATTGCTCCAAGTCAGTGTGTTGCATTAATAACTATTTTTCAAAATGCAAAAATATTGGTGTTGCACTTGTTTTGATGAAAAAGTATTTACAATTTATAATTCTACAATAATTACAGTATCACCAATCCAGACACTTGTCTTGAAATGTTGAAATAAAGTCAATTGCAGCATTGTCAACCAGTTCATTATTTAAATTAAATACAAAATGTACTTAAAATTTGTTTTCAAATATATATTTAGCAAACTGATTGATGGAATTTCAAACTGCCGTCATTGTTGAATAATTCATAGGTATATTTAATTGACATAAAACATTAAAATTTTGATCTTGACAGATTGAAAGATGTAGGTCACCCAAAATCAGTGGGCACATATTTGTAATAGTCTGCATGATTTAATTGTGAAAATAAAACACATTTGTTATAATGCAAATTATATATGCTTGTTGATACTTACAAAATATCAGTGGTTATCAAAACAAGTTTCAAACATCAGCATTAAAATCAAGCAGATGTATGCATGCATATTCATGTATTGTCACAAACATTATTTTATTAAAATTTTTTTTTACAGTTATTCATAGTATGGTTTTTGTGAAAAATTGTAAAAATATTTTTGTTTCCGTTTAATCTGTATATTCCATGACAATATACAACACATGGCAGAGAGGTAATGATATAAATAGACATTAACACGCATGTACCAGCAGATGGTTTTATCTTAATTAAAAATGAGAGAGGGAACAAAAAATAAATAAATTGTTGCTTCTGGTATAGCTTCCACGTTGAGTAATCAATACATTTTGTTTGAGTCATATTTGTGATGATTAAGCCAAACTAATATTTCCAGCCACATCAGTATGTTTCAGAGGCCATTGTTTTTACTACTACTACTACTACTACTACTACTGTTACTACCTACTACTGTTATTAGCACTATTGAGACTATTACTCTTGCTGTTTTTATAAATATTTTGAAATGTTTTTCTATGTTTTTATTTTTTTCTTCACAGTATTTACTTTTGTTTTCATTTTTGAAATTACTTATTCTGTATTTTGATCTACCATAAAAATTACATTGAAAACAAATATTAATAAATAAATAATTCTTTAGTATTTAACTGATTATGTATATTTGCTATAACAAAATTTAAAGGTTTTATTCTTATCATTTTTTTAGTACATATATTCTAAGTAATCAGTGAACAAATCAATACCTGTTGGTACCCCCCACACTGCAGTTTGACCCAGGCCAACCAATGTCTCAAAAACCATGCTGCATATTTTAGTCTGATAAAATGCCTGATGTACAGGTTTCCACTTTAGATCATAATATTAAAATTATAACTGACATTATGTAACTGTTTCAAATAAAACAGCAGAATTCATTAATTAGCACACAACAAGCAGTAATAAAGTGTAAAGGATGGATTTAAAAAAATACGATTTAATAATTTTTTCAAGTGTTCAGTGGTTTCATTGTTTCTTGGGTACAAAATGACTGAATAGCATTTTTATGTATTATGGAAGTTAAAATATTGTTCAACCCCTTATCTATCAAATTTTAACAACTTTAATATAATAAAATGTGTTTTTGTCTGGAATGTTTATTGATTTGTTCAGTTACGAGACAGGGAAAAAAGGTCATGTTTATAGTAACAAGTGAAAACGTTATGGAAAACTGTTGTTGAATTTAATCATTTAATACAAAAACAAAAAATAATAATTTACATATTAGTACTTCTGCTAATGCTTCTGATACAACTACTGTTAGAATATAGTTGTAACTTTTTAAAATTAAGAAATCATTTTACAGAAAGAAAAACAATTTTTATCCTTTTTTCTTCTTTTGTTTTTAAAAAATAGTTTTCCATGCATGGGGAGCAGGTGATCAAAGCTTGCATTGAATCAAAGGCTAGTCATGTTGACATAAGTGGAGAACCCATGGTAAGTTAAAAAGATGATTTAAAAATACACAAAATACATTTCTTTTCTTCATAGCCATTTCACCATTTGCTTCAACTGTGCATTACTGACAAGATAAACCTGTTCTCATTGTTAAATGTTCAATCCATTACTGTCTAATCAATAGGTTTCAGGTTTCTGCCACTTGTTAAATATGTTATGAAATGTTTCAGTTTATTCTTTACTAAAAATTAAAAAAAAAAACCTGTTATATAATAAAACCAAATTTTTTTTTTAAATTGATCGGTTTTGAATTGTATAGAATATATAATGTTTAACAGCATTAGGAATACGTCAGTAAAATATTTTTTAAAGTACAGTATTTATAATGTTTAAAACATTTTAATTAACAGTATTTGGAAAAGACACAGCTCCTGTATTCTGCAAAAGCTCGTGAATCGGGTGTCTACATTGTGGGCAGCTGTGGTTTTGACAGTGTCCCAGCTGACATGGGTGTCGTCTTCACAAAGAAAAACTTTGACGGTAATCAGATTTCTTCTACTATGTATCGATAGCAAGTCAAGTTTAAATGAAACAGATTTAACAATCTTAGTTATTAATAAAAAAATAAATGGGTTTTCCTGTCTACCTCTAAATTATTAAAATAATAATAAAACAGTATTAAAAAAAAAAAATATATATATATATATATATATATATATACACTGCATATATAAGATCCTTTGCTGCAGATTTGAAAGAGTACTTCGTGTATTGTGAGAGTTTGTTACACAATTGGTCTTTGCCTGTATACTTGATGCCATATAAATGTTGATGTTGTTTTTTGTAGGTGATCTTAATTCTATTGAATGCTTCATCAGTTTTTCTTCAAGTGAGGTAAGTTTTTTATGAAGTAATGACACATCTGATAGTTTGTCTTTGATATTCATTTTGAATAAAAGCTATTGCAAGACAAATATTCTGAAAGTATTATTTAAGTTTCAGTGTTACCTAATAATTACTTAAAATTTTATGGACTAGTTAACAATATAAAAATTGTCGAAATATTTATTGAAATAAAGAAAACAAACTGGACTTTGCTTTTTATGTAAATCATGTTTTGAAATACTGAAATGAGCAGAGTTTGTCCTACATTAATTTTACAGTAATCTATTTGAAAATAGTAAGATGTGCTTTTGATTGTCTTGTTACACTGTAATACTTAACAAAGGCTAGTGTTGAGAATGAATCAATTTAGAAAATGCAAAACATATTTATGCTGTTCACACTGTGTTCATGTTCAACAGTTTCTAGAACACATTCAGATTTTATATGGTAATTAATGATTACAAAACAAATGTGAAATGCTTGCATCTGTTAACTTTTTTTTACACAAAATTTATTAACTACAATGCAATAAGTCCTGTTTTAATTAAAATATTAATGCAATTTGAAAAAACACAACAACAAACAAACCTGAAACATACTGGAACCTGTAACAGGTGTTTATTTTTCTGGCATTTCACACTGGTTACTCCATTTTATGTTTAATGTTTACAGCCGTTGGGAATCAACTTTGGCACATTTCAAACAGCAGTGCACAGCTTTGGAGCTCAGGGTGAGCTGGCCACAGTGAGGAAAACCCTTTTCCCAACACCACTGCCTAAAAGTAGCCACAAATTACAGAGAAGGTCAGTGTCTACGATTTTTTAAAAACTATTACAGTCAAGTTGCATTTCATTTTCTGATGTTGATTCCTTTTGATAATTTGACTGGTGTCAGTTACGTCATTGGGCAAAACTCAGTTTGGTTTCATTTAGTTTTTGGAAAATTGATGACCACATTAATATATTTTGTCAGACCATTATTCTGCATTTATTTGTGCATTTTGAATTGTGTAGATAGTGTTTGAAAGTAAGCAAAATTCAGAATTAAGATAGTACAGGGGATTTTTTTTTAAATTATAGGCTAGTTAATTAATTTTTTTTTATTTGAATAATTTAAATTATTGAAAGATTAAATTTAGATGATGATGATGATACAGTTTAATTTTTTTTTTTTTTTTTAATTTAGATACTGTTTGAATTTTTTTGAAAATTTATAAGTTTTTTTATTTAAATCAAATTGTTCATTTTATTGAATTCATTGTTTTTTTTTTTTTTGACAGGTCACTGATTTTCTTCAGTGAGGAGGTGAACAAATGGTGCTTACCTTTCCCTGGAAGTGATCGCTCAGTTGTCAACAGAACACAGAGATACAACTATGACATCAAGAAAGAACGACCTGTGTGTAATCACCTTAGCAATACTAAATAAATATATAAATACATTATAAATTTTAATTAATTAAATGTTAAATTTAACATCGTTAAAACCCAGCATGCTGATTTTTAAAATCATTAGGTACATATTTATAAAAAAAAAAAAAAAAAAAGCCATGTAATGTTTTTTCATTTTCATATAGTATCTATTAACAGACTCTGCCTATTAAAGCTTCAGTTAAAAGGCTTTGTAATTTGAATTTTGGCTGTACTTACAGCAGTTTTGATATTTGGTATATGTACTCTAATAAAATTTGAATGATGTATGTCATAAATGTTTAATTTTTTTTTGACAGGTTCAGTTCAGTCCATACGTTAGTTTTTCAAGTCTTTTTTCTGCAGTCATGGTTGCTTTGTTTGCAATCATTTTTGGATTGTTATCCAGATTTGGAATTACAAGAAATCTGCTTCTGAAGGTTTGGATTTAACTGTTGTTTTTTTTTTAAAAAAGAAAAGTAAAATAACAGTATTTCATTCTTTAGGGTTATTATTTTGTATTTATTTTTTTGGGATGTTTTGATCATATTTAAATAAGATTTAAAATTTAAAAAAAAAAATTATCAGTGAAATAATTTAAAAAATCATCATCATACAATATGATTTAAAGCTTTATTTCTTATCTGAAATGAAAACTGAGTGGACATTTTTGCTTTATTTCAGTCTGGAGTAAAATAAAAATATAAAAAAATAAACTTGGTATTCTTTTTTTTAATAATAATACATTAAAATATTTAATTCAGATTTAGCTTTGTTTCAGACTGAAGTAAAATGATGATAAAAAAAATAAAAAATAAATATAAAAAATTAACTTTGTAGTTACAGTTTTTAAATATTAATATATGAAGATGTTTTATAATGCATAAAGTTTTAGCATTAAGCTATTGAAGATATAGTTTAACAAGTGTAAATTTCTCTTTGCAGTATCCTTCATTCTTCAGTAATGGCGTTTTCACCAAAGAAGGCCCCTCCAAAAAACAAGTAAGAATTTCTTTGTAAAAGTTAATCTCAGAATATATCATGTAATTTTAATTTTGGAAAAAAGAGTAGGAAATGTTAATGGCTTGAATTTAATTTAAATTTTTTTTAGAAATAATTATATAAGCTGTACAGTATTTCTGTTGTGCTTTTTTAATGTTAAATTTATATTTTCTGATACAGTTCAGTGTTTTTTGGCTTAATAATAGGGCTGATAGGAGAAACAGATTTGGATTTTGTTAAAAAGTTTGTACCTGATAAGAATTTGCTTTCTTGAAGAAACCTTATGCAAATGTTGCAGTTCAGGAAAGTTTAAAACCCATGAATATCAAAAACTCATAACTTTATGCCCAGTTGTGCAAATCTTTAGCAAAATTTGTTGTATATCTGCTATACATCAAATTTATGTAATTAAACAGAATACAAGTTCTTTAATATGTCTATTTAAACAGTATTTTAATACATTTTCCTTCAAATATTTTAATTCTTCTACATATTTTTGCAGAAAGTCAAGTTGTTTTTATTCTGTTAACAGATAGAAAGTACCTCGATGTGTCTGACATTCGTTGGACGTGGATACAGCAAGAAACTGGAAGATCCCACTGCCACTCACGAAGAAGCTCCTGATAAAACTATTATCACAAAGGTCATGGGACCAGGTCAGGATTGCCCAATCATTTTTGTTTTTACTCAAAACATAAGATTCTGATTATCCAATAGCTGTTGCCGTTATATAAAAAAAAAGATTAAGGAAGTATTGTTAGTTTCAAAAAAAAAAAAAAAAAAAAAATTAAATCTTGATTTAAACTCTTTTTAATTTCATTATTAATAAATAATTTATGAAGTTAACAGATTTGGGGCTTGATCTTTCCTTTTTAATATTTAATTTTTTTTTATTTATTTTAAACGACATGAATTTCAGAGGAATTACTTGAAATGTTGTTTTTCAGTAAAAAAAAAAATTTCAAACATAACAGGATGGCCTACATTGATAAGATTTCAGTTAACATTTAAAATACTTATTTTATTTTCAAAGAACCGGGCTATGTGACAACTCCTATCTGCTGTGTGCAGGCTGCCCTTTGTATTCTGAAGGAGAAAGACAAACTTCCACAAGAGTAAGTTCTGTTTTATATACACTGTAACAAGGAATTGTATGATTAACATTCATTTTTGTGATGTGGGATTATAGTCATGAAACACGGGATTTACTTCCGTTTGTCATCAGAAGTATTCATGGAATCAGAATTACCCAAGTTTCTGTGATATTTAGGTATGAAATTTAAAAATTTCCACGTGTAATTAATAAAATTAAAATTAATTCACTTACTGTTAGATGAAAACGAATATTACTGTCATTCAGGTATTCTTTTTTTCTTTTTTTTTCTTCTATTGCTGCCATTCTTAGTTTGTTTTTTCTAAATTGAATAATACTGTCATTAAGAAGATTCTTAATTTTTTTTTCTTTTCTAGAATGAATATTAGTGTTCAGGAAAATTGAATAATAATGTCATTAAGAAGATTCTTAATTTTATTTTTTTTCTAGAATGAATGTTACTGTTCAGGAAGTTTCTTAATTTTTTTTAATTTTTTTTTTTTTTTAGTGGGGGTGTTTTCACCCCTGGTGCTGCCTTTGCAGATACCACCCTGATTGAGCGACTTCAGAACCACAACATCAAGTTCGAAGTAGCATCCAAGTAAAACAGCTGCTAACAGTGACTTTGTCCTGCTGTTGCTTTGAAAACTCAGTGAATTGCAGGGAGTCTTGCTATCTACATTCTTTCCGCCTTTGAATAACCGCACTTTAATAATTAAAAAAAAACTGTTTTTTCTGCACACACACACATTGTGATAAAGGTTTTAATGCTGTCTTAGGATTTCAATGTGAAAATGTTAAAAATGGGCTTGTTCGTAATGGATCAATATCTTATCTATCTATCAGTGTGATTGTTTCCAAAAAGTGTTGGTTATGCTTTTTATCCTATATTGGACTGCTGTAATTCATTCATGCAAAATCTTGTTGAATCGTTTAATTTGGTGATGGTGATGGTGATGATTAAATGTAGCAAAAATTATTGGAAAAAAAAAAAAGTAACTGGCATTTGAATCTAATTTAATTACTTGAACAGTTGACGTGAAGAATCTGTCCCACAATATATTTGTGGCATATAGGTACAAATTTTTAAATTACTGTAACACGATCACCTTTGTGACCAATATATAAAGAATGAGCTTCTAAAACAAATTTATAAAATACTATGTTGGTTATAAAAATGCCAATTTAATGACTGTTTTGGCTTTGTTGACAAATCTTCCAAGTTTATCGAAAGAAAATTATTCATATCAGTGTAATATACTTTCGACATATTGCTTGTATCTTGTTGTGTTTTGGTTATTGTTTTTTGATTTTGTACAGTTTTTGAAATTTCAATTTCTATTTATAATTTAATCTGAAAATTGACTTGCTTATAAATGAATATTGAAATGTATTTCTGAGACGCAGATTTCAGAAAATTGTAATTTAGATTTAGCCATATCATCTTTGAAGTTAAATGATTTAAGTTTAAAAACAAAAAAAATAAACTGAAATTCTGCAGTTAATTATCAGTCAGAACATCTCTTTAATAAAAATTATTTTGATTCAAGACTTGATAAACATTACACTTGTGTAATGTAATAAATGTTTAAAAACTTAGTCAGTTGTGAAAATTAAGTTATAAATTTTTCCTAAAAAGGGACCAGATCAAAATGTAATATTTACAGTAAACATTGTTTTTATTAGTTTTTTTTTTTTTTGCCTTTTGGATTCCATTTTGTTATTTGAAAATGATTTTCAAAATTTGTTCTAATTCTGATTCTTACTATTTAAATTTAAAAGAGTTGTATAAATCTGAAATTGTTAGAGTTAAAAGTAGTTTTCTTTGGAGTAACCATATTTGTGAACTTGATTTTTTTTTTTTTTACAATGTATAAAAATAATACTGGTTTTTCTTCTTTTCTTTTGAAACTAAAACATTTTTATGGTGCTGTAATTGTATGGTTTACTTTATTATGCATTTAGTAGTGTTAACCAATTTTCAGATAATTCAGATGTTCCACAACCGTCCAAAGAAAACAAATTTAACAAAATGTTAACTTGTACATAAAATGCTGTCTGAACAAGATGGGATCTTATCTTCAAAGGACCATTCAAATATTTTTACAATTTGACATTTAAATATTGTCACAGGTTTTGTTTACTGAGCTTGTTTTGTCTTTCACTGCTTTTTTGTATTAACAGCTTTCGACTTTATTCTTGTTATTATATGCATTAAAAAAAAAATAAACAGTGCTTCTACAGCAGTTTTGTAGTTTGTTATAATTTAAGATTCAAAATTCATCACATGATTTTTTGCTGGAATGCATTCTCTCAACTTTCAGTTGCATAATACAAATACCATATTAATGATACAAGAATTAAACCAGCTGGATTTTTCGATGGTAAATCATCAGTGTCTTTAAATTTATCTTCCAGATTTATGAGCTGTTTGAATTAAAAACATAGCGAAAGAATAGAATTTAAGAAATGTTTTCAATTTGTTGGGGTTTTTGAAAAACATCTGCAACATTAATATTCTGCCTGTTGATACATTATGTGAACATTAATAGCTTGTTTTAATAAGACTCCAGAGCGAATATTTATCAGGTTTCTAAAACCAGCTATTTGACCAGTTTACATTGCAACAAAAGGTATTAAATGTTTTTCATTTTTTACCCATCAAAAAGAAAAGCAGATAAAAAAGACATAAGTTAAGACAGAATAGATCAAGCCAATAACAGAAACAATTTGATATTATTAAATTTTTTACAGCACTATTATTATTATGTCTTATCAGCAAATAAATTTCATTATACACAGTTTCACAAGCAAGTACAGAAACTGTCATTCTCACATCTACAGTTTTTTGCTAATGTATTTTTTAAAGTAGATTGCCTATAGACTCGTAATATAATTTAATACTTTTTAAACTGTCAATAATCATCCATTAAATTAAGACATTCTGAAAAATAAATTTTGGTAATTCTAAATGATGTACATCATTTAAGTACTTGGTCTCATTTTTTTTTTTTTTTTTTTTTAAATTGTTCTGTATGACTATTTGCAGAAATGTTTGTTCAGTTCAAATAAAACTTAAATCACAAAGATCCCGACAAAACAGAAGACTTCTGAAACTGTCCAATGGTTTCCAGGATGAAAGCTCTGAAAACAGACAAACAAACATTTCTTTCTTTAACAACAGATTAATATTACATACTATGGTCAGGAATACACATTTTTGTGGAATAATGATGTAACAGAAGAAACAATGTTGTCATATATTGGGCATTTCCAATTAATGACAAATGATTATTATGTTGGATCTTTTCAAAAATAGGAAAATATACCATATGATAAATAAATTAAGTAAAATGAAGAACTGACCAAGCATGGTTAATCCCAGTGGCTACTGTTAACAATGAAGTCCAGTGAACTTAACTTTAAAACAAAATATCATCTTGTGTTTGCATTTGCACATTTAATTTCCCAAATTAAAGAAGTGTAATTTTAAGAATATTTCAGTACATTTAATAAGATAATAATTTTTTTCACAATGTATAATGTATGTTCTTATCAATATTGTTCTTATCTATTTGAGTTTTACACACATATCTTCAATATTTTTATACCTGAATTTTTTTCTTCTTTTTTTATAAAAATTCTTCTACCAGTAATGACAATAACAGTGCAAATATGTGTCTTTTTTTTTCACTCTAATTAAGCAGTAACAATAATTTTAAATTAATGATTTAATGTGTTGATTTGACCTCACCTGGCTCTTTCAGCCATTTCGTTGCCACACCAGCGAGGACTGTATGGGTATTTGTCAAACACCTGAATGTACGGCTTTCCTTTGGACTCGTGGTAAACAGACTGAAAAATAATCTGTGGCTGTTCTTGGGGAAACTGCATGGGCAGGTCAACTGAAGATGTACAGAAATATTTTGTTAATTATCATGGTAATAATTTTTTTTTTTTTTTTTTTTTAATGTTGAAGTGCAGCTGAAAATACAAAATAAATGCTTAGTTAATTAAAAACATAATAGCAATCATTTTTTTTTAAATGTACAAGGGAACAGAAAGTACAAAATAAATGCTTAGTTAATACAAAAATGTAATAGTAATAATTTTTTTTTTTAAATGTACAAGGGAACTGAAAGTACAAAATAAATGCTTTGTTAATTATACAGATGGATCATAGATATATATTTACAGGTGTCAACAGAAAATAAATGATTTGTTAAATATACAGGTAGATAGATCATAGTAATAATTTTAAAAAAATAAAAAAATACAAAGGCAGGTGTTAACTGAAAATAAAAAATACTTTGTTAATTATACAAGTAAATCACATCAATAATGTATCTGCAGGTGTGAACTGAAAATGTAACACTTAAACAAATACATTATTTTAATAATATTAAAATAATCTTATTTTACAAGGTACCTGGCTCAAACTAAACAGAAAAATTAAATAAAAATGATCTTGTGTAAGGCACAAAGAAGACAAACATGAAAGAAGATATGTTAGTAACATTTGTTTAGAATGTTCTTTGCTTTGACTTATACAAAAAAGGACAATCAATTAAAATTCCTGTAGTACAAGCATGCTGTGGAGTTATTCTTTGTAAAAAAAAAAAACAACAACAAATAAATAAAACAAAAATATTAAGTTAAAAATATGAAAATGAAGAGCCATCATTTTGAATGTCTTTAGCCTCAACATGTGAATGATATTAAGTAATTAATATAACTCTTGAATTCATGTCTTCTAAGTTAAACTCACTGTTTATTATGAAGTAGAAATCATGCCATTCAAACAGGAAGGAAATCATATTAAAGCTCTCCATGTCATATTCCAGTACTGACCTGAGAACAAAAATAAGAAAAATCGTCATAAAAAAAAAAAAATGACCTGTTAAGTTAAAAAAAAAACCCATAATAATAAATAACGAAAAAAAAAAAAAAAAAAAAAAATAAAATAAAATAAAAATACCACTACTACCACTACTACTAATAATAATAAAAATAAAATGAATAAACAAAATTATATCTCTATAAAACAGCATTGTAAACAATTTCGTTATATATTATTAAATTATCAATCATCAACTGACAGAATATTTTTGAAATAAGATATATTTATCAGCTCATTTTAATGGTAACGGAGGACAAAAGAAGTTTTGAAGAATACTAACCTGCCATACACACTAAGAAATGCTGCGATGTATTCTTTCCTCTTTTCATGACACTGTACAATACGATCAACCTGAAACAAATACACATGAATTTCAAAAAATTATAAAGTTGTTGTATTCTTAAAAACAGCATTTTGTGAATAACGTGGAAATAATATACACATTCAGTATGAATCAGATTTGTTTGAATGGTTAAAAAAAAGAGAAAGAACATCTCAAAATTATAAATTCAGAAAATAAGTAGATTATGATTTTATTTCAAGACAAAAAAAAAAAAAAAGAAGATAATAGATGAGAATAAAAAATTTATGGTAAATAAATAATCTTAATTCAAAATTCAAAATTCAGAAAATAAGTAGATTATGATTTTATTTCAAGACAAAAAAGAAAAGAAGATAATAGATGAGAATAAAAAATTTATGGTAAATAAATAATTTTAATTTAAAAAATGAACACTATTAAATATATTTCTATATATATATATATAAGAAAAAAACAAAACAATAATGAACTGCCACACTTGTATAACAATCACACCTTGTTTCTTAATAACACACACACATTCTGAACATAGTCTATGAGGTGTCCTCCTGAAGGGTAGGCAGGGATCCTCAAACAATAAGCTCCACCTAAAGCCCTGAAATACACAGTGAATTTTTCATCAGCAAAAAAAACAGATTGAATTTTAAAAAAAAACTTTTGATATTTTATTATTCAAATAGCTTTCAAACAGGATTTTTATATAACATCCACTTTCCCAGACAAAACAGACTTGCACATGTATCCACAGGTATGCAGAGAGATAAATAATCTGAAGATACACAGATAGACAGACAGGCAGACATGGCCATAACCTATACTGATGCAAATGAGGAAAAAATGCCTCATACTAAAATTGACGATTTTTTTTATAGAAAAATATAAATATCTTTTCTGATAGAAACATATATATTCTGAATGAATTCGCTTTTGTCTACAGTTCCCATTCAAAGTCGGAGTTTCTCACCCAAATTATTTTGCCCCACTCCTCTCTGTGATTAAGTGTTTTTGCTTCATTTCAAAAAGTTATGATACAGCAAGCTAAACAAGATAGACAGACAGATATATGTATCCATAAATATACCTTAAATATATAAAATTAACTGATATTCGTCATTACTGTTTTCATAAACTGAACGATAAACATTATGTGGCGAATAGGAAAGCACAGTTTCTGTATGTAATGATAATGTCTTACTTTTCGACTCTTGGAGATAAAAATAGCTGTGATGTCACCCTCATTCCTTCAGGTGACTGATATGTCACCAACAAAACAGCATAATCTTCTCCTGGATTGTCCTGTAAACATTTAAATAAAACATGTCTAATTTTAAAAGAATTGTCCTTTTTTAAAGTGATATTTACACACAGACACATGCATGTAAACAAACACACACATATGTCAATGACTCACAAAATAATCATTATAACAGATAATAGTGATATCATGTTGTACCAAAACACCATAAATTTTTGGCATTTTCAATCATGTTTTGCAGTAAATCAAAAAAAAAAAAGAGAAGAAAAATAACATGTATGTTTTACTGTCATAAATACCTTTGTTAAATATGCTGGTATCTGACTAAAGTCAATTGGCAATTTTATCAAAAATCTGACACAGCCCATTCTGCCCTAATAAAAATAAAGTAAAATAATAACAATAATTTAAAACAAATTTAGCTCCAGTATAAATTTCAACAACTGAAATAGTAACATGTTCTAAACTTTAATTCTAAATATTACATTTTCTGAACTTTTTGATTTTACAACATAAATTTTAATAATCCAAATGTATTACATATTTTAAACTTCACCTCAGATTTAATAAAATTTAATATTAATAATAATCCAAACTATAACATCTTCTAAACTGTACTTCTGATTATAAAACATCTATTCCACTAATTCAAATTATTACATCTTCAAAACCTTACTTATGATTTCACAACATCTATTCCATTAATCTGAACTATAACATCTTCTAAACTGATTTTACAACATCTATGCCATTAATTCAAAATTGAATCTTTAAATTGTTTTCTAAATTACCTCTGATTTTGTGACATGAATTTCAATATCTTTTGGAGACAACTCTGACTGGTCAATAAGAGTTGAGAATTCAAAATTGAATCTGGAATTGTTTTCAATTAAACTTTGATTATGTGCCTGGAATTCACTGAGAAGTTCATGAACAGCAAAAGACAATGAACCACTGTCAGTTGGGTCCCAGTCTGTCAAACTCTGAAACAAAATAATAAAGTTGTGGAATTAACATACAAGTAAAATAAAATATATATACATACATACATGCATTCATACATACATACACACATACATACATACATAAACACATAATGGGTTATTTCATATTTCTGTCATGATACCTTTCCTCATCATTTCAATTAACCAAAATAATAAACACATTAGGTAATTTCACATTCCGGCCACTGCTCCAATCTTTAAGTTTATTAATTACATATGTCTTTATTACAAATATGAACATTAATTATAATCTCTGTTGTTTTCTTTTAAATTAATGTTTTATTTTAATTACACTTATTCAGTATAGTATTGTTGAAAAGAAATATGACACATCTGTCTCAAATAATTCACCAAAAGTCAAAAAAGCATTACATTATTCTTTTAATTATTCAATTAATAGCTGTTGGCAGTATCAGATGCTTTTATTTTGAATGACAAATCTTAATACCACTCACACACTAAAAATGCTAAATATGTTTATACTAACCTTAATTTTTTCAAGGGGTGGACAAAAATCTTCATCATCAGGTCCAAAAATAAAGTCAGGTGGTTCATCAGGATTATTATTATTAAATAATATCTCCCCTGTGAGAAAATAACAAAATAATTCACACCTAATCAGTTAATTATTTTAAATCTAAAAATATTAAAAAGGTAGGTGGGGAGAATACATAGAGACAAAAACAAAAATTCAGTTTTAACTTATATTATACTTTTTTTATTTTTCATTAATGTATATGAAATATATAAATAAATAAATATTGTTAAAAACTGAAATAATATAAAAATTTGTTTTAAATTTTAAGAGTGAGTTATAACTATTATAAATTTTTAATAATACATACATGTAAGGAATTGTCCTCCATAAGGAATCACCAGTTTAAATCTGTCACAAAATGGTCCTTGGATGACTGTTGGGCAACTACAATATTATTAATAATAAAAATTAAAAATTAGATTTATAAACATGTCAAAGCTACTTACCTAATTTTCACATGGAATTTCCGCATTAAGATAACCATAACTCGCGTAACGCATATCATAAACACATACAATTATTAGGGTTACATACAGATGACAGTCTGAAAATATATTATTATTATTATTATTATTATTATTATTATTATTATTATTATTATTATTATTAAATCACAATTTAATCTCACGATTAAGACGTGAAGTCAATAAAAAAGGAACAATTTGAAAATAAACACCAAAATATTACCTGTTATGTGCATCATAGACATTCATATTTCCAGAACATATTGGGGATTTTCCTTTAATAAGTAAATATTCGACAAATGGTTTAATTTTCGGAGAAAATGTATTTAAAATATCTATATCTTTCGATTTAACCATCTTGATACTCCACCGATTCTTCAATACGTAATGCGCTTTAATCTTATAAGTATAATGAATGAAAGCCATGTAATTAGTACCAGTTGTTCATTACATTATTTCCGGATACTGTCAACAGCACATGTATTTGTTATTAAACTAACGAACAGCGTTAAATAATGTCTTATATTTATAACTTTATTAATTAATGTGTTATTATTGCAGTAAAATAATCGAAAATTACGTGTAAGCTGTAGAATAATATCTAATGGTGAAACGTATCTCAAGGACATTCGTTTACTATTTAATTTTAATTTACTATTTTAATTTACTATTTAGTTGTCCATTTCTGATTTCATATTAGATATTTAACCCTATGACTATGAGTTAAAAATAAAAGTGAAATGGTATGTTAATAATAAGGAATTGACTATTTCATTAAAACTAAATTTTTCCAGTTTTAATAATCGAATTTTAAGATGAACTTTAACATTATATTTTATTTGTTTTATTGGTAATATAATTATAATAACAATTAGTAAAAATTAGTAACAAGGCAATTTCATGTTTTTCAGAGTGAGAAACTTCAATTCTTTATTCTGATGGCAGAGAATTATCATTAAAGCAGAACCTGCTGGAAGAAATAATTAAACTTTTCATAAAACATTTCTTAAAGAAGATGATAATGCCAATGTTTTTGTGTCGCAGTGTTTTGGTGACTTGTTCCAGACGGGCAATGGTAAATTAATTTGTTATACTTTATATTTGTAAATAAAACCTCTAATGTTACTGCCCCTATTAGCACAAGAGTGTCAAATAACCTTGACTAACTGTTGGATGTGTCCTTCCTATTATCCTTATTAATTTTATTTTATTGAAATTTGTAAAACTTTTGGAACTCCAAGATGATAGCTTCCTCTACTTTTAAATCTGGAGAATATTTAAACTTTCTGTAGTTCAAAAGTCAGTTTTTCTTTTTGTTTCTTTATTTCTTTCTTTTTTTTTTTTTATTTTTTTTTTTTTTTTCTTTTTATACTTAAAATATTTATATTTTAAAATTAATAAATATGTTAATTAACTTTAGTAAATTTAATAAAAAGTTGTTTGTAGTTTTAATTTTTTATTTTTAAAACTTATTTTCAGACTCTTGCTGAAGAAGCAAATTTGAAACGAATTACTGTACCTCAGAAAATGGTTGCTAAAATAGAAAAAATTAAGTACAAGAAAATGGTAGCAGAAGCTAAGAAAAGCAAACCATTAAAGTTCAAATCTCCACTGATTATTTCATGTAAAAGGTCAGAGTTCAATCATCACAAAGGTCAGACGTATAATGAATTTAATCCTAAAGTTCTTGCTTCACATGGATGGAAAAACAAAAAATCAGCTGGAGACCATTTTACTATAATGTGTCATGAAAAGGTTATTAAATGATTAATATGAATCTTCTACTTGTAAAATACTCTTTTAACAGTAATATAAAATAAATTCAGCAAAACGGATAAATGATAATAATAATAAGAAGAAGAAGAAGAAGAAATAATTAAAAAATATATTTAAAAAAAATATATAATAAAATAATTATAATAATAAAAAACATAAAAATAAAAAAATCTTAAATTTTAAAGATTTTTTTTAAACAATTAAAAATGCAAAAAGATATTTTTTATAACTTTTTATCAGGTTAATTATAAAATTTGGTTCAAACTGGCAGACTGATATCTCCAACATCTGTATTTCTTTTATCTAATTATAAATATAAAATGTCTATTAATGAATTTTTTTTTTTAATTCCAGAATCCTGCCCTGCTTACAGAAGAAAATTGGACAACATTTGAAGATTTTGGTTTTAACGAAACTTTGACAAATGGTTTGCAGGAACTTGGTTTTACTAGCCCTACAAAAATACAGGTACATTGTGGTGAATTCAAATTCATCTTCATTGTTATCTTCATGACAAGTATCTTATTATTTATTTAATTGTTTTGTTTTAATAATGAATATTTATATTTACACACACATACATATAAATACATACATGCATATATACATGTGCATTTTATGACAAAAGTATTTTATAGGTGTGAAATCTTTACTGATGATAAAGAAAATAAAGTGAGTGAACAACTGGGAAATTTTCCATAACCATCACATATATGTATAGAGAGAGAGATACACACACAAAACACACACACACATACATACATATATACATTCATGCATATTTTTTGTGTTTATGTAATTTTAAGTGTTTCTAATAAAAATTACAAAGTGATTTTTCTTTCCTTTCTAATCCTTTTTTTTTACTGTCATCAGGATAAAAATGTGGATTATTTTATTCAACTAGATGTTCTTGTAGTTTTTATTATTATTGTTGTTGTTGTTGATGAATTTTTGGTTGTACTAATATATGTATTTATTTGACGTTTATATGTTTTTAAATTATTGAGAGTATCATAAATTCCCCCTTTTCCCCCCCATTTTTCAGTCATTTGCAATTCCAAAGATTCTCACAGGCAGTGATGTTTTGTGTGCAGCAGAAACAGGTACTTGTATTTTTACTAAAATTTAAAAATTATTGATTTAAAAAAAGAAAATTGCTTCATAATACTTTTATTTTTATTCTTTTATTGACACCAGTGTTAACTAATAATAAAGTTACAACAATAATTCAACAGAATTTCATGATGTTATTTTGTACTTAAAAATTAAAAATCTTACAAATTGATATTTTTTCACTGTTGTGGCAAAGGTCATATCTGAAAACAGTGGAAAAATGATAGCTGCTATACATCTTTATTGTCATACTTTATCATTAGTATAAATTATATACAAATTCAGATATACTAATTATGCCTATAAGCAGTGGATATAAATGTTCAAAATGTGATTAGACTATTTGTTGAATTTATTTAATTTAATTACAAATACAACATGCAAATTTATTCTTTAATTCATATTTCTGCTGCACATCTCTCTTTATCTATTGTCATATTTTAAAAAATTTCTCAATGTTTTTTTCCTCTATTATATCATCTTTGCCAAAAAGGAAGTGGAAAAACTCTGGCATACCTGTTGCCACTTGCTGAGATAATTTTTCAACAGAAACAAATGATGACAAAAGAAATGTCACAAAACAGTCCCAGAGTTATCATTCTTGTTCCCTCTCGAGAACTTGCAGATCAGATTAAAGTGAGTTATTTTATTTTATTGTTAAAAACACAACTTTCATCTGATAAATCAGAATTTTTTGGCAACATTAATATTTAAAAAAAAAAAAAAAACCCCAGTAATAATAATAAATAAATTTAAAACATTTTTAAATGTAAATATTGCTTGGTTATATTTCAGATTACATTGATTCCTTTACTGAAATTTGATAATTAAACTTTAAGTACATTTGTCTGTCTTGAAGTAAGCATTATTTAAAGACATAACTTCATTATTCAATTATTCAAAACCTTAAGAACACCATATTTGGCCAAAACATTTATCCTGATTAAATTCTGTGTTTGAAAGTCCAATATTTAAGCAAAATGTGGTAATTTTCATTAGTTATTGCCAATAGGGAATCTTTATTACAAATTTGGCTGTGACTGTGTCTTAGTTTTTAGTGTATCATCTCTTGGAACTGAAAATAATGTGTAGATTGTGGAAGTATATTTTTTGTCTGTGTATTCAGCTATACCCATGTAATACATCACATGCTGAGCAGTTGTTGGAACAGGAAATGTATTGGTTTATTTATGTATTTGTTCTGTAGGATGTTGCTGATAAGTTAGCACCATACACAGGTTTGATTACACACTTAGCAGTTGGAGGAAGAGGAACCAAGGTAAACACATTATGTACTGTGTTTAGTCAAGTCGTTATAGTAACATTATAAACAGAAATTATTACTACATCTGTTAACCTATTAGCCTAAAATAATATAAAATAAAAATAAAAAGAAGGTGTAAAAATATTTTTTTAAAACCATATTTATATAAATAAATTTTAATAAAATAAAAAAGGTTATGTAAAAATATTTTTTTTAAAGCCTATTTACATAAATAAACTTTAATAAAATAAAAAATATTCTATTAAATTTAGTTTGAGTTTTAGTTATGTTGTTATATTACATAAAATCTGTCTCTGATGAGGACCTTTTTTTTTTAATTTTTTTTTTTAATGATGTTTTGATAATCCAGTAAAGTAAGAAGTAGTAAGACACTTTAAGATGAGTAAAAATATATTTAATTGCCATAGGCATAGAGGAACCAAATCCTTCTCCATGGAACCAAACTTGATAATGTATTTTATGACAGATTTTATTTCTGGATTACAGCACAGAATTGCATGGCCTGAGAGGAAAGAGATGGATATTCTCATTTCAACACCAGGAATTTTGAAGAAACTTCTTTTTAATAGTAATGTTTTAACTTAAACACTTTCCAGTTTTGTCTTTTTACATGAACTTTAAAAATTATACCTACTTTATATACCAGTATACAAATCAATATTTATTTATTTATTTGTTTATTTAATTTAATTTTTAAAAAATTTTTTAATTATTTATTTATTTATTTATTTATTTATTTATATTAAAAATACTAAACATAAATTCATACTAAAATAATTAATAAATATAGCTGCAACTATTTAAACAGTTGTATCCAGTTTCTGCCATCCCTCATCACTGGTGTGTTGTTAGCAGGAAGCATGTTTTACATTTACCTTCCCATAGACAGTAAAATATACATCTCACCCATTGCTATTAAATATAATTGTTCAGTACTGGACAAAAAATTACAAAACAAAAGCAAGAGAGAAAATAACTAAGTGACTGACAACCTACCATTTTTGACAAATTATTTTATTTTTAAATTTTTTGTTTTTGTTTTTGTTTTTAGATTTAATTCATTCATCTTACCTGCAGCATGTAGTTCTGGATGAAGCAGATACTTTGTTAGATGACACCTTCAGTTATGACATTCGAACTATTTTCAAAAAGTTGCAGGTGAGAATAAATATTTCTTTAAGCTTTTTCTGTTTTAGTAAAATCAAAAAACATTAACTTAATTATTGTTACAAGTAAATAAATAAATCTTCCTATAAATTTCCACAACTTAATGAATAAAATGAAGCAACTAAATAATTAATGTATATGATTTAGTCAGAATTGGTACCACTCCTATTTATTCATATTTTATTTCAACTGTGAATTTATTTTATCATTGTTATCATTATATGATCAATACGTATATTAATAATTAATATTTAATAATTAATAATAATAATAATAATAATAATAATAATAATAATAATAATATATTATAAACAAATTTTAAGATAATATTTTAACAATAAGGATATGTCAATTATATAAAACCTGATTTTATTGAAATAACCCAATAGATTTTGTTGCAACTCTGAGAAATAAAAAGTAAAAAAAATACTTATCTCAGTTTAATAAAAATTAAATAAATTTATTTGTCGTTTCCATAGAGATTTTTACCTTTGTTACAGGTATCAAAGGGAAGTGTCAGTTTTGTTTCTCCTTCAACTGTTGTCACTGACACACAGTTTATTCTTGTCAGCGCCACCATGCCTCGCAGCATAGAGCAGGTCATAGGGGACATAATTCCAGTAAGATAAAAAAAATAATGGAAAGTTATAGCCCTTTAATTTTTCTAATGATACTTTTATCTTTATTCTTTTAATTATTATTATTATTATTATTATTATTATTTTTTTTTATTATTATTATTATTATTATTATTATTTTATTATTATTTTTTTTTCTTTCCTTTTCATTTTTATTATTATTATTATATTTTTTTTTTTTTTATTTTATTTTATTAAAGTTATTTATTTATTTTATTTTATTTTATTTTTTATTTATTTATTTTTTTAAATTTATTTATTTATTTTTTTTTTTTTTTTTTTTTGGGGGTGATCTAATTTTCAAATATCCTTCTTCTATTTTTTTTTATGTTGTACAGATCATGTTTGTTAAATAAAATAAAGACAAATAATTTGATCATCATGAAACAATAGGAAATCTCAGCCTCTGTGTAATTGAATTTGTTCTATTATTAGCAAAGACAACCGTCTAGAAAACAAATAAAATAGTCACTCACAAGCACAAAAAATTTACTTAGACAATTATAACATCATGAAAAGTACATTTAATTTTTATGAAAATTAATTATTGATATGAAAACATAAGATTCATTTTGTCAAAAAGAAAAATTTAACAAAAAAAAAGACAAACATAAAGTTAGAAATTCAAGGCTTTTGGTCTTTATCATCGTGGATATGTTTTAAATTTGCTTTATCTTTTGGTTTTCCCAGGTTGACACGCTGCAGAAAGTCACAACATCACATCTACACTACATCATGCCTCATGTCCCGCAGAAGTTCGTGAGACTACTTCCATCTCAAAAACCAGGTACGTACCCTGAATTCTCACCTGTGTATTTATTCAACAAAAAACAAAATTGACTTATTTTTACATCCATGACCAAAATAAAATCAACTAAGTATTACATCTATGACAAAAAACAAAATCAGCTTGTAATTACATTCATGAACAAAAAACAAAATCAAACTTAATTTTACATGCATGACTGAAACAAAAACAAAATTCATGATCAGTTTAATTTCTGTAGAGAACGAATCTTTTATTTTTGTTTAGTTTATTTTTAACAAAAGGTTTGGATAAAAACATTTTTAAACATTTTATAAGATGCTGGTACATTAGAGGAAAAATACTTGAGAGTTATTTAATGGTACTTAGATTTTAAACATGGCTGATACAACAAATACATTTGTATATGACAGATTTGTTCATTTCCCATCCCTGACTATAAATGTAGTCTTCTAATGAATATGGGCTACATATATATATATATATATATATATACATATATATTAAAAACCTAGCAGCAGATATATAAACACACGTGCACAAAACACACACACACACACACACACACACACACACACACACACACACACACAGATATTTTCTGTTATTCTATCTTTCCCACCTTCAAAAACACCAAAATGTCAGAAGGTAAGTATAGTCTTAATTAGATAGATTTTTTTTTTAATAATTATTATTACTATTATATTTGGGTTTTTTAGAAAATATTATCCAGTTGGCAAGTAAAAGTCACAAGAAGGCAATTCCCACGATGATTTTCTGTAACAAAAGTAACACGTGTTTTTGGTTGTCGGAGACGTTACGAGACATGGGAATCAACAATGTTCTCATGAATGGAGTGATTCCGGAACAGGTAAAGACTAATACATCAGAAATTGTATTCCCGAATGAAGGATTTTGTAAGATCTAATTTCCTTGGTGGGGCTTATTAGAGAGTCTTGATTTGTTTTGTTTTTTGTTTTTTTTTCTTGTTTTTGTAGGATGCACTTTAAAGATACTGTGTTGTTGAGGAAAATCATAACTGAAAGAAAAATATAATAGCAGTTTCAGTAGTAACAGTAGCAATAATAACAGTGCTAGTAATAGTAATAATAGTAAGAGTAGTAGTAGCAATAAAAATACTATTAGTACTATTAATAATAGTAGTATTAGTAGTGATAATGACAATAATAATAATAATATGTATTTTAAATACGTTTGAAACCAAGTAATCATCATAATAAAAAAAAAAAAAAAAATTAAAAAAAATACTGGATGTTTTAAAAAGCAAAATAATTATTTAGTCGTATATTCTTTGCAGAGAAGACATTCACAGTATGAAAGTTTTAAGTCTGGACACACAGACATACTGATAGCCACTGATGTTGCATCAAGAGGACTGGACACCATTAATGTAAGTTTTTGTTTAAAAAAAATACAACATGTCATCTTTTAACAGATTCTTTTTTTTTTTTCATTTTTAAATTCCAAAATTAAGTTTTGAATGTGATATAAAAAACTCATAGATATTAAAAAATGTTCTGCCTTTAGCGTCACTAAAACATAATGATGAAGCATATGTGGAATAAAATCTTCAATTAAATTGGTAAATTTTGCTGTATATACATTTTATTTTGAGCACACATCAGTCAGTAAACCATGGCAATATTTTAAAATGAAAATAATCTTATAGAGGATTTAAAAAAAAAAAATTAAATTTAAATTTTAATTACTGTTCTCCATAGGCACATCACGTCATCAACTATGACTTTCCTCTCTTCATGTCTGACTACGTCCACAGAGCAGGTCGTGTGGGTAGAGTCAACAGCAACAGCAACGGCATTGTAACAAGTTTTGTAACTTATGCATGGGATGTAGAGTTACTCTGGCACATTGAGGTACATATCAGAATTCTCTGGCAGTGAAACAATAAGAAAAGTTAAATGAAAATATTTTAGATAATTTATTTTTCGTGTGAATTAATAATACATATCCTGTAATATATATTGAGATATTATTTTAAATTGTTCCTTGAAAAGTGCATTTGATGTCAACAGTGTAAAATCATCTTAGATGTTACTGGATTTTATACAGGTTGTAACAGTCAGAATGGAAGATATTATTCGATTATCTGTGGTGTATCAATTATATACGATATCTGTTCTATATATTTATGTTTATTTGATGATTACATGGGTTACCTTTTCTAAAATGAACAAGGAAACAAACAAACAAATAAATAAATATACATGTATGTAACCAAGTAAATAAGACATTTAAGAAAAAGCCACAGTAATTATAATTATGAATTTCTTTCAGTATACTTTTTGTATTAACATTTTAAGTCTGTTGTTACTGACTTGTTGACAACCAGTTGTTTTTATTTTATTTTATATTTCAGTCTGCTGCAAGGAAGAACAAAGAATTACACAATGTTAATGCAAATATTAAAAGAAAATTAACTTCAATAATTATCAACAAGTATGGACCACAGATTATGCCTGAACTCTAATGGAAATATGTTGTGAAGAAAGTAGTATGAAATCATTGTTCCTGAACTTTACAGAATGATAATATTTTTTAAAAAAGAAGAATAAAAAAAATATATATATAAAATAAATAAACTAAACAAAATTCTTCTTTGGTTATATTTACATTGCATGAGAAATAATTTCTAAATGAATATAACAGCTTAGACACTTTATAATTATGTTTACGTGGAGAGATTTAGGATTGTATAAAGGATTGGCATATTTTTAAAAAAGGAGCTTGATTAACCACTGACTGATGTTAAATGCATACACTTGAAATAAAATTACAGTTCAAGAATTTATATATTTAATTCAAATATATAAATAATTATATTTTAAAATATTTATTGGGAAGACATTCCTAGATATTAGAATAATCATTACAAATAAATTTTCATTGACTGAACAACCAAAGAAAAAATATGAAAAAAATGAAAAATAAAAAAATTCTGTCAAGAACAAAACAAAACCACAAACCAACACCTAAATAATACAACTTTAAGTGGTGGGCCTTGTCGCAGAATTTGACATTTCTGAAAGAAACTGCTTTATAAATATTTATCAGACAAAGAATAAAGATTAAATTATGATTAAGAATTTAGCTGATGCCAAGGAAAATAAATAAATAAATAAATAGTTGTTGTAGTAGTAGTAGTAGTAAAATAAACGTATCTTGAGACCATTCTAACACTATAATAAGAGTGACCTCCCCTTGCCTAGTGAGATTTCGAGGGTTTTTTTTATTAACCCTTTAACCCCTGCATGTAGGGGTTAAAGTAACTATATTATTCATTGAGAAACTTAAGGTGAAATTATATTAACTTTATTAGCAGTATCTGAAGAAAATAGTATAATTTAAAATTGCAATTTACTAATCGTGTTGTTAAACCATAGGTGACAGAATCGCTTGGTCAACATTTTGTTATCTTTACGCATAATTCACAGTCTTGGTCTGTCACAGGGAAACTTTGTTATTCTCTATAACTGATGACAATCTGAAGTTTCTGATGACAGTCTAAATTTAATTTAATTTTTATAAATGAATATTGTACATAAGCACAATAATTTTAATTATAATTATAAATAGTTAATAATAAAAATAAATACATTTTTATTAAATAAAAATAATAATAATAAAAATATAATAATAATAATAATAATAATAATAAAATAAATGAAAATAAAATTAATGAAAATAAAATTAAAATAATATAATACAAATAAATAAATAACACTAATTTTAAAAAATACATAAACATAACATACACAAAATCATAATTATTCTTAAAACAAAAATAAATTTTAATTATTTATCTAACAAAAACTAATTTCAAAATTATTTTAATAAACCACACAGATTTGTGAAGAAAGAAGATGATTTCATGCTTAATCGACAGATGCGTCAGCTGTGTCCAAAGAAAAGTTTATAGCACATCTAGACTGCTGAGATGGAAAAACATTTACTGTCAGACAAAATATCCCATTCCAAGAGTGTTGCCATCTGTTGTAATACATCGGACTTTGTCACTCTGGGGAAATTCACACAAGAGACTGTTATTTGTTGGAGCAAACAGACTGAATCGACTGGGGCTTGGAGGTGACCATTCCCACCAGCCTTTGGATGCTGAGGAAGCACGCAGTAAAGAAGAAATTAAAATAAACAGTTCTGAAATAAACAGTGCCTGGGTTAGTAAGTTTTGAAAATTAGTGTGTGTACATGTGTGTGTGTGTGTGTGTGTGTGTGTGTGTGTGTGTGTGTGTGAATATGTGGTGTGACAAAACAAAATAAATAATTTGTGTGTGTGTGTGCATACATGTGCATATGATTATGTGTGTTGATAATTTTAATTTTTTTTTTTATATATATATTGTCATATTATCCCTAATAATAAAATAAAGAAATAAAGAAATAAAACTAATAAATAAAATGATGGAGAATTTCATTCTTTGAGTTTCAGAAAAATGTTAATAAAATGAATTTTTTTTTTCAGAGTATCCGACTAGCAAATGAAAATGGTATGTAAAAAAAATTTCTTGCAGTTTATAATTTAATAATTTCAATTAATAATTTAAAATAATCAAAATGGCATTTCAATATAACAGCAATTAATATTTATTAATAATAATAAACTAAATATTTAAATAATAATTTTTTTATTTTTTCAAAATTAAATGTTCTTGAAATTGCATATAACATCAAGTAACTGAAGTTATAAAATAAATATTTAAATAGGAATTCAGATATTCTGAGATTTTCAAAATATATGAGTTTTTGATAATTGATGTAGATATTTGTTTGTGTTCAGGTTACTTATCCTGGTGTAGAAACACGTATTTGGCTACAATGGTTGGTATAGCTATGCAAGCAGAGAGTCCCTTTCTTTTGTCACAACAAGCAGCTGATAGTAAGCACAACTGATTTTAATTATAATAATAATAATAATAATAATAACAGTAATAATAATAATAATAATAATAATAATAATAATAATAATAATAAAAATAATAATAACAGTCACAATAATAATAATAATAATATTAATAACAGTCACAATAATAATAATAATAATAATAACAGTAAATGTCATGTAAGAATGATTTAAATTTTAAAAAAATCTTAACATCTTCCTTCTGGTGGTATGATGAAATTATTTGTATCTCAAATGTTAAGATAATCACTCATTTAAGAAAAGAGATGGAATGACACAGCACATAGTAGATTCAGTTTCTGTATCTCCATTCTGACTAAATTTTAATAACTACATTCTTAAAACTGGCAGAAACTATTCTGTTTTTAACCTGCATTTCCATTATGTCAAAATTAATGTATTACTTAACAAGTTTAAAAAAAAAAAAAAAAAAATTTTTTTTTAAATGTTTTTTAATTGTTTTTTTCAACTAATCTTTATCTTTTGTTTTTCATAAAAGTCTAATTTACAGTTTATTTTTATTTATTTATTTTATTGTTATTTTTATTGTTATTTTTTTCTGGCAGTTGCTTTTGTTGTTGCTGGATTTAACCTGATATGGGGAACAGCATCGTTTGTTTCAACAATAGGACTGATGAGGCAGCAGATGCTGATGTCAGTGCCTTTGGCTTTGCTCCAAGTAGTGGCAGCTGCGTTTCACCTCTTTCTCTGGGTCTATGTAGTGCTGATGTATGTTGTAAGCGACGATGTCTTTGAAATACCCAAATATGTGGATACGTCGACAGACACTTCCAAACAAGGGTGTCTAATTGTTTTGTTTTGGCTTATTATTAATTATATAAAAGTGTGGTTTATAAAAAAACATTTTGATCAGGTAAACCTGGGATTCTTTATTTGTACGTGGAAAATGTATCAGTGAAATTTTCGTATGATTGAAAGAATGGTTGTGTTTATCTGAAAATTAAATATTATTAAAAAAATAGTCCTGTAATATGCACAAAAATATATATTCTTTGGGTTCATGTAAAAGGCTTTCTTTTTAAAATGAAAACATTCTCCTATTCTGTTTCAGTATATAAATATATTCGTGCACATTTCTACAGGCACTTAAGTTCTGTGTATGTATTGTGTGTGTGTATGAATATATTTGCATAGAATTTACATGCTTGTGGAAATGTGCACATATATATTTATACATTGAAATAAATATATATATATATAGATGTAAATATACAAATGAACCAATCTCAGGACCTCAAATATACAAGACAGTTATGGAATGAATATAAGTCTCGTAAAATGCACATTTCTATCTTACACAGATCACAGAATTGAAAGGGTTGATACTATAATTTTGTACGCACAAATTAATTTTGCTTACACGTTTTATAATACTTTGATAAATGCATTTAATCAGAATAGCCGAATATTTATTTTTTATCCTGTTATGTGATTTATTTTATGTACAAATGTTCCACTTGATGATTCTGGGTGAATCTGAAGGAGAAAACTTACATTTAAGTTATGTGAAGTAATTTTTAATTTTTGTTTTTAAAAATGTTTTAAATAAACTTTTTAATGTTCTCATCATTAATGTAATGCTGCCATTTTCTGATTGTTTTGATATAAAAATCTTTATGAAATAATTTAAATTGCTAATTACATTGTCTCAATTTTTTTTTTATCTTTGTGCCAAATATTTCTTTAAAAATTTGATTTCCACAAACTTCATAAATAAAAGTATTTAAAATAAAACAATACTTTATTTTTTTTTTTTTTTTTTTTTTGTATTAATGTTTATATATGTTTATATTTTGTTAAGAATTTCAGTTATAAAATTAATAAAATTTTATTAAAAAAAAACCAGACACCTTTGTGATTGTTTTCTTATGCAGGGTCACAAAGGTCAATAGAAGAATACACTTTGATTTTTTTTTAGTTGGTTCTTATTTAATCAAGAAATGTGGAACAGATTTGTTGTAAAAGTTTGAGTTTTAAGCCTGTTTTATTACTGAATGTCTGTTTTTAAATTTCAGAATTTTTATACACTGTTCTGAGTGTATTAGGACTGGGTTTTGGGGAGGGTTTTAAGTTTAAAGCAGTTTTATTGGCATAATTAATTTTAATTTGAAAAATTTTTTTTTTTTTTTTCAATTATATATATATATTTTTTTTTTTTTAATTTTTCATTATTTGAAATCATTGATAAATACAAATTATTTTGTGTAATTTAAAACCCCATATTTTTTTTTCGTTTAGATGAGATTTGAGATCAAGCTGTTTAGACAAGGTTACTTTTTTGTGTCTTAGTATTTAAATTAAATAAACTTTGTGCCATTTTATTTATTAATATTAAATAATAAAACCAAGAATGTCGTATTCTTTTAAACTGAAGTAGTTTCTCAGGTAACTGTTTTGTTGTTTTTATGTATATAATACACAGAGAACTATCTCGTTTGTTTTACAGAAAGAGTATAAATATCCATAAAAATAATTTTGTTAACTGTTTTATATAAGACACTGGAGAATTCTTTTGTTTTTTAAATAAACTAGTTTTTCTTTAATGTGTTGATTATATATTCTGTCTTTTACAAATAGTATATAAAAAAAAGGAAAAAAAAATTAAAATATTCAAAATCTATTAAAACTTAATGCAAAAAATGTGAATACTGTAACCAAATTTTAATCAAAAACAGTACATGAAAGATTTACATAATGAAGAATAAATAAGCTGTAATCTTCACTGAATGAGATTTAAGATCAATTTTTACTTTTTCAGAATTAGCAAGTTGGGGTTGACCTTGATAACAAAACATTCAGCTGTTTTATTTCTGCATCCAAATCATTCTTTATTTTCTGAGGCCACTTTTTCTAAATTTACTCAATGCATGAACTGCACTTCTATCACTGTGAATAAATGTATAAATATTTGATTCATGGATAATGTTAAGCATATACCTTTCTTGTAATTTAGTTTTGTTAAATATAAAATGTTTTTATTTAAACATAAAAATAATTTTATAAAATAAATAAAAACAATGAAATTCATTATAAAAGAATAAAAAATAAATTTAAGTTTTTGATGCATATCCACTATAATATATATTTTTTTGCTACTACTAAAAAAGAAACAAAACAACAATAAAAAAATAAAAAACATGATATTTAAATATTTAAAAGATTTAAATCTCATAAGAAAAATTAAAATAGTTCATATACCAATATACATGTAAGTTTTTTTTTAACAATTACTATATACAGGAACAAACAACAAAAAAGCTGAATTAAATGGATAACCTTTTATTAACAAAATATATCTGTTACTCTTTCTTCGTTTTTTCAGTTACATAAAATTATCTCCAGCTATTTCACAGAAATAATTTTGACTTTATTTTCTGTTTCGTAATAAGTGCATGAAGTGTGTCAATTTTTGTCAGGAAGACACATGAAATATTAATACAAATGATATAAACTAAAATATCCAACATATACAAAAACTGATAATAAAAAGATTTACGTAACAATACTTAATATCAGTTAAAACAAAATTAGTATTCTTGCTATCTTTCCACTAAATAATATTAAGTTAACAAACCTTTTTAATGTTCATATAAAATAAAACAATTTAACAATCTCTATTCTAACTGGGACATATTCTGAAGTATATATATTCTCAAAACAGGATCCATTAAAAAAAAGAAAAGAAATGACATAAAAATAGTGTAATACAAAAAATGAAAATAATTGGATCAGTGTAAAATGGTGGTATTATGCTAGTGAACACAAAACAACAAAAAAAATAATATAACTGGGTGTGGCCAGTAAATGTCACTTTAAAATAATTTTTTATTCTGCAGTGTTAAGGTGAAACTATGAAGAGTTATTTGTATTGAGAAGGTAATAGATAAAGCTATGTATTATACACATTCATCTCTGAACATACTGAGATATGCATAGATATGTACATAGCAGTATTCAAACACGAGACATTAACAGACATTTAAACTTTCATACATTCATATTTATGATTAGATAGAGCATACACACACATACATACAGACGTATGCACAAACATGTATACATGTGGACCTGGATAAACATACAGACATATTTATATTTAGACGTCTACTCAAATATATACAAATATCGACAAACATACATAATGCATTTACTTTTATACAAAAAAAGATAAGCTTCTTTAAATGGACGGTCTGTTATGTATTATTACTGATATACCATATTAATAAACAAGTAGTATAATTTAGTATAATATTATCAACCATCTCAAAAATAATACTTGACGAATTAATCACAGAATTTTCTTATCACAGCTGCAAAAATGAAATAATAAATAACTTTAACAGATCTAAATAAACTACAGAATCTTTAGTAGACTGCTATTTATCCTAAAGTTTTATTTATCTATCTATCTATCTATCTACCTAGCTTTTCTTGTGGTTCATTTTTGCTATTTAAAAATGTTCTTCAAGATTTTAAAAGTTACAGCTTAATAAATAAATTGCAAATTTAAACAGAATTATAACATTTGGAAAAATATTCAGTATAGCTATTAGAATAAATAAATAAATAAAGTATACTTACAAAATTTAAACATTATAATTTTTTTTATTTATTTATTTATTTATTTATTTATTTATTTATTTATTTATGATTTATTATTATTATTATTATTTTTTTTTTTTTTTTTTTTTTTTTTGGTAATTTATTTTTAAAATATCTACTGTTCTAATAAAAATATGACTAAAATTATAAAGTGCCTGCTTTCAAAGCACTGGTCATTCTAAACTTGATGACTGACATAATTAATGTCAGCATTGTATCTGACCTGTCATTCCTTTAATCTATTATCATAAAAAATATTTATTATTAAAAAACAATCTTACTTAAAACAATTCATAAACTCTAACTGAATGCATATGTAACTTGAATACTGTGACATTACAAATAATAATAATGAATTTGAATTTTGTGACCTTGTTTCAATAAAACAAAACATTAAATAAGAAATAATGACTGAAATCAAATTAAAACAAAATCTAAATCAATTGTGATGTTGGCCAACATTTCAGATAGGCCACCACAGTAAAATTAAAAGGATGACATGTCAGCCACTGAACATAAAAGTCTCTGCCATTGGAGGGCAAATACAAATAAGCCTATCAGCAATCACGATACATTAAACATGGCAACAGTAAACAGTATGATAACCAGTTTCATTGATTACTATTTCTGGTTATAACAGGAACATTTTTTTTAATGTTAAAAGGAATAATGATAAAATGAAAGTGCTGTCCATAAAAAAAAAATAATAATAAATAAATTAATAAAAAAAATAAAAATAAAAATAAAACAAAAACAAAAACAAAAAAATAAATATAAAAAATAAAGATAAAAAATAATAATTCATGTAATGCATAAAATGTGGATTTCTTTCTGTAAGTAACATTTTATTAATAATTTAAAAAAAATGTTTTTAACATTTAACAAACTGTACATGTAACAAGAAATATATTTTATTTTTAACATTTAACACATTGTGTATTTAACATTTAACAGAATGTTTATATAACACTGAACATACTGTATATTTTAACATTAAAAAAGTACCCATTTATCATAACAAAATCCCTGAGCTGAATATTTGAGCTAACAGCAACATAATAAAGAGAGAGAGAGAGAGAGATTGAGAGAGAGAGAGAGAGAGAGAGAGAGAGAGAGAGAGAGAGAGAGAGAGAGAGAGAGAGAGAGAGAGAGAGAGAGAGAGAAGGGGGCTATTTTATTTTAATAACAGAATATCAGTAGTTGAGTCAAACTCACAGACTTTATAAAACTGTACAATGTTTTATTTATTTATTTATTAAACTCCCCCCTTTTTTCATATTTGAAAAAAAAAAATATATATATATATTTATGTTTTGAAAAAAAAAAAAGTTTGGAAATATGGTCAAGATACTGATTTTCTTTAAGATTATAAAAGGAAAGAAAAACACCTATTTTTGTTGTAACATACAAAAGTTTTCTATATCGGTAGAACATCCTTTGAAATTAAATAAATAATCTAAATGTATTTTACACTTCAGATATATTTTTTTAAATAATTTGTTCTGATCTTTGGTATGAAAATATCGGAATAATAAAATAAATTCAACGTACAAAGAAATATATCGAGATTTTTTGGAATATTTAAAATAAAGAGTTCTGAAAAAAGGCAAGAAAAAATAATAATACAAAAATCTTTATGTGTCGAGTAAATCATAGAAGTAGGCATAAAATCAGTCCATCACTCAAAAGTTTACAAAATGCATGTACAACATTTTAATTTACATAGGCTGTTTTTTTGTTTGTTTTCTTTTTTACTTTTTCTTGCTAAAAAAAAAATCTCTTCCTTCTCATGCCAAATTTCATGAATTTTATGTATTTTTATTATTTTTTTTTTTCACTTTTTTTTTTCTTTTTCAATGAGGTAGATTTAACATTCACACAGAACATTTTTTTTTTATATGTACAAAATAATGAATTATGAATTAACAATTTCAGAAACGTTACTGAGGATTACAAGTCAAATTGTCACCCATATCTTCGGCGTACTTGTTACAAATTATTCCTCTCAGTTTGTCGATGTCTGCTCTAAGTTCCGCAACTCTACTCAGCCACTGTTTGATTGTCTGCCCTTCAACATTTGTTGGCAAGTCTTCCTCTTCAGCACTTGCAGCTGAAAACAGTAATAAATGTGAACACAACAAGCACAATAAGTCGACATACAAATCCGTGTACAGTGTATGTAACACCAGTATTTGTAATGGAAAGAAAATCAAGACAAAATATGATTTTTCCAGTAAGTTATTACAATTTTTTTTTTTTTTTGCTATCAGTGACAGAATTTACATCATGAAAATCTATAAATTAAAAAATGATTTGGTTAATATGTGCAAGAAGCATATGGAGTTAAATCTCTGCAATCAAACAGTTCATACAATATACACACTAGTCTTCATTCTCAGTATTATTATTTTCATTGTTTTAAATATAACTAATTTGAAAGTTGGTTAACTTTCTAAAGCATGATTAACAGGAAAATATTTCTTGACTAATTAAATTTTAAATAAAATAAAATAAAATAAAATAAAATAAAATAAAAATAAAATAATAATAATAATAATAAATAAATAAATAAATAAATAAATAAATATAAATAAAATAGGTACACATATTTTCACCATTTATCACCAACAGATTATACAATACTTTGTACATCTAAAAGTTATCACAGTATTTCATTATTTCTCTACATGTTCAAACAGTGATGGATTCTCTGTTCACCAAAACAGATATGCTATCACAGCAGTAGTATATTAATGGTAATATGGCACACTTTAAAACAGTGGTTTTATTTCACCATTTCGAAAAAAGTCATATTGCAGTGAAATTAACAATAAAAAAAAAAAAACCTAACAAAACACCAAATCATTATTTAGAAGACAACATTTCTTTGGGCTAAAAAGAAATGCAATGCTTACTTAAAACAGTGGTTTTATTTGACCATTTCGAAAAAAACGGAAGTCATATTGCAGTGAAATTAACATTAAAAAAAAAACCCAACAAAATACCAATTCATTATTCTTTGTGCTAAAAGAAAACGCAACACTTACATTTGATTCCTAGCAGGATGGACATGTTCGGATCCTCTCCATTCACTCTCTGCATACAGATCTGTACGAGAGACTGGAGATTGGAGAAGCACAGTCCCAGCTCTATCATCAGCTTACGCTGCAGTTTGACCGTCTCGTCAGTCAGCTGGGCTTCGTAGTGCTGCAGGTGTTCCTGGGTTATGAGATTCTGCTCCATCAGGTCCTGGTTCTGGCTTCCCAGCTGAATTTGAACATTAATGTTGAAAACAGATAATGTAATAACCCAAATATGGAAATGGGAAAAAATCAAGATGAAAATAATTTGTAACCGAGTTATGAGATTCTGCTCCATCAGGTCCTGGTTCTGGCTTCCCAGCTGAATTTGAACATTAATGTTGAAACAGACGTAATATAATAACCAAATATGGAAATAGGAAAAAATCAAGATGAAAATAATCTGTAACCGAGTCTGGTTGATGTTAAAAAATGAGGTAAAATCAGATTTCTAAAAGAATGTGGTATGGAAAGAAAGTGTTAAGAATAGAAAAATCTTACTCAAAATTTCATAATTAATTCTCCATCGATATAAAACAGCAACTATCTGGCTGTATAATATTAATTATTAATTACTGAGGACACCGAATTTGTAAAAGAACAATATATTGCAGAATTTTGTAAGTATAAATAGTGCCTATAGGAAAAAGTAAGTATTGTTTATTGAATATATGCATATGAGCGTGTATGTGTGTGTATGTGTGTGTGGGTGGATGTTTGTGTATGAGTAACAAATATTAAATTATTTCTTTCATATATGACTGATAGTTGAAAAATGAGGAGAAAACAAAGAGATCAGAATTTTGTAAGAATTAATTATGCCTATAGAAAAAAGTATTTTTTATTGAATACATGCATATGAGTGTGTATGTGTGTGTGTGGGTGGATGTTTGTGTATGAGTAACAAACATAAAATTATTTCTTTTATAGATGACTGATAGTTGAAAAACATGGAGAAAACAAAGAAATCAGACTTGAACGTGCATCAGTTAGTATTTAATACGTTATTTCCAAGTTTCTATGGAAATAGGAAAAAATCAAGATGAAAATAATTTGTAACTGAGTCTGGTTAATGTTAAAAAATGAGGTAAAATCAGATTTTAAAAGAATGTGGCATGAAGAGAAAGTTTTAAGAATAGAACAATCTTAGTCAAAATTTCAAACTTAATTCTCCATCAACATAAAACGGCAACTATCTGGCTGTACAATATTAATTATCAATTACTGAGGATACTGAATTTGTACAAGAACAATATATTGCAGAACTTTGTAATTATAAATAGTGCCTACAGAAAAAAGTAAGTATTGTTTATTGAATATGTGTATATGATTGTTTATGTGTATGAGTAAAAAACATGAAATTATTTCTTTTATAGATGACTGATAGTTGAAAAATGAGGAGAAAACAAAGAGATCAGACTTGAACGTGCATCAGTTAGTATTTAATATATTATTTCCAAGTCTCACCTCCTTCATAGATTTCCTGAGATTCTCAATCAGCTCGTCTTTACCAGCGATGTCCTTCCTCAACACAACAACTGACTCTTCCTCTCTGCTCAGCTGTTCTGACAGCTGTTTGATGTCAGTCTGATACTTCTGTTCTGAGCGACGGAGATTTCGGTGAGTCTTTTCCAGCAGCTGTGTAATCAAAATAAAAAAAATTGAAAAAATAACAACGTAACAACAGAAAGATACCTTTTTATCTCACCTAACACCAGGAATATATAAAGAACGATACAAATTAATTTAGTTTTGACATAATGAAATCAAATGCAGAAATTTGTTAAAACAGAACAATAATTCTTTGATGCTAAAAATAAATATAAATTTCTTTTTGGTGTTATAGAATCAAATGTAGAAATTTGTTTAAACAAAATGAAATATTTTATGCTATAAAATGAAATTAACAATAAAAATAAATTTCTTTTCGACATCACAGAATCAGATATAAAGATTTGTTAAAAAACACACCATCAGAACAATTTCTTTTATGCTATGAAATGAAATTAACAATAAAAACTCATTTCCTTTTGACATAAGGAAATAAATAAATTCATACATGCTACAAAATGATATTAACAAGGAAAAAAATCAAACATTATTCAAATAAACAAATAATAAATGAGTGCAAACCTTTTTAGCTTTCTCCAAGTCAACAGCCAGCCTCTCCTTCTCTTCCCTCATTTCTTGCAGCTCTTCCTGGGTCTGATACAAAATGGCTCCCATGCCCTCTGACCTCAGCGTGTCCACTTCGCTGGTCAGTTCGTCGACCTGGTCAGAAAGTCTCCTGACCTGCAGCTTCAGCTCCTGCTCTGAGAAATCTTTAGCTGTCAACTGCTTCCTCGCCTCGCTGAGTTTGGTTTCCAGATCTTCGTTCTTCAACACCGCTTGTTTGTGCAGCTGCTGTGTTTTGTGCAGGTGAGGTTTGTTAAAGAAAAATTTTCTCAAAAAACCCCCACCTTTTAATTTAAAAAAAATTTAGTAATAACTGAAGTAAACTTAATAAATAATTAAAACAAAATTGTTGATTTTTATAAAAAAATTTAAAAATAAATTTGAAAAGTTTTAGAAATTTATTCAAGATCCTTTTAGTCATGTATGACATCCATTCTGTTTTGGAGATTTTAAAAGGAAGATTTTTGGTAAAAAAAAAACACTATCCTGCTTTTGTTTTAAAACAGCAATTCTCTGTACCAAAGAGTAAATGCTCAAGAACATCCTTCAGGATCAACCTAATAGTAATAAAAATTACATTTTATGTACTTCTAAGATATTATTTTCTTTAAACAAACTGGTCTATTCGTGATATAGAAGAAGAAGAATAAGATATAAAATTCTACAATCCTTTGTAACAAACCTGTCTTTGAAAGAAGAATATGAACATAAAAATTCTATGTAACCTGAAACTTCCATTTCTTTTCTATCCACTGTTTACTTAACATGATAACAACTAATCTTATGTCTCGTTACAGATCATACAGAACATGGAGAACAGTTTTTCTCGATACTGTGTAAGACAATAACTTTAACTCTTTGGCCTGTAAACTGACAACAGTGAACACAAAAGGATATTTCCATCTCTGTCTCAGCCATGGCCTCGGCGGTAGGCAAGTCTCCCAGGTACAGCTCCAGCTGATCCAGCTTCTTCCGAGCCTCCAGGTGACTCTCTTTCATCTCCACGCACTTCGACTTCCATTCACAGAGTTCCTGATCCTTCTCTGCAAGCTGGATAAATTTATTTTTTCATTATTTATTTTGAAATTTTTAAAATTTAGTTTTTTATAAAATCTTGTATTTGTTATTATAGTTATGTATCTATGTCTTCAAGAAACAAAATATTCAAATATCAGTAATAAGTTACTTAGTTATTTGTATTTAGATTGTTTTGTAAGTAACCTGGAATGATATTATCTATCTAAGGTTATTAATAAAAAAATATTCAAAATGATAAATTACAGATTATTTGTATTTACACTATCTTATTAGTAAACAGGCATTAACACGAAATAATAAGCCATTGCATCAAATGAAATGATGTTTTTTAATGTGAAATATCATACCTGGGCTATATATGAATCCACATGTGCCTGTTTTTCTTTCAGAGCTTTTCTTAATTGTGAATTTTCATATTCAGTTGCTCTGTAATACAAAATCACAGTTATTGAAAATTGTTTTGAAATACTTAATTGTTACAGACATAGGTCTTGTAATCACATTAAGTGAAGTAACTGTAACTGTATAACATCATATATCTTAATTTATTCAATTTGCTTTTAAATACATATTCCAAAATAATTAAATTTCAAAGCTTTAAGTAACAATTTTTCTAGGATATCCCTTTGTTATTTTATTTAATTACATATTGTCTGTTAATTAATATACTGAAAAATAAAATCAGTGGCTAAAAAAAGAAAATTTCCTGGAAGCACCCTTGTAATGAATACATGGTAAACATACCCCAACTTATTTTCAAGTGAATCTATTTCTTCATTTTTCTGAGTTCGAGAATCATTCAGTTCACTTTTCAAACAGGCAACCTTATGTTGTAGCTCCTGAAAAAATTTCACAAACAATAAGCACACAAAATTTCTAGTTTACGCAGAAAGCCATGTACAACATATGTAACACTAATATTTATATCAAAAACAAAATAACAAAATAAGCTTTTTCATTTAAACATTCACACTATTTCAGAGCTTTAACACTATATTCTTCAATGAAAATGGAGATGACTATAACTGATACACAAAATTTATATTGTACAAATATTTACTACAAGAAAAGATGAAAGGAAATTAAATACTCTGAATAAAAAAGATGCTGATTACACTTTAAAAAAAATAAATTTACCATTTTTTTAATTTTAATTTTTTTTTTTGGGGGGGGTCTCTGATTGTGACAGAAAGGAAAGTATTAAGATGTCCAGAAATAATTGTGATATTTCTTAATAATTTCTGGAACACTACATTTTTCTATTTTCCTGTATGCACATATATTAAAGCAACATTTAATTTATACTTAGGTGCTTATCACAACTTGCCTGTATTTTCATTTGACTGGATTCTTCTCTGCCTTCTTTTCCAGTGAGGGAATGTCTGAGTTTCTTTTCCAGTGACATCTTTTCATTTTCCAGATCATACGCATGCTTTTTCAACCTTCAACAAACATTGATTACATTTCCCAATGAACAATCATCAAGTACAATAATAGTTCTATTAAAATATAATTGCTGATGCATTTAAAAAATGATGATATCAATATTTTAAATTTGATATGCTGAACACCTCTTTCAAAAATAATTTTTTAATACTATTATATAATCTAATAAAATAATAATTTAATATTATTATATCTAAATCTCTTCTGAATGCATTCAAAAGAAATCAAAATAAACACAAAATAAACATGAAATATAATCTAATAAAATAAAATTTTAACATTATTATACCAAAATCTCTTCTGGATTCATTCCAAAAGAAACCAAGATAAACAAATAATATTAATCTGTGTTTAGATACATAACTGAATCTGTTATAAACAAAAACAGTTTTGTGCGCATTGTCAACTAACATATAAACATGTAATCTAATTCGTATTCTCTGAAATTCCCAGTACTTGCATGCATCCACTTCCAACATTCCACTGTGAAATATTTCACGTGTGTTAAACATGCCCACCTTTCAATCACTGCATCTTTCTCTCTGATGATGTTATCAGCAGCTCGTCTGACTGGGTCTAATCTTGCAGAATCTTCATCCTTCAGTCTGAGTTGTTGGAAGACTCCATCAATACTCGACTGCCCACCTCCTCCTCCTCCATACAAAGCCTGAAGGAAATAATGAACAGTGAAATATGAAATAAAGAAATGTAATATACTACAAAGCCTGAAGTAAATGTAAGAAATGTTTTAAAACCTACTTCAGTATTATTAGCTGAAAATATACTACAAAGCCTGAAGTAAATGTAAGAAATGCCTACAAAGCCTGAAATAAATGTAAGATATGTTTTAAAAATAAATGAAATATACGACAGAAAATAAATGTAAAATATTTTAAAACCTACTTCAGTATTATTAGCTGAAATATACGACAGAGCCTGAAATAAATGTAAAATATGTTTTAAAACTTACTTCAGTATTATTAGCTGAAATATACGACAGAGCCTGAAATAAATGTAAATTACATTTTAAAACCTCCTCAGTATTAACAGTTATTACTTGCTGTCATATATGGTTTAAGTTTAATGATGATCAGTGTACCAGTAATAACTATTATTATGTTGTATAAAAGATTTGAACAGTTACACTGAAACTGCCATATTTGTTTATTTATTATCCCATTTCATACAAAGCATGAACATATCTATGACAGTCTTAGTAATATATACATCTATCTATAACTATATATATATTTATATATATATTATCCTGTAATATTTGATTTAAGTATATTGATGTACAATGCACAGCACAACAATAACAAATATTATTATGGTGTAACAAAAACATTTTAATGGTTGCTTTATTCCATTTCATATAAGGTACCTAAAACTCCATGACACATTCGTAGTAATACATACATCAGTTTTACAGTAACGTACTCAACATTTCAGATTTTTTAGGTCTCATTTCATGTGAAATAAATAAACCAGGGAAAACGAAAGTCTCTCTCCATCTCCTCATTTCACTAGATGCTTTATTATCAGTAAAGGTTGGTGACAAGCACCAAATAAAAGAATAACTTAGGATGCACAGAACATCTTTATGCTGTTTATGCAATCACTATTACACTTCAATCTTTTCTCGTCAAAAAAGAATTTCACCGAATTGCCTCAACTAAAGAGAAAAAAAAAAAAAAAAAAACTTGTCACCTGCGACTCAAACTGCTGCTGAAGGAGATGCTCGTGATGCTGCTGCTGTTGCTGCCACTGCTGCAGACTCCCCGAGCTCGCCGACCTTCCGTAGCCGTCCAGTTCATACTGTCTGTCGTAGAACTCCGTCCTTGCGTACGACTGGCTTTTCATCGGAGACTGGAAGTTCGTGTGCAGGTCGTGCGAACTCCGAGTCGGGGGCGTTGTCAAGGGTGGGGAGTAGCTGGCGTCGTACTCGCCATCATTGTAGGAGTGTCTGTTCCTCGCTGGGTAAGGGTTCTGGTTGATGGGGTAGGCCTGCTGATCGCTGGTGACGTACGTGTTCGGGTACGGCTGTTTTAGTTGATTGTCGCTCTGAAAGCCCTGGTCTGAGTCGAGTCGTCTGTCGCCGAGGGTGGTGTAAGTGTGCCGGTCTCTCAGAGGCAGCTGAGTCTGGTAGTCAGCGTCGCGGGTGGGGTCCTGTTTGTCATGAAAAAATTAACACGCGGGTTGAGATTTTTTGCTATCAGGAGGAAAAGAAAGAGTGTGTGTGTGTGTGTGTGTGTCTGCGTGTGTCTCTGTGTGTATGTATGTATGTGTCTGTGTGTGTGTGTGTGGAGGGGTATGATGTTGATATCGAAACAAAGAAGAGCAATAAAAATCAAAAACAGTTTAAAATAAAGTTTCAGAGAAAAATAAACACTTAGTGAAATATGCAAAATCAGTCAACATTTGTGCTATTTACCCAACATTTAGTACACATGCAAGAAAAGTCAACCTTTGTTCTATTTACCCATTCCAACCAGTACTCCAACAGCACAGAAAACATCTAAAATCGTTTATCAAATAAAGATTGATCATTCAACCTGACATATCTCCATGAGAAGAGCTACCACTGATTCCACTTCACAATAACAGTTTTAAACTTACTTTATATTAGAATTTACGCACAAAACACCTAATACACGTATTTATTTTAACACTCGTACCTCTTTAGAATAATAAGGTGGGTTGTAATACTGAGGTTCTGACACAACTGTGTATTTTCCGGGGTTGTAGGACTGGGTTACCGTGGAGCTTTCTACGTCGAGTCCTGAGTAAGTGCGTCCTGGTATCCTAGCGCTAGAGGAAGGCCGCCTCGAGTAGTTCTGTGTCTCGTAACCAGAGTCGACCGAGCTCGGACCTCTGATGGCTGAAGACGGCAACAACATCTGAACACCGCTAGGGACGTCACGATAGTCTGAAGAAGAAGAAAAAAAATGAACTGAAAAAAGATTTTAACAATGACAAAAAGATAATAACAGTTATTAATAATAATAAATAATAATAAAATAATAATAATATAAAAACAATTAATAAAATAAAATAATAATAATAATAAAAAATAATAAAAAATAAAAAAAAGATTTAAAAATTTTAAAATGTTTATTTATTTGCTTGCATTTGGTATGCATGAATGTCTGATTATATGTGTATAAAAAGAATAAAATCTTTTATTGATTTTTGAAAACTGAAATATACTTACTATATCAAAAATTATAAAATCACATAAATAAAAGTGATATCAATTTCATTAACTTTATATCTTTATTTACTTTATTTATTTATCTATCTATTTATCTATATCTATACAGCTATCTATCTGTCTGTCTATCTATCTGTCTATCGATCTATCTTTCTATGTATGTATAGTCTAAAAATGTAGATGTTTAAAAATGAAATAATAATGTTCAAAAAATTAATTACTTACAAACAAAATAATAATTAATAATAATAAAAAATACCAAAAAATCAGTATTAAAAAGCATGAAAACAGTTATAAAATAAAATCATTCTATGGGATCATTCTAATAAAATAAGACGTGTCTAAACAAAGACAACATATTATTAATCTTTGAATGTGAAATACAAAGATACTAACATGTTGACATCCTTATTATCCAGCAAAGTGAATAAATGCTTAACGACATTATAGCACAAATAAAAACACTAAAATTTGGGTTACCTAACACTGGTAATATAAAAATAAACTAATAAATGATTAGGATCATTAGACTATTGATTCTAAGGAATGTTAAGTTACAGAATAATAACATTCAGGTGACTTAAGATTATGTAAGATTAAATGGTCTAAAAGCAAATGTGGCAATTTGAAGAAACCAGTTTTTAGAAGAAAAATAAAAAGTTTTTTTTTTTTTTTTTTTTTTTTTTAAAGATAGTATTAATAAGTAAAAAAAAAAAATTAAAAATATATAAAAAAAAAAAAAAAAAAAAAAATAATAATAGTAAAAAAATAAAATAAAAATAAAATAATTTTAAAAAACCATTTAAAAAGGCACAATATATTAAATGCAGTTTGCATTTTCAAATAGTAAATAATTAGCTTTGATGATTTGTATTATCAAAATTCTGATGTTAAAATAGATGTTGAAAAAGAAGTTACCAAGTATCATTATTTTTGCATTACATTAATACTGCTCTAGGTCATTTATAAGTTTTTCATACATTGAAAAAGGAAAAAAGAAGAAAAAATAACTCACTGAATAATACAATTTACAAACCTGTTGTGTACTGCTGATTTTGCAGCATTTTCTCATAGTCTAATAAAAAAAAAAATTTAAAAAAAGGATAAACAAACAAGTAATGTACAAAAATATTCCTGTTACAAAATCGCCTGTGAAAAAATCTTGAAATTTACATATAGATAAAATAAATAATTATATATATATGTGTATATATAATCCAAAAATTTATTCTTAAATAAATTAAACTGGTTATAATTTGTTTTGTAGATTTTTTTTTACATTAAGTAACAAAAATAACTAATTACACATTACTAATTGGGTAAATCGCTGTTTACCATTATCTTTACTAAAACAAATTAAAGTACCTGAAATATTAGAAGAATGTATAGGTGCTTTGCCTGGAATGTCCATCTGACTGTACATTGCTGCCTTGGATTTCAAAACACATCAGCTTCAAACTCAAATCACACACTGTTCAGTAATTCAGTGAAATAGTGTGACTGCTTCTGAAAATAGCATTTAGAAAGTATTTTCAGTGGTCTCAATATACCCCAGTTAGTAGTAGTAGAAGTAGTAACAATAATAACAACAACAACAGCAGCAATAATAACAATAATAGATTTAAATAAATAAATAAATAAATAAATAAATGGAACAGATAAAATAGGATTTTTCTTTTTTTTTTTTTTTTTTTTTTTTTAACCAATAACCGGTAGTTTCTCAGTTTGAGAACTATGTAATAATCTTATTTTATTTCTTGATAATATATTCTGAAACGTCATTAAACTACAAGCATTACGTTGTTATATGTGTATTTCGATATTTTTATGAATTAAAAAATGAAAACAATTATCATTATGATACATTGAATGACTGATATAAACCACTTGTTAACGGAAATAGCCAATAAAACAGTAAAACTAATGTCTCTGTAATCATTATAAATATAATAATTAGTTCAAAAATTATAATAAGAAATATAAATAAATAAATAAATTTCAACTTACATACATTCATTTAAAAACAAAACAAAATTAAAATAAAAATAAAAAGAAAGAAAAGAAAATACGCATTTGGAACACTAACCGGCACATTTTTTCTCTTTGTCTTTTAATTCTTATGTGTCATAAATGAAAATTACTTACTAAATATTTGTACATAATTTTACCACTTATTAAAACAAAATATAATACTTTTAGCTAAAATAACTTTGCTACCAATGTCAACAAATGGCGATCTTTAACTGATCTTTTAATGAGTTTACGCTGTCGGGTCGGCATGAACCTGCCATCTAGTGGAATGTAAGGGCATTAACCTCTTTAAGGAAAAAGTTATGCACACTGTAATCTAATTTAAAAAAAATATATATATATATATATATGTAATGAAAATTAAAAGGCCTTTATAAGTAATAATTTAATTGATTTAAGAATTTTTTCGCCTAAAAAATATTTTAAATCATAAAAACGTTTTAAAATATTTATAAATTCTAAATAAATATTAGAATTTATTGCGCAATAACAAAATAATACCTTAAGAATTCATACGATAGTATCATATATTCATTTTAATTTAAATTAAAAATAAAAATATCTTATTGTAAATCACCACGGAATATTTCTAACACACTATAATATATTAAACTTGTATTATAATAATTATGCAGCAAAACAAAGTGGGCTGTGAAACATCCTAAAGTTACTCCCCTTACATCAATAAGGCTTGGTCAGCCTTTTTGCACTCGGTGTCTGTGAAAGTGAATGATAAATTAATTTCGATTTCGAGAATGTCTGGAACGTTTTCTCGACACCTGGCCCGAAAGGCGGCACCTTTGTTTGCAGGCAAAAGGTAAAGATACAAATTTCTTAACATACAGTAATATTTATATAATCATACCTTTGTTTGATTAGCATAATGAAGGCTTTCAACTTTCAAGGGCACTAGTTTAGCCTTGTGAAGTTGAAGGGTTTAACTTAGTTCTTTATTTATATAATATTTGAAGTTTCTTTTAATAACTCCAATTTTGGATTCAGTTACCAAAACTGAAATATGAAATAAATAATGTCAACCTTTAATAAACTGTAGTGTATATTTTATTATTATTATTATTGTTTTATTTTTTTTATTTCCGTTTATAATTTATTCACACGGCAGTCGATAAGAATAACATTAAATGCAGAAACTGAGAAAGTAGACGGAATAATTCTATTTTATGTCATATAATTACTGTTACAACAGGAGGATTACATAATTTTATTAGTTTATTAAAATTTATCAGAGATTTAATAATAATTTTTAATCTGTGTGTCAAGGATTGTGTTCATGAGTGATACAATTACGTTTTTAAAAGAATTCTGTCATTTATTTTGGTATTAATGCATTAATGAATTTATTAAAAGTGTAAAAAAATAAATTACTTAAATTAGTTTACTGTTGTGAATTATAATCTGTCAATAATCCACTCAAAAGAATATTAACCGGGCATTTTTTACCAAGATGACCTATGACCTTTAACCTAAAGTCTGTCCATCGTTTGACATTTCATTATCATAGTCACACTTAATAGCAAGTTATCATTGTTAGTATATGACCTGTAATACAGAAAGTAAAACACATGATAAATGATGCTATATTTTTTCTAAATTTTTTTCATTCTCACTCATCTTCATGAGAACATTATCATAAAATGGGAGATATATATATAACAAATTACTGCTCTGTTTGAATGTTAGGATTCATTTTGAATCCTATGTATTACATATGAAAGCATTCCTATTTCAATTATGTAATCTTAGTGGACTCGTAATTCTTCACTGCTGATTAAATTTTATTTAAAATAAACAGCAGGACATAATTTTCCTTCAAATCTTAATTTTCTAAATAGTTCAGGTTAAAAGGATTTACTAGTCTTGCAGACACTGTGCTTATCTTCTCTCGTATCAAACTGTATGACATTAATATTAATAATAAATATTTATTTTAAAAAAGCAACTTTATACCCATGCACAAAAAAAAAATAAAGAGAGAGAATGATAGGTTTTAGTATAACCATTAAAAGAAGACATCTATTCTAATTTTACATTTCGTTCTTTTAAATAACAGTATCAGTTAATATAATTCATTTATTAATAATTATTATTTATATTTTATTTATTATTATTATTATTACTGCTGCTCTTACAGCTACTATTACTATTATTATTGCAGTTATTAATATTGTTACTATTAATGTTACTATTACAATTATTATTATTACTATTAATACTATTATCATTATTATTATTATTATTATTATTTTTATTATTATCCTTTCTGACAGCATGCCAGAGAATTCACTGAGTGCATTCCATACGTCACAACCATCGCAAAAGAAAAGACAACCAACAAAAGATCTGATAACGTCTTCTAAAGTGCGCGGCATTGATATATTGAAATCCAAAATTAAATAAGGTACATTTTTCCCTTTTTTTCTCTGAAAGATGTTTATTTTATTGAATAAAACAATCGAAAGCAATACTTGTAAGTTATATATTAAAGTAGATCAGTAAAATTTTATGTCAAATTTATTTTATGCAAGACCAAGAAGTGATGCTGTAGATATGGAATTTTATAAAAAGTTAACTGTTTATGCTAAATAAAGTATAAAACTGTTTTGATGTTTTGTATGGAAGTTGATTATTTGTGTCAAGTAAAATATAAAAAAAGTTTTAATGGTAATCATTTGTGTCATAAAAAATCTTTTGAAGTTAATTATTTATGCAGTGTAAAAGATAAAATATTTTGATGACTATTTATGTAAAATAAAATATAAAATGTTTTTATGCATAAGTAAAATAATAAATATTTAGATGTTAACTAGTTACGTATGTAAAATAAAACATAAAATGTTTTTCAAGTTAATTATTTATGCAAAAAAAAAAAATATTATATTTTTCTGTATAAGTAAAACATAAAATATTTAGATGTTAACTTTTTCTGTAAAATGTTTCAACCTGTTACTTAAACTGAATATTCTTTCATTAACATTTAAATTATTTGTACTACCCAGGGGACGGCGTTCACTTTAAAGGAGCGCCAGCTGATGGGCATTCATGGACTGATCCCTCCGGCCATTCGCCATCAAGATGACCAGGTCAAGAGAGCAATGACCAACTTCCACAAGCGCAGCAGTGACCTTGACCGCTACATCTACCTGAAGGCTCTGCAGGACAGGAATGAGCGACTCTTTTACAGAGTGATGGTGGAGCATGTGGAACTGATGATGCCTATAGTCTATACACCAACTGTTGGACTTGCGTGTCAGGAATATGGAGTGGTGTTCAGGAGGCCGAGGTAGATAGATTATTGCAACGTTTATGCTAACAACTAAAATAATTTAATAATGTTAAAAGATAATTTTTTTTTCCCCTTTTTTTTTTTCTTCTGATTTTCAAGAAATGAAAAAAAGAAAATGAATAACAGTTTTTTGTCGTTTTATCGTTTGAATTACATCACAGGTATGATGCAGCAGCTGAATTTTAAAAAACCTCCTCCAAAAAAAAAAAAAAAAATTTAAAAAAAAAAAAAAAAAGAAATCTTTGGGGTTTAGCCACAAAATTTGAAACAAAAACTAAAAGATTATAGACATAGTCTGAACCTTACCTATTGCAGGGTCTTGTGTGTGGCAATTTGATCTTGGAAACCAGGATTATAGCACATCCCTGAAGCACCATTTGCATTGGTCAGTTTTTATTTTCTTTCCTTTCATGGACTGGTCGCTGTATTATGGATTTTGTTTGTTTGTTTTTAATTTTATTTAGATGATACGTAAACCGAGGATAAATATTGTCAGTGCAGGTATAAAATGTATTGATACGTTTTCTTTGTTTGTTTTTTCTTTATTAATTTATACTACTGAACACTTGCCTGTGTTTGTGTTTATTTATTTATTTTGTTTTGTTTTGTTTTGTTTTTTTGTTTTGTTTTGTTTTGTTTTATTTATTTATTTACTTATTTATTTGTTTTATTTTATTTATTTATTTATTTATTATTTTATTTTACTTTACTTTACTTTACTTTACTTTTCTTTATTTTATCATTTTATTTTATTTTATTATTTATTTATTTTTCTTTATTTTATTTTATTATATATATTTTTATTATTATTATTATTTTTGTATATATATTTTTTATTTAGATGTGTTTTGTATTTACCTGAACACTATATATCTAAGTTTTATATTTCGCTGTGTAGAAGCAGGCTAGTAAAGTGCTTGTCTGATGTGTGTTGGCTCACAGGATCAGTCCTCGTTGGTGCACTTTAACTAAATTACTTATACAACTATTTTTTTTTTTTTTTTTTTTTCCCAATCTCTGAGAAGGCAAAATAAAAAGCTTATAGCTGCTAATTAACACAAATAGCCCTGTTGGAAACAGCAGAAGATTTGTAATACTATACTTACAGAATCACTGCACAAATAATACCTATAGCTATTAATTTGTGTCAAAATTCACTCATTAGTGTTACTAATTTGAAAATAATCACTATTCCTGTTAGTACCTATCATTCAACACTTGTTGAAATAATAAAGTCTCTTTTTATTTCAAGCTTTTTGTTTTGTTTTATTTTTTTTGTTTACATATTTATTTATTTATTACTAAAGTCTAAAAACATTTTCTGTTTCAGATTATTAAGCTAGGTTTATGTAGGAATTTGTAATAAATTGATTAATTTGTTTTATACAGAGGTCTCTTCTTGACAATTAACGATGCTGGTCATCTGTATGAAATGCTGTGCAACTGGCCTGAAAGAAATATCAAGGTAAAATTTAAATTTTTTTTATATTTTTTACATTTTTAGTATTTTTTTAAAATCCTGTATTATTTCTTTATTTATTATTTTAAAAAAAATTAGTATGCAGACTTCTTCAGATTAATTGCACTAGTATCAGTAATCATGCTGTTAATTTTTAACATAAACTTCTTAAATTTTATTTAGTTTTTAAATCTTTTTTATTTTTATTACAATTTATTTATTTATTTATTTATTTTGAATTATAACATAAAACTATTGCTGAAATATTTAGATTAATTGAACTGCAGTATATTAAAAGATTGATTTTTTTATATTATTATTATTTTTGAGAAACTTTTTCATCCACATATTCACACCATCAACTTTCTTTTCATTTATTTTGTTTTTTAATATTTTATGAGATGAGTTAAAAGAGATAAAAAAAAAAAATGGTAACATTTCAAAGTCAGTAAATAATCCTAGATATGTTTATACTTGAATAATATATCAATTTTATAAATTTATGTTAAATTTTGAATAGAAAACCACTAATAATAACAAATATGAGTCTACCTTTATGATATTTATATATTTATATATATAGTTATTATTAAAAATTAAAAGTTTCTAATGAAAGATGATATCTAAATGTAAAAAAATTTTTACTTTGTGATAGAGTGATTATGTAAACTTTATAAAAATTGTAATTTTAGGCCATCGTGGTGACCGATGGAGAAAGGATTCTGGGATTGGGTGACCTGGGTGCCTATGGTATGGGCATTCCTGTCGGCAAGCTTTCTCTGTACACTGCTCTGGGTGGTATTCCCCCAGATCAGTGCCTGCCTATCATGCTTGATGTAGGCACAAACAACAAGGTACATTTATTGATTTTAAAAAATAAAAATAAAAATAAAAAGTTAAAATTATTATGTCTGTTAAATATAAAAATTTCATATTATTATGATGTCTGTATTTGGGGAAATGGCATGGATTTTAATTTAAATAGTTTTATTTTTTTTCATTTCCCCCCAAAAATCCCATTAAACATGATTTTGTCTGGTATGTGTATCTAGAAAAGATATATTTGTATGTCTCTATCTATCTGTATCTATATCTATATCTCTATCTATCTATATCTATATCTAGCTATCTAGTTAACTATATATAAAAATCTCTCTCTCTCTCTCTCTCTCTCTCTCTCTCTCTCTCTCTCTCTCTCTCTCTCTCTCTCTCTCTTTAATAAAATAAAGAAGATGTAAAACAGAAATTCATGAATCATATTACTTTGTTTTTCAAATGCTTATAATTACATAATGATTTAAAACAGAGTTGTTTACTATTCAGATTGTTAAATCTAATGTATTTTTGTGTGTTTTTGCTACAGAAATTACATGATGATCCACTGTACATTGGTCTAACCAAGCCACGAGTGACTGGGGAAAGATACGATGCCCTTATTGATGAGTTCCTTCAGGCCTGTGTTAGGAGGTGCTTTTGCATTATTTTTAAATAATTATAAATTTCTATCTTATCTTATTAAATTATATTTTCAGTATTCAAAGATATTTTTAAAATTTATTTTATTATTATTTTTATCTTCATGAAAGTTTAAAAATGATTAAAAAAAAAAAAAATACTATTCAAAAACTAAATAATTTTTGGTATTACTAAATTTTAATATTAAATATATTTTTTTTTTAAATTTCTGTTGATGTTTTTTATGTATTATTATCAATATTGTTATATTTTCTTTTAAATACAAGCATTTTTGATGTTGCAGAATATTACTAAATTCTACTAAACATAAAATAATTATACAGATTATACATTTCTATATATTTTTTTACCTTATTAAAATTTTCAGTATTTTAATTTGTTTAATTTAACTTTATTATTTTATTTTTCTAATTTTATTTTGTTTTATTGAAGGTTTGGACAGAATGTTTTGATACAGTTTGAAGATTTCGCCAACCATAATGCTTTTCGATTTCTTCAGAAGTACAGAGACAGCTACTGCATGTTTAATGACGACATCCAAGGTATGTGTAATACAGTATTTAAATTTTAAATTATATTTCAGATTTGATAAGTTAAAATATTATTTTAAAATGATTAAATTAGTTTTCAATATATTCATTCAAATATGTAACTGTTGTGAAAAAAATAAAATAAAAAAAAAAGTTCTTTAAATTTAAAAAAATTATTTATTCAAAAAATCATTTTATTTATTTCAAACAATACAATTTTTACCTTGAACCTGCATCAGAATTTTATTAAAAGCTATTAGCTAAAATTACATAACAGATATCAAATAATTATTAACATAAAAATACACAAATGTATTAATGCTGACAAATTTATATTTGTTAATTCATTAGAACTTGGTGATGTTTTTCAAACAGTATAATTTAAACCTCAAACTCATATCAAAATTTTCATGGAAACCAATAGCTAAGATGTTATTTTTTCTAAAAATCGGAAAACATTATATGAAAAATTCTAATAAAAGTGTGATGAAAAACTGATTTTTGAATCCAGCCAAGAACAGGTGGTGGAACTAATATTCTTTCCCACCTTTTAAAGGCACAGCCTCTGTAGCAGCTGCTGGGGTGCTGGCATCAATGAGAGTGACGGGCAAAAAACTGGCAGACAATGTGTTTGTTTTCCAGGGAGCAGGGGAGGTAACTCAAACATTTTTTTTTTTTTTTTTTTTTGTATTTTAAACATTATATTATCAACAAACATTGTTTGATGATGTGAACATATTTTTAAAATTAGTTTAGTTGTCCCCATTCCAGTTTGAATAAATAGATAGCTGAATAATGCCAAAAATATTTTTTTAAAATTAAAATTATTAAATTATAACCATTTGTTTGCCAACATTTCAAAGGTTTTATTTATTTTTCTCTATAAGGCAAATATATATATATATATGATTCGTCTATAAGAGAAGTTTTCAAACATTTTTCTAACCCTACCCCTTGAGGAATTGTATTCAGTTGATACATTCCCTTTTCCAAATACAAAGACAACAGCTGCAGTTACGGTCAGTTAAAATGTGAGGAAAATGTGCTTAGTCCTTCAAATATACTGCATATTTGTAACTTTTTAAAATAAAATTAAAAAATGGGATGGTTTGTGGTCATTTTGGGGTGTCAGTAAGGATGAATGTCCTTCTGTTTTTTTTTGCTCACAGTTTGAAAACCTCTGCTCTGTAGTGATGAGTAAAATCAGACCATAATACAGCAAAAGCAGGTTTTATTTCTTATTGCATAACCAATACCAAATAACAATTAGTATAATAATATAAAAAACATCTTTATATTTGTTCATTCATTTGAGGCTGGTCATGATCATTAGTAATAAAACTTCTCAAAGAAATGAAAATCTTACTTTTTTAAATATTAAGAATTAATAATTTTATGACCCAGTTATATATAGATTTAAAATGCTTTGACTAATTCAGTTTTTAAAATTTGTCATTATCCAAACTGATTTAGTACAGATCTTCAAGTTCTTTAGTCGACATGAGTTTGATGCTTGATAAAATGGCTCAATTAATGTTTTATTGTCAGCAAACTTGATTTCAGTTATTGAAAAATATAACAAATTAATAAATTAACTTCTCAGGCATCCATTGGAATTGCTTCACTGTTGGCCAGTGCACTGGAGGATGAAGGTGTTCCTTATGAAGAAGCTCTGAACAAAATTTACATGGTTGATTCTAAGGGTCTGATTGTGAAAGTAAGCTTGAAACTATAAAAATAGTCATTTAACATTGTTATTATTATCATCATCATCATCATCATTGTTATTATTATTATTATTATTTTTATTATTATAATTTTTATTATTATTATTTTTTATTATTATTATTATTATTATTATTTTTATTTATATTTTATTATTATCAGTATTATTTTTTATTTTATTTTTATTATTTTAATTATTATTTGTTACAGTACTTTTGTTAATTTTATTTTTTTTTAGTTATTTATTCATTGTTCATGTTATTTTTATCATTTTATTATTATCATTATCATTATCATCATTATTATTATTATTATGGTCATTATTATTATTTTTATTATTTGTATTATTGTTATTATCATTATCATTGTTGTCGTTGTTGTTGTTGTTGTTGTTATTATTATTACAGTTATTTTTATTTATTACTAATAAAGATTTCTAAAACAAAACATTTATTTTAAGTTTCATTACTTAGAAACTTATTATTTTTTATAAAAATATTTCTCTGGATCTTCTGTCAGTTTGCTATTTAACACCTAACAGAAACTGACTGCCATTTATTTCATTTTTACCTTTTGTGTTCAGGATCGTCCTGCTGGAGGTGTTACAGGACACAAAGTGAAGTTTGCCAAAGACCACAAACCAATAACAGATCTGGAGGAAATAGTGGCAGAAATAAAACCTACAATTCTAATAGGTAATACACTCATGTCAGCAGTTCATTATAACAAACACCATCAATTTTCTCATTACCAGTTAGAAAGTAATTGGAAATGAAGATCTAGAGGTATGAAATATGCAGATATATTTGTCTGTCTTAATTATTTTCTCATGAAGGTGCATCATTAATTTTCTCATTATCATTTAGAAGTTGAATAGCTACAGGTATGAAATATGCAAACAATATTTGTTTGTTAATTACCCAGATCTTAATTATTTTCTCTCAAAGATGTGACAGCCATATCTGGGAAACTCACTGAAAGGATATTACGTATAATTGGTCAGAACAATGTCTGATTATCACTAATTAGAAATGAAGATCGTGAAATATAGGTATTTGTGATTAAATATGCAAAGGTGTGGGAAATTTGCACAGTTGGTCAGAACATTGTTGATTATTAATTGAATTGTTTATCTACAGGCGTGAAATATGCAGGTGCCATTACCAGATCTTGATTACATTCAAAGAGAAGATAATTGGGAAATTTGCAGAAAAGATATTACATACAATTGGGACAGAACAACGAAACGTCCAGTGATTTTTGCTCTGAGCAATCCCAAATCAAAATCTGAATGCACTGCTCAGCAAATTTGACTGCATTTGTTGATTAAGAGAATATTTGAAAATGTTTTTTTTTAAGTCATCATTAAGCCATAAGTGGTTCATTGCAGAAAAGATATGAATAGGGCTTTGACAGTGTTACACAATCAGATAACAAATCAGTGAACCAGTTAAGAAATGAAGCTATCTATCTACTGTTATAAAAACGTTTTGGTATCTTGTCTGTGTAGAGTTTTGGATTGTTTTCCATTGCAATTGATAATGTCCCTTAACTGACTGTTTATTGGTAAGCATTGGCGCACAAGGGGACTTCTCTCAGATAATATCATTTATTTTGCTCTTTGTTTCCAACATCCAGTGTTTGTTAATACATAATTAAGCAAGCATTTAAGCTGTTACTTATATCTGTTTGTGCTATTATTTTGAAAATGTTTTAATTTTTTTTTAAGGGACTAGAAATATTGAGCAGTGGTTAATTCTGTTATTTTAGTTATGAATATGCTTTTTAAATGTTTTAGTGTGTATTTGTTTTATGGGACTAGAAATATTAAGCAGACCTAATTCTGTTATTTTAGTTAGAACAAATGGTTTTTTAATATTTGGTGTGTATTTGTTTTTGGGACTGTTTTCCATTGCAGCAGACCTAATTCTGTTATTTTAGTTAGTACTATTTTTTTAATGTTTAGTGTGTATTTGTTTTATGGGATTGAAATTTGATCAGATAATTCTGTTATTTTAGTTAGTACTATGCTTTTTTAATGTTTTAGTGTTTGTTTTATGGGACCAGAAAATTGAGTTTTAATTCTGTTATTTTAGTTAGTGCTATTTTTTTTTTTTTTTAATGTTTTAGTGTGTATTAGTTTTATGGGACTAGAAATATTGAGCAGACCTAATTCTGTTATTTTAGTTAGTACTATGCTTTTTTAATGTTTTAGTGTGTATTTGTTTTATGGGACTAGAAATATTGAGCAGACCCTTATTTTGTTAGTACTATTTTTTAATGTTTTAGTGTGTATTTGTTTTATGGGACTAGAAATATTGAGCAGACCTAATTCTGTTATTTTAGTTAGTACTATGCTTTTTTAATGTTTTGGCTTGTATTTGTTTTATGGGACTAGAAATATTGAGCAGACCTAATTCTGTTATTTTAGTTAGTACTATGCTTTTTTAATGTTTTAGTGTGTATTTGTTTTATGGGACTAGAAATATTGAGCAGACCTAATTCTGTTATTTTAGTTAGTACTATGCTTTTTTAATGTTTTAGTGTGTATTTGTTTTATGGGACTAGAAATATTGAGCAGACCTAATTCTGTTATTTTAGTTAGTACTATTTTTTTAATGTTTTAGTGTGTATTTGTTTTATGGGACTAGAAATATTGAGCAGACCTAATTCTGTTATTTTTTAATGTTTAGTGTGTATTTGGGACAAGAAATACTGAGCATGTCTAATTCTGTTATTTTTAATATTTTTTTTTTATTCCTCCTCCCCAGGGCCGATGTGTGTTTGCCAGTGGAAGTCCCTTCCCCCCTGTTGAGTACAATGGTAAAACTTACAATCCCGGCCAAGGCAACAACGCCTACATCTTCCCCGGAGTGGCACTTGGTGTTACGTGCTGTGGTGTTCGCCACATCCCCGACAGCATCTTTCTGAATGCAGCAAAGGTAATGTCCCACGTGGCACATATATCTGTCACACACATATAGCGTGTATAATTAATAGATATTCATTCAAAGTCTGTGTGCAGTGATGTTAATAAATAACAGTGAATACAGACAGTTTATTTTCAAGTAATTGTTTAACTTGTTTTATATCAAACCATTTTTTTTTTTTTATTATTATTATTATTATTATTCTTGTTATTTTTTTTAAAATATTTTAATGTGCAAAATTTATTATTAAAGAAAGGGTTCAGGCTTGTTATTAAATTGTTACATTAATTATGATGAAAGATTATTATCAAAAACCACTCATGTAGAAGTACATAAAATACATTTAGACTTTATCTTCATATGGTGTTATGAAATCCCTCTTTGCATTATTACTGAAAAGAAAACCAAAATAATAAAAGGAGTTATGTGAGTTTTAATAAACAAATTTTTACATTTGTACAAATACATGAGTACACAAGCATTCGTGATTCACATATTTTCTTTTTAGACATATATTTATTTATAACCTCTTCAATACTGTTCAACATGCACATCACTTCATCCATTTTTTTTTTTTTTTTTGTTTATAAAAATTTATTTTGAATTATTAATAAATTTTTTGTTGCAGGCACTAGCCAAACAGGTGACAGAAGAGGACCTGGAGGTGGGTCGCGTGTACCCACCCCTGTCCAAAATCCGAGAAGTGTCTCTCAACATCGCCACAGACCTGGCAGAGTTCATGTACTCGAAAGGCCTGGCCTCTCACTACCCTGAGCCCGAGGACAAGAAAGATTTCATCCAGTCTCACATCTACTCGACTGACTACGAGTCCTTCGAACCTGACACCTGGGACTGGCCACTTAGTGACCAAGGTGGACATGTGTAAAGAAGAAGAAGAAGAAGAAGAAGAGTGACCAGATTGGGGTTAAAAAAAAAAAAAAATGTTTTAATATATTCTTGCAGTTGTATTAGAATTGTCTCCCCCATGATGGTCCTGTTTTATTCAAGAAAAAAGAAGAGATTTTAAAAATCAAATAGTAGTATTTATTATTATTATTATTATTATTTAAATTTTTGTTAATATTTTTTATTTTTTTTTTTTTTAGCACTGCTAAAGAGTGCATCTGTTTTTTGTTGTTTTTTTAATGGTAGCAGGTGGCAATGATTTTTCACGTAGCTTATGAAGAAGAATTTTATTATACAATTTAACATTTCAAGTATATGGATATTTTAAAGTGTGTGTATTTAATACACCCCTAAAATTGTAGTTTTTCTTTACTTGATTACAACTTGAACTCTTTTTTGTACAAAAGTCGTAACGTTTTGCATGTATTGTTGTCATTAATAATAGAAGTTACTGTTGGAAATTTCAGCCATTTCAGTTGATAAATTCTTCAAACAGTGATCCAGACATAATATTTTTGGTAAAAACTGTTAAAAGCTGTAATCAAGTAAAGTTTGGCAGTTTTAAGGGTTTTTCCCAGTATAATTATGTGATAAATGTAAAGGACTTCGTTTGTTTTGCAGTGTCCTGTTTTTAAGTTTGTTGTTATTTCAAAATATATTTTTTGACCTTTATTTTTTTTTTTTTTTTTTTTTTGGTGATTTTGTAAAGTTGTTTTGATGTTGTAGTTTATTTATTTGAATTAAGGTAAATTTGAGTTTCTTGTGTTTGATTTATTTTATTTTATTTTATTTTATTTTTTTTTTTTTTTTTTTTTTTTTTTTTTTTTGTTTTGTTTGTTAAAGCCTATGAATAAATATTACCAAAATGTTTTGATTACAGCACGAATTATATATATATATATACATATACACACACACATACATATATTTTAGAAAGGTAAAATATTAATATATTGGGTTTTTTTAAATATTTATTAATTTGCAAATTTTTCAGTTTTTCTCTTTAAAATTCGGTAATTCCTTTTTCAGTTTGAAAATGTGAGATTTATCCAGATGTTTGTAACCAGGGTGACATATAATATTTTATAATCATTTTTTTTTTTTTCCATAGAAACAGTTATCTCTTCATAGAAGAGACTAAAGTGAACTAGTTACCATTGTGTCACAGAATATTCAATACCTTTGAAAGTGATTTAATAATTATTAAAAAAATGCATCATGAATTAATTAAATTATTACATATGATTTTCTAATCTGAAATAATAGGAAATAAACAAAAAAGCTATTTTTTTAATCTGAAGGTAGATTTCGCTCCTTACAACAAATAATAATGTATCCTTTTCCAACTCAAATTAATATCTTTAATGAGTTTATAATGTTTTATACTGGGATGTTTTGTCTTGTTTTTATTTATTGCCAAAAAAATCAAGTAATTTTAGACATGATATAAAAGTGTCTTAGGATTTTATAGGATTTTAATAATGACGAAAGACTCAAACTATTTCTGCTTATGTGTAAAAATGTCTCTTCTTTATTGTTATAGTTTTGTTATGCAGTGTTGAATTTGTGTTTTTTGTTTTTTTAATTTTTTTTTTTTTTTTTCTTAATGTGTGTGTTTAGAAAAGAAAAATGACAGCTTTATGATCTTTTTCATTCTATTATCTTTTACCCGGTAGCTTTCATTTGAAATGCTCACACAGGAGAAATCTCTTTTACATGTACATTGATGTTGTTGTTGTGTGTAAATACTACTTACAGTGGTGTCAAATTTTATTTGTCATTTTATTTATTTATAGGCCTGTGATTATTTCATACGAGACCACATTTCCTACTTCTGTTTACGTTTTTTTTTTTTTTTTTTTTTTATCATTTTAGATAATGACTTCTAACATCTTGGATTTAAAAGCAGAATATTTATTTTGTGTTTGGAAAGTTCAGAAATGTTTTGTTGTGTTTAGTACAGAAATTCAGTGTTAACTTTATTGGCAGATCTATGAAGGCTGATTTTGGATGTGAAACAACACAATTAAGCTAATAACAAAATAATTTGACAAGTGTTTAGGTGTAAACAGTATATGGTTAATTTGTATTTATTATTATTATTACTTATTTTTTTTTATTATTATTATTATATATTGTTTTCTTACATCATCATCATCATTATTATTATTATTATTATTATTATTATTTTGTATATCATTATTTTTAAATTATTATTATTTAATTTTGTACTGAAAATAACTAAATATATATCTCTAAGCGAATTGTCCATTTTCTAAATATATATAAACTTCCTTCTCAAAATCCTAGATCTGCCTTACAGTTTGTCTGTGAATTTGCTGTTAATTCAACACAGACTGAACATCAAAAACAAAACCACTCACATTTATCTAGCCCAGAGCTTTAAAATTGTTAACTGATTTTAACATTATCAAACAAAATCAGTGTAACAAATTGTAATCTAGAACATTCCTAACAAGTCTTACGTTTTAGTTGCTCTTTAGTTGTTCTTTTGTACTTAACGGATTTGTAAAATCTTGTTTACATTAAATATTTACACTATAAATTACATGCTTTTACAGACCTTTAAAACAATTTATGACTGTTTTGCAACAATTAGAACTTATTTCATATTTTGATATTTTTCTATAATAAATGTTCTTTTATAAACACAAAAGATCACTGAACAATTAAATCAGACATCTTTTAATAGTAGTTTCGTGCTTAATAATGAAGAATATATGTTTACATGTTGCATTTATATTTATGTATCTTTACTGAGGTATGAAATGAATGAAAATATTCATCCTCCAAAAGGAAGTAAAATTATAAAAATGATCATGTTTTTTTAAAAAGAAAACCATCCGAGTTACATTCGAATCAAAATCTTGTATTTCATCAGAAGATCATGTGATAAATTACTGAAATTTTAATTTCAAATGCAAATCCATTGTTGGCTTTCTTAATATCTTTATATCTCATTGGCTAGTTGGTTTTTACTTAACTTTAAGTTACCTCACCTCCAAAATGATGTCCACAATATTTTCAAATATTCTGGAACTAGTTTTGGTTTTGACAGCATTTTTTCTTACTGTTTTTATATTTAATTTCGAACCACGCATTGTAAACCACAAATCTGTGAATCTCAGAAATATCTGAAGCCTTTCTGATGGAAAATAAATGTTTATAACCATTTTATCACACTTTACAAAATTTTTGACAAATGCAGTCACAAGTGATAAGAAATGTTTTTGTATTTTTAGAAGATTAAAAAAAAAAAAAAGGAATTGAATTTGTTACTGTAACGTTCTTATTATAAAAAAAAAAAAAAAAAAAATTATTTTTATATTTGGGCGATGTAATATTTTAATCTGATTGGTTAATATGTAGTGAGAACATAATTTGATTGGTTAGCATAATTAAACTGAACGAGAATGTCATCTCAGTTTCAGGTTTTTAAAAGATTTAGAGTGAAAAGCTTTAATTAACATGAATATATGTCCTTGAGTTTATCTTTTTTTTTTTTTAATATATTCAATATTTAAGGTCAACGAACACAATCATGAAAGTTCAGAGAGCCATTTTGGTTTTGTCCATAATGAAGAACGATGGATAAAGCAAAACAAAATTTTTTTTCTTATTTTTCCTTCTGTAATTTTTTTTTTTTATTTTCTACTTTAATAAATGTGATCTCTACAAATGCAAATTTTATGACTTACTAATTAAAACCATGACGTTTTGAAATAATTTTTTGATTCATGTTTTATTTTTTAAAGATTAACAATTTATATTGTGTATTGAAACTTGTTAAACAGTTAATGGGTAGTTTTTGATACATGTTTAGATTGTAATGGTGAAGGTGTACTATATCATAACTATGATTAATATTAATAATTTCACTCTATTTATATTGTGTATAATTTGCATTAGATTTGTGATTCTGTGCACATTTTTAACTTTATTTTTCATTTTATTTATTTATTTTAATTTTAATTTTTTTTTTTTTTAAATTTTGTTTATTTTTTTATTTTGTTGTCATTGATAGAAAACTTGCGAAATATTTAAAAAAATTCTTTTTTTCTTGAATTATGTAATCAGACAGTAAGTATATTTACTGTTTTAAAAATATTAAAATATTCTCTAATTATGAGATTTATAAAAAGAAAATCCTGTTACCAATCAAGAATGTGCCAAAAATGGAACAAATGGAGTTTCACCATTTTATTAATTACCTGTAATCAGTTTAAGAAATGCCAAAAATTGAATATATCTTTTAAAAAAAAAAAAAAAAATGTTGTAGTGGCTGTTTTTTGACGAACAAGTATTAGCTATGCATTTACTGTTAATTCATTGTTTATTTTAAAATATTTTGTAAATATACAAACTATAATCAGTTTTAAAAATGTTCATATATATATATATATATAAAGCTTGAAAAGTTTTTTGAAAAATAAATTAAGTTGGTAGCAGTATGAAATGGCAACTGTAGCAAAATTTTAAAATTTTATTTAAAAAAAAAAAAAATAATGGAGCTTTAAACAATGTGTATCAAAAGATACATTTTTTTTATCTAGTCAAGAATATTCTTTAAAAAAACTTTTTTTTTATTATTATTATTTTTTTATTGAAAAATAAAATGGTGGCAACAGGATTACTGTCCAGGGATTATTGTTGGAAAAAAATCATTCAATTTCAGAAAACAACTAGTTAACAAAACTGTCACCATTAATCTTTAGATATTTCTTTCTTTTTTTGTCAGATATGTTTTGGATTATTTTTATTTTTTTATTTTTTATTTTTTTTGAAAGACATAAAACAAAGAATAACTTATTGTTGTTTTAATAAAAATATTCTTATTCTTGTCAAAAAACTAAACTTGTATTTTTAATTACATTCTTAATTTTTACTAGATCCTTTAAAAAAAAAAAAAAAATTACATTGATAATGTGTTTTTCTTTCATCTTTTTGAATAGTTTTTAGTAGATCCTTTTAAAAAAAAAAAAAAAAAAAAAAAAAAAAGAGAAAGAATTAATTTATGGTTTTTCTTTTTATGCTTTTGAATAGTGTCTGTCGAAGTTAGTAGATCTTTAAAAAAAAAAAAAAAAAAAAAAAAAAAAGAAAGAGTTAATATATGGTTTTTCATTTATGCTTTTCAACAGAGCCTGTAGAAGTTAGATATTTCATGTTATCAGCAAGGTATTTATAATACTCAGAAATGGAGTAGGATAAATTTTTACGTTATTTTTGTTTACTTGTTGTTAGTGCAATTGTTTGTATATGGGATCTCAGGTGGCACTTTGAGTTCAGATATCCAAGATTTGTCATTTTAGGCATCTGGAATGCTTTTTATATGTCCGTATCAGTATATTGGTGCATTAACCAACCTAAAACAGACAGTACTATACTAACTATGTTATTAAATATACATTTTGTATTTTTTTTAAATCTAACTGAAAACCTTTGTATAGTGCGCCAACCCATCATCTAACCTGAATTTTTAATATAGCTGTCTAAAATAGTTGTGCGTGTCTTTTGATGTTTTTTCGTCATTTTGTTTTTTTTAGATTCGGTTGGTCAGTTCGGATATAAACGTTAAAGGAAAATGGGCTTCCAATAAATTAATGTAATATTATTAAGTGTCTTACTTAACCATTTTTGGAACTATTAAAAACAGTTTAAAAAATAGGCACTAATTAAAATTTGTTACCAATAAATTTTCCTCTCTACTTAAAAATTGTCCAGGTGTGTTTATGACAGTTATAGTTTCGAAATGCATGATTGTAAAATGATATTTTTTGTTCTGTAATCTGTGCTAGTAAAATAAATGGGTTGTTTTGGTTTAGTCACTGTCCCACTTACACTTAAATACATGCTGAAATTATTCACAACTTTTGTACTATGGTTTGTTGTAGGTGTTTGTTTTTTTGTTTTTTTTTATTTCTTCTATTACTTTGCTTGCATGTTTGACACATGAGTGAACTCTGCTTTTATAGGAATAAAATTTAGTTGCTAAATGTTTTGTTGTATTTTTTATTATTATTATTTTTTTTTTTAAATATATAAAATGTGAGTTTGAATAAATTAATTAATCTCTAGGTGCTAGACCAATGTTTCACAAATAATGGAACAAAGATCTGTAGGAACCAATGTTTCACAAATAGTGGAACAAAGATCTGTAGGAACCAATGTTTCACAAATAGTGGAACAAAGATCTGTAGGAACCAATGTTTCACAAATAATGGAACAAAGATCTGTAGGAACCAATGTTTCACAAATAATGGTAGGAACCAGTGTTTCACAAATAAACAGTGGAACACAAAAATGGAACAAAGAGTTGTAGGAACCAGTGTTTCACAAAAATGGTGGAACAAACAAGTTGTAGGAACCAATGTTTCACAAATAATGGAACAAAGAGTTGTAGGAACCAATGTTTCACAAATAATGGAACAAAGAGTTGTAGGAACCAATGTTTCAGAAATAATGGAACAAAGAGTTGTAGGAACCAATGTTTCACAAATAATGGAATAAAGATCTGTAGGAACCAGTGTTTCACAAATAATGGAATAAAGATCTGTAGGAACCAATGTTTCACAAATAATGGAATAAAGATCTGTAGGAACCAGTGTTTCACAAATAATGGAATAAAGATCTGTAGGAACCAGTGTTTCACAAATAATGGAACAAAGAATTGTAGGAACCAGTGTTTCACAAATAGTGGAACAAAGATCTGTAGGAACCAGTGTTTCACAAATAGTGGAACAAAGATCTGTAGGAACCAGTGTTTCACAAATAGTGGAACAAAGAATTGTAGGAACCAGTGGAACAGGAACAAACTGGAACAAAGAGCTGTAGGAACCAATGTTTGGAAATAGTGGAACAAAATCTGTAGGAACCAGTGTTTCACAAATAAATAAATAGGAAAGTGTTAAACAAACAGTGAAAAATGAAATGAACCATGTTTCACAAAATGAACAAATGAATGAATGAAATCACAAATAGTGGAACAAAGAACTGTAGCTGTGGAAAGACAAACACAATAAATAAATGAATAATAATAATCATAATAATAATAAACAATAATAATAATAAATAAATAAGTATATATAAATACATAAACAAACATTTATAAAATAAATCTTCAAAATTTCTAACCTATCATATGCTTATATCTACTTACAATACAGTATAATTAACAATTTTTCTCAACAGAAAAATAAAATCACTTACAGTTGATCAGCATTCACCAATCCTAAAGATTAACATTTTAACAAAAATTATCCAGTCAAAGCTTCTTGTATAAATTTAGCACTAGTTTCAATATTGAAATTTTCATGATTTGATTTTTCAAAATGTCGGTTTAATCTACTGACAAATTTAAAGTTACAAATAATTTTACAAATTGCCAATATTACCAAATCCTAAATCATTAACTGTTAATATTACAGCTTAGATTAGACAAAACTTTACATCTTAAACTGTCTAGTTGCCTTGCTTATGAAAAACAATTGATGCATTTTATAAACTATTTGGTTACTATTGAGGGTTTTTTTTGTTTTTTTTTTTTTTTTTTTTTTTGTGTATGAGGTAAATGCATTTTTTTTTTTTTTTTTTTTTTAAATTTTATTTAATAAATAAATCCCAACTTTTGACTGCATTCTCCAATTAATATTCTGTTCATTAAGTAAAATGCTGTTTTAGAAAAAATTGGAATTTTCCTTTCTTTCACTGCATTCAAAATAAAGATTTAACAAGTCTGATTTCACTGCAACAGATTAAAACTTCCTATACTTAAATGTGGATAAACAAATAAAAAAATGTTTTTAATGCCCTCAACGTGAATAAAACATACTCCCTTCTATGCAACAGAGAGAAATAATTACAGGGGAAAAAAAAATAAAATAAATAATAATAATAATACAAAAAAATAAATAAAATAATAACAGTAATAAATAAATAAATACATAAATAATAGTCATTATAAAAAGAAAAAGAAATTAAGAAAAAATAATAATTACAAAAGGGAAAAAAAAAAAAAAACATTTGTAATGAAGATTAAAACCAAGAAATAATTTGATTTCATTTTCCATGGATTTAAAGGAGTTGGATAAGCACAGACTTTCAAAAAAATCTTCTATTGAAAACAAATCTTTATACTCTTATATGTTGATCTGCAATGAATGAATGAATGAATGAATATCTGACACCATAGTGATAAATTTTATACTGGCTACTGGATGTCAGAAAATGGTAATCTTCAACTGTAGTTCACTACCAACAAAGCCTGTGAGTCTTGCATATGATAGCTGATATCCAATAACCTTTTTGTAGAAAATTCAGAATATTGTTTGGCATGGAAAATAAACAGCAACCTACTTACAAATTAACTGTGTCTGAATTTTTCAACCATAAATTATTAAAGCAAAGCAATGCTAAATTATTTCCAGAAATATTAAATTTATTTTGCATTAAGAAATAAAATAACTCAAACAGGATATTTTTTATAGACTATATTTATTTAAAAAAAAAAAAAAAAAAAAAAAAAAAAAAAAAAAATTTATATATATATATATCTATGCCTCAAATATAAAGTATAAACTTACTTTACAAAATATTTTAAGCATTTTCTCAAATGAAAACTTTTTACTTGTACTAAACATTATGCAAAGTGTTTAGATCATCAAAATTTGTGCGTACTTGATACTAATTTTATACATTTAAAAATAGGTTCGATAAATACTCAGTTTAAAGAAACAGAAATTGTTTTATTACTAACACAAACAAGCAGAAAAACTGATACACTAACAATTGAACTAAAGTAATTAGTAATTAGAAAAGATTAAGAATCTTCTTGATATTGTTTATTACATGTGTTAAGAATAAAATGCATATAGTATGGAATATATATATCCCAAAAACAATGCACGTTTTTTAGTATATCTAATTCAAATACTGTCTGTGTATTATCTGAAATTCACATTCAGAATATTAATAATATTTTTGGTAGACTGTTTAGTAAAATAACCTCATCATTTTAATGCCTTTTTTATTTATTTTTTTTGCAACAACAACAATTCACCGTTTTTTTTTTGGACACACTTTTCAAAATGGTTTTGGCCATTTTGAAAATTAAGAAACAATGAAAAAACCAAACACACAAGCTTGATGTGAAACTGAGAGGCATTCATGATGTGTTTTTTGGACATCAGAAAAATGTCAGTGATCTGAAAGGGCGGTGCGAAGTCTTTCAGCCACATTGTCCCAGTTTGCAATGTTAAAGATGGCGTTCACGTAATCTGGACGAACATTCTTGTACTGAAGGTAATAAGCATGTTCCCACACGTCAATTCCAAACAGCGGAACCAAACCTGAAAACAGCGAAAACAAAAACACTGTGTCAAAACTGTTTTTATCTTAAAGAGTTTTGTTGTTTTTTTATTTATTTATTTATTTTTTTTTTTAAATATGTTTTCATCTTTTATTGCAACTTTCTAACATCAGCACATTTATGAAAGCTTTATGCTGTTATAAGTATAATTCTCAAAAGAACTGCATGCATGCATGTATGCATACATGCCAAATAGCTCAGTACATGAAAACAGTTACCAACTTTTTGTTTTAAATAACAATGAAATTTATTTTAAATCCTAAATTTATTTGTTTTCTAAAAAAAAAAAAAAAAAAAAATATATATATATATATTAACTGAACATAATTCAAAAATAAATTTTAATTTTTTTTAAATTACAGAATGTTTCTTTTTTTAAATTACAGAAAAAATAACAACCTTAAACATTTTACTTCACCCTTCATTGAGGCAAATCGATTCATATTTGTTTTCACACACACACACACACACACACATATATAACATCTCTTTCTCTCAATACAATAGTGAACGTAACAGTTACCTGTTGTGGCTTGTAAAGGATCTTGGTTAGCACAGGTAGCAATTCTTAACCTCCCGCTAGCTGGATTGAATCCTAGCCAACCCCAGCCTGAACCTTGTATTGCGACAGTTTTTGCAACCAGTTCTTTTTTCATGGCATCGAAAGTCGTGAAGTCTCTCTTTATGAGCTCCATGAGATCTTTGGGAAGGTCCCCCCCACCGTGAGGACTGAGGACCTCCCAGAAGATGGAATGATTCAAGTGACCTCCTCCATTGAATCTAAGAGAAGGCTGAACCTGGATGATTCCATTTACGTCATCTGTTTGAACAGAAAAAAAAAGAATTAATTAATTAATTAAAAAAATAAAATAAAATAATAATAATAATAATAATAATAATATTAATATTAATAATAATATTATGATTATTATTATTATTATTATTATTATTATTATTATTATTATTATTGTTACAATGAAATTTGTCTTTAATTTATTTTGTAAATTCATGGTAAAGTCTTTACGGACTGAGTAAACAAACTGTTTGCAAATAAAACCACTCAGTCTATTAGGATTTTTTTTATTTCCCATAATAAAATATTTTACAATTTATTAATTATAATTTTTTTTTTTTTTTTTTTTTTATTATTTTATGCTTGAAATATAAGTTTGTATTAAAAAAAAAAAAAAAAAAAATTAAAATTGGCTGTACAAATTCCCTGTGAAAGTGAACACAACGATACACACAAAATAATGTCAAAATTTTTAAAATGAAATTAAACACACACCTTTTGCCATAGCTTCAGCCAGCTTTTCCTCAGCAATGTTGAGATTGGTCACGTAACCTTGGTGATGTTTCTGATGATGTAGTTTCATGATTTCTGCAGTGATGTAGGGCTCCAGAGCATTGTAGTCGTAAGGGAGGTCTGGAAGGGTGTGTTTCAGGCGTGACACCAAAGTCCCCAGCACTGCTGGCTGAGTCCCCAACCTACAACGTTTTTAAACAATGTTTTTGGTACACATTATCTCAAAATTTACACTTCATTCAGCAAAATACACATATCACTGTTAACAAAAGAAATGTTCACATTTTAGGTATGAAATTAATTGTGTAGTACAACTGTTGGATATATATTATCTTAAAATTTATATTTAAATCAGAAAAATACAGATATGACTGTTAAATCATTTTGTTGTTTTTTAATATAAATAAATATGTGTGTGTGTGTGTGTGTGTGTGTGTATGTGTTACATATATATATAATTGAATAATATTTTATAATTATTTTTTTAATGAAAGAGAACATGTCAGAATGGGATATTTTATAAACATGGCAGTACACATGTGAAAATAATCTGCTGGTTGAATGACATTTTACTCTCCACAACAAAACATAAGCCCAGTCAGTGGTATTCTTCTGTAATTTGACAATATTTGCTGTCTTGTTTAACACACTTACTGATGTAACAGTAGTGGTACTAAAAAGGCAAAATTTATCTCATCGTTTGTAAAAATGAAACCTAGCTCAAGTCTCTTTCTCAAATTAAGTGTATCATATTATTTAGTAACACATAACTGGTATATATTATTTAGCAGATTCAAGTGGAAATGATATGTAAATGTTGCCTAAATGTCACTCAACATTTTTAACCAACTCTTTATTATTATCTTTATATTTTATTTATTTATTTATTTATTTATTTATTATTATATATATAGTTTCTTTTTTCTTACTATATTATTATTTTTTAGATAATTTAAAACGTCCTGAAACTTAAATCAATCATTGTGATGATATCACTTATATCACTGTTCTTATTGTGTTTTTATGTTAAGAAAGGTAAGAAATATTTTACTAAGTATTTTCAAATGTTATTGGTGTGTAAAATAAAGTAATGGTGTCAATTTCACAAGAATTATGGATTTTACTACAGAAAGAACAACTGAAGCTAGTATACTTTGAAATAAAATTCTCATTTCCTTACACTGTACACCTCTCTCTCTCTCTCTCTCTCTCTCTCTCTCTCTCTCTCTCTCTCTCTCTCACACACACACACACACACACACGCACAGAGACACACATAATAGCCTATACATGCAAATAACACTATATTTTTAATTGTTTATGTTTTTCTGACTTTGTTAAGTGATTAAAACGAAATAATGCATACTATTACTAAAATAAAAATTAATTTTTAGAACGTTATATTATTTAATTTTGCAAAGCAGATATTAATATACTTTATTTATTTTTTTCCAAAATGTTGGTGTGCTGACATCTGTCAGTGTTAGCATCTTCATCATTCATGCTGCAGTTTCGAGTGCTGTGACCTTGAGTTTCGCATAAGTTCTGTGCAATACCACTTATGCAATAATTAAAAAAAGGTTTGTCAACATAAATAAATTTAGTTATTTACTTTTAAATGCATACTATGTTAATTTAAAAGCTCACAGTACCTTTTTGCTGCTAGAAATGAAGCAGACAACATCATGTCAAATTAACAGAACGAACAGCAACAGAAACTACGTTCCAGTGTAACAGCAACAAATCACATGCAGGAACTTAACACCAACAAGATTATACGTGAATCCTGAAAACCTGCTACTGGGTCAAGGCCTTCAGTTGTTCGTTAAATATCGGCTTATGTCGATTTTGTCTTTCGCTAATGATCGGAATCGCTCGCACATTTCCGAATATTACTTAACTTTCATCCACCAATGAATCGTCATCGATAAATAAATAATAAAGAGAAGAGAGAGAGAGAGAGAGAGAGAGAGAGAGAGAGAAGAGAGAGAGAGAAATAATTCCCAAAAATATATTTAAATATATATTATAAATTATTATGTGTGTGTATCTGCTCAGATCTATAATCATAATAAAGTTTTTCGAGACAGAAATATTTTTCTTCTTTCTTAGTTGTTGTTATTTTTTATTATTATTTGGCGTGAAATAATTCGTTTTTCGCAGGGAAATAACAGATCATGTGGAAAAAAAATTTACTCAATTTACTGCAAAATTATCATAAATGCCGGGGTTGTTTTCTTTGTAATACTTTAAAGATGTATGTCTTGCCATTTGAAATAGTTGTTCACAAGTATTGATTTAACAAACAAATGAATCACAACTGTATATAATATATACATATATATTTTTTTGTTCTCATGTTTTTATTGATTCAAGTATTTACAAATTATTTTTAAAACCTATTTGATCGGTACGAATTCATTGCGGCGTCATAGACTGTTAAACAATGTTTGATACGCTTGTCTGGTACCCTACATAATATGACATAGGATAGATAACAGTCTAGATAGCGTCCTTGAGCTTGGGAATCGCAGCAGTTTCGTTTAACCAACTTTTCAAAAGTGTGAAGATCTTAAAATTCATTAGTTGATGTTATGTAAGAATCTGATATATTAGATATTCTAGTTTTAATTTTTATAATTTGTACAATATACAAAGGACTGTTGTTAATGTTAACTGAAACTCAATAAATATTTTAAATTTATCAATTATGTAGCCGCCATTTTGTTTTAGTTTCACTATCGTAGAGCTAGGAAATATTTTTATGTTTTTCATTGACCATGGTGCACTGGACTAAAATTTTAATTTAAACATTATTGTATGATATATTTTCAAAAGATCTATTGGGTCTAAACTGAACTTCTCTAACCAGCCACAAACTTTGCTGAAAATGTCGGTAGTCGCCAGTCGGTGCGTTGTTCTGATGTTGAAATTTCATGTTAAAAATAAAATGATTTCCCGGTTGAGAGATAATGATTACTTAGAAAGGCATTTACTATCAGTTTTCAAAATATATATATATAAAAACAGAAGATATCAATCAGATAAATTGGATTAATTTTACAAAACCTGATTTGACTTGAAAAATAGTAAAATGCTAATCTTTGTCGATTTAGATTCTTAAAAAATAAAAAACCGAATGATTTTGGTATTTTTCTTTATTTAATTAAAATATCATCTTAATCACAACTAGTACTTGTTACATCATAAAATGTTATTTATTTATTTGTTTTAAAACCTGTGAATGATAACATTTTGTTGAAGGGAACCAAAGTATGTAGTAATATTGTATGTTTTCACTATTTAAGTTGAAGACATGGCAGTTTTAAATTTTTTAATTTTAATTTTTTTTTTTTTTTTTCAGAGAAAACATGTCAGACGGGCCTCCAACACCAAAGCGGGTAAGTAAATCTGAATACACTATATAAAATAGTTAAAATATTTTAATTAGCATTAATAAATAATTGTCTGTTTGAGTAGATGAACAGATACTTTTGAAACCATAAATGGGCAGATCATTATTAAATACTGATTTTGATTGAAGATTATGAGACAGATCTTCACCTTTTAATCAAACAATTTGTGAAATCTATATATGGCATAAAAATGAGACATTAAAAATGAAGTATAATGTCAGTATTATACGATTTTATAAAAAAATTAAAACCCTGTAGTTTGTGTATATATTTATTTGTTTTAAATTTCAAGAACCAGGAAATGATAGTTTGTGATTTTTATTTTCAGATTCGTCTTGACAGTGATGAAATATTAAATCTGACAAATGAGGAACTGCTCGAAAAGTAAGCTATGAATTTTACAACTAAAACTTTCATTCACTGCTGATTAAAGATGTAATGCTAGTCTTCCTAAACCATTCCAGGATACACATCTAAAATGTCCTTGATGAAATCTACATGTTTCTGTTACCAATTAAGCTAAGAATAAATATTCCCAGCTTTGTAGAATGTATTGGATTATCTCCCTTTAATACCAGGATATAAAAGATCATTAGCTACTTTCAGTTTGCTATAATACTTGAATCAGATTTATTAAGCAGATGCTCCATTTGGTTTCTTCCGTTAGTATCATTGGGGAGAAAAAAAAAATCACATTTTGTCTATGAAAAAAAAAGAATGTACCTGTATCTGATATTTATGATTTTTAAGGAAATGCATTTTGCGTATGATGTTTTTAACATTGCACCATAAAAGTTAAACATTAATTGTTGCTGTTCATAATAGGAAAGCATAAACTACAGCTATTATTGACACTGCTGCTGATTAAATGTTTTTCCTTGTTTTATCCCTTTGATTGAAGCCAGTGTAAAAGTAGTGTTTTCATTTTTATATTTTCAGATTTCAAGAACAGAATGAATATGTACGTTATTTAGAAAGCAAAAAATCTGCATCAGCATTAACAGGTCAGTTATTAAATAGCTTTATTTGTGTGTGTGAGAGAGAGAGAGAGTGTGTGTGTGCACTGAAGATGGTGTTTTTTTTTTTAAGATAAGATAACTTGTTGTGTAGAATATTTAAACAAATAATTTAAGGTATTTAAGAAAATATTATAGTATGAACTGAGAGATGAGAAGGTATAAACCTTTTTGTTTTTATTTTTATTTTTTTATAACTATGTAGATCATTTACTATCAGTCTGTTAAATGTAAGTTACACATTAGTTTTTGTTGTTTGAATAATATAAAATATCTTAAAATTAAAACTGAGAAAATGATTTATTTATATCTTGTGTTATTATAAATAAATAAATAAATAAATACTACCATCTTCACCACCCTCCAGAATGAGTACTATTATTTTGTTACTAATGACAGATACATAATTTTGTCATTGTTCAGGAGATGATGATGACGGGCAGGAATCTGAAGGAAAACTTCGACAACATAATATGGAGGGAAGACGAGAAAACACACTTGTTCTTCGCCTTGCCAATAAAGAACAAGAACTTCAAGATTGCCTGGTATGTTAATATTACTGTTTCACACCTTATTAATATGGTAAAGTTCTTGTGCATGTAAGATAACAAATAACTTTTAAGGCTTAAATACAATTCCTAGATACTTCTTCTCTCTTTTGTTTTTGTTATCCAGAATGTACTGGACATGACTGTATTTCATCTTAATGTTGTCGTTTTCTCTGCTTGCATCAGTGATAAGCACAGTTATATTTTTGTTTCTAAAAAAAATCCTTCTGAATATTTAATCTAAATATTTTATTGAAAAGTTACAACCTGTATTTATTTGTTGCTTCATAGTTACTGTTCTTTGTCACAGACAAGTGCAGTTAATAACCACCAAATAGTGAAAGCTGATGTAAAATGATTTTTGTCAAAGCACACCCATGAACAGTCAGTTTGAACACTGGCTTATCATCAGTTTGATGAAATACATTCAGTATTGTCAGCCTTGTTTTTATTGTATCTCTTATAAAACTAATCACCTTATGACTGGTATTGAATTGAAAACAGGACAGTAACAATGCCGACAGAGTGATTTCAAATTCCAGTGGTATTTTTGTTTTGTTCTGAGCTGTTAAACTAAGACATTTGCTAACACAGTTTCATTATCATTTTGGCTCATATTCCTAATACATTTTTTTAAAATTCCCATCAAGAAAATGAGAATATGTTATTTGATGATAATGCTATAAGATATGAATCTTAAAAGCTATTCTCAGTCTGTGAAATGAGAATAGCTGTGTTTAATGCCAAGCAAAGATTTAAAGAAAAAGTCTCTTGCTCATTCATATTTTATTTCTAAACATTTAAATCATTTACACAAAAGAAGCACAAGAATTTTATCAAATCATGTTTTTTATTAAACATAATATTTATACGCAAGAAAATAATATCAATTCAGTGCTTTTTCATTTTTTTATGCGTTTATTCATACATGCTTAACAAATTCTTTATAAAAACATCATTCCTTTTGATCATCATTTTTAATATATATATTTCAAGAACAGACAACTTTTGACACTCTAGTCTTACAACATTAATGGTTAATATTTAACTAATTTAAACAAGGGTTTTCATCTTCTTCTACCAAACAAATCAGTATACATATTTTTATTTTTTATTTTTTATTTTTTATTTTTTTTGTACTAACATTAAACGTGGTGTTAACATTTTCAGAACCAGATAGCCGAGATGAAGCAAGCCCACTCGCAGAACACCGCCCAGCTTCGCACCATGATGCTGGATCCCGCGCTTAACATCATTTTCCAGAGAATGTCCAAGGAAGTGGACGATAGCAAGGACAAACTGAAGCAAACTCAAAATGAACTGAGCGCATGGAAGTTCACACCAGACAGGTGTATATCCTACTCCGGTAACATTTATAGACAAGCCGGAAATATCCGGGTGACTTGAAAACAATTTTAAGACTCGATACAAAACAAACTTGGAAAAGACTCACAAAAAAAAAAAAAAAAAAAAATTCCCACACAAATGCTTAAGACTTTTTTTCGGCAGGTGTCGTCCATAAACATAAGACTGTCCACTGACTGGTCACCTGGCTCAAGAAGTCTGGTCATCTGCCTCTTTTCTCTGCTAGAACCGTCGGCAAAAAAAACCCGCAGTCACTTTTGCTGTGTCAAGTGGAAAAAAACAAAACAAAAACTGACCTCCCAAGTTTTCCTCTCCCCTTCACAGAACACAAACTTCCTGGTTTCCCATTGGCTTCTTTTTTATTATTATTATTATTATTATTATTTTTTTTTTTACACCTATTCATATATCAAGCGCAACTAACTTTTTGAACAGTTTTTATTAGTATTTATTTCTTTGCAGTGCCCGTATAGACAGATATTGACTATAACTGCATATTGTTTGCTTAACATGCTTTTTGCAGGTCAGACAAACAGTATGCCTAGTGCCAGAATATTTCTGATCACTGACTTTTTCTTAGCTGTGGAAAAATCAATAACATTTTTTCATTAATATAATTTTTTTATTTTTATTTTTTCAATTTGTTTCCCCTATTTGTCTAAATTACCTTTGATTAAGTAAGCTATGGGAACAGTGATAACAATTAAGACTTGTCAGGGGTTTGTTTTAACGAAAAACAATCGAGAAAGTATTTTTACACTTCCACAAGAACACCCTACATAGGCGAGTATTTGGATTCTTGCAGAGAAACTATGTGAGATAATTTAGGGGTTGTTAAGAACTTGAACACACTGAGCCATGCTGGCCAGAAAGCTAAGTTACAGGTATGGAGAAATGATGAAGGTGGAGAAGAGGAAGCAGGTGTGTGGTTCGTTTTTCAAGTTTTGACTAATAGTTATCTTGTTATTGCAGGAGAACGTAGTTTTATATATCGCCAGCACCTAGTAGTAGGAAAAGAGAGAGAGAGAGAGAGAGAGAAAGAAATTAAACCTTGCTTCCGTCTTGCTCTTTAGATTATGTTAATTTCTTCCAGTAAAGAACCAATAAAAAACAACAACATCAAAATAAATAAATAAATCAAAAATTAAAATAAAATAAAATAAAATAAAATTAAATAAAACCAAAAATTAATTAATTAAAAAAAAAAAAAGCAAGAAAGTAAGATTAATAAGTAAAGGAATGGGTAAATAAATAAATAAATAAAAAAATTTGTAGTGGAATTTTATTTATGCATGTGTCGCCTGTTTAAATGTTGTTGCAGCTGTTCTTATTTTACTGTTCATTTTATCTAATGCATACGTAGTTCAACAGGACTTGATAATGATTAAAGGTGGTCTGTGTTTCAATTTATCTTAAATAATATAATTACATATTTGTTTTAAAAACCTGTAGATTTTCTCTCTTTTTTTTTTTTTTTGTGGTGGTTAAATTGAACGATTGGAAAAGAATATTATAAATGTTAAAAATGAATTAAAAAACAACAACAAGAAACTAACAGAAAAAAGCTATAATTGAAAAATACCTGGAATAATTGAAACGTGTTTTAAAAACTATAACACATTAAAAGATTAATACTGTAATAAAATGTGGAAACAGACTTCCTTTGACACCTACTTAAAAAGGTTATTTCACAGGTATTATGTGTATATATACCTATCTATAATATATATATATATATATATATATTATTTTGCATGTTTTTGTGTATGAATCGGGTGTTGGTTTCTGTTCTCAGCTTATGATAAAAAATGAAATTTCTTGTGGTTTTAGTTTCTGGTATGTGACTATTTACAAAATACCAGTCTTTTAAACTCACTCGATTTTTATGAATGCTTCCAGGGATCCATGTAATTAAAATACCCTATAAAAAAAAAAAAAAAAAATTTTTAAAAAAAGAAAGTGATGATAATGTTGAATAGAGCTTAAAAAAAAAAAAAAAAATAATAATAATAATAATAATAAACAAGACAATCAAATATGCTTTTTGTCTAATACAACAACAAACAATTATCTGGGCAATGAATTTAGAGTAATAATGATAGTGAAAATAGTACATGTTAATCAATAAATAATATTTGACAATGTTAAGTTAAAATTAAAAAAAAAAGAAACATGGTAATACAGATCCGTGAATTTAATTGTAAAACCAATAACAGATATCCATTGTTGCAGTGTGTTAATTATAATATTGATAATATAAATGGTACCTGTTTGTAAATAGCACAGATGATGGTAATTAATAGATCAGTTAATAATTAAGTCTGAATTAAAGAATAATACTATAAAGTTAATTCAGGAATTTGCTTTGAAAATAAATATCAAGTAGGTTATCTTAGCCATATGATAATAACAAAGTACCTCGCTACTCAATGAGATTAATTCTGATGTTCCTGTTCTTGCATGCATCTGTATAAAAGTTTCTTCGATCTGGTATTTCACTGATTTCATAAGCATGCTACTGGCTTAAATGAATTTACTGTTCATTTGAACTAATTTCGGTAGACTGATCTGTATTTTGAATCAGTTAAGATTGACACGTTAAATGTGGTTAATAAGTATGATTCTTTATTATTTTTTAAATGTTACTGTGTCTGTCTGTTGTTAGTGGTGTTTTTATTGTTTTTCTTTTACGTCTCAGTGCTGTTAAACACTTTTTTGTTCTCTCTTTGTTGCATGACGATACAATTTCATGTTAGGCACAAATGTTGATTATCAGTTGTAGACGTTCTTGCTCATTTCTGGATAAAAACATTTGGGAAATTGCAAAAATATAGATCTCAATTTGATAAATATTAATATATTTTTGTTTCTTTTTGTTCCATTTTAAAATAATAATACTAATAATTGAAATTAAAAAAGGAAAAAAAAAGACTGAAACAATAAAACCACCTTTTAAAGTGCATGTGTTTTTAAACTGCATGGTCAGTTTACGTGGCTGTCATTTTTCCAAGTTTGATTTGGAGATTATTTTATATTATAATGATCTAACATACATACTTTGATTACATTTGCAAATTTTTAAAGATGTTTGCTGCTCATATTTTGTTTCATTTTTTTTTTTTTTTTTTTTTTTTTTTTTTAATTCCTCATATTTTAAACATTTTACTAATACATTCTAAAAGAAATGCTTTTGGAACAGCCATTAAATAAAAATATTGGTTGGTTTGTTATTGTAGTGTCATTTTTCTGATATAGGTTATTAAATATTCAACTGTTATAATTATTAAAACATACTTTTTAATCTAAAATGATTTAAATTTAAAGTGCGGTTTACTTTGAAACCTGTAAGACCAGTAGCATATTTGTTCAGTATTCATATATAACTGGGATAAATTATTAATGTTAAAAAATTTTTTAGATATATAATTTAGCTTATAAATACATCAGCAAATGTTAACATTAAAATGAACATTCTAGAAATCTTCCTATCTTGTGTAATGAAAATTTTTTTTCCTATATTATCATTTACAAAGTGCACAAGTGACTATAATTTGTGTAATTAAATTTTAAATTTTACATATTTTACTGTAAAATGGCACTGATAAATCGATAAATCTTTAGGCAAAATGTATTACCACTAAAACACGATATTAATATTTTATGGCACTGGTATATGTTTATAATTTGACAATTAAAACTGATTACAGTACATTATGACAGTGATATTTTGATAAATGTATGTGTTGCTTTATAAACCTCATTAATGATACATAATGCTTTGATTTAATTGCACCTGGATTATTAACAGCAAATTATATATATGTATATATTCTAAAACTTCATTAATTTTATAATTCTTATTTCTTTATAGACACCATACATACATGGCTAGACATTTGTTTCATTTTCATGACTGCAGAATATATTTAAATGGCATTTAATGTTGTTGTGTTTTTTTGTGGTTTTTTTATAATTATAAAAAAAAAATAATTTCACTAAATATTTAGAAATAATATTCTGTAATGAAATGTGGAAATAAACAATAATTATTAATAATACTGCCACATCACATTAAAAAAAACCTGAATGCAGTTGAAATAAGCTAAGTAAAAAATGATTTAAAATTTTGTTTTAGAAGAGAACTGGTCAGGAATTTAATTTGCATAATGGGTTTTAAAAAGATTGTATGTAAATTAATATTAGGATGATGTACAAGTTACTAACATTTTTTTAAGCACAATTTTTTTTTATAAATAAGTATCATAAATTCTTAATATGTTTCTTAAGAACAAATAGGGCATGTTTTGATTATGGTTTATGGACAGATATGGAAAAAAACAACAAAAGTTTTTGGATAATTTCAAAAATGTGAGCCAAAGTTAATTTTTAAACTGACTTCTTGCTTTGTTTTAATAATTGCAAGTGTATGTAACAATTACGGTTCTTGGATTTGCACTGGTGAAATTAGGGATAATTTCATGACACACTATGCATAATAAATGCACAGGTCATTACTAATATTTTAATTTTAATTTTTTATTTATTTTTTTTTCATAACCATTAGATCTTAAAATCAGTGACTGGTTCTCTTTACAAACTGCTATTTCATAAAACAGAAAGTGCATGTTTTGGTTTTGGTTTATGCACTGGTGATAACAAGAAGAACTAAAATTTCATTATTTTATAAATGGGTGTATTTGATAACATTTTCTTGTTGTTAAATCGAATCTCAACTGGAGCAGATAACTCTGAAACTTCTCCAGTGACATGAGACAATGGTAGTAGTCGATGACTTGTTCCAGGTGGAGAAATCTTTTTTTATTATTTTTTTTTTTTTTCCCCACATTCTAAGACTGGTTAATGTGATGCTTAAGATTCTCGTACTTTTCAGCCAAACAGGCAAGAGGTTGATGGCCAAGTGCCGGATGCTACTGCAGGAGAATGAGGAGCTGGGCAAGATGATAGCTTCGGGGAGAACAGCCACGCTGGAAGGAGAAATAGCCCTGCAGAAAACACTCGTGCAAGAGATGAAGAAAAACCAGCGAGGTAGGGACAGTTCAGAATATCGTCGTCTTCACCTTGTTTAGTTTATTTTTTAATTAATTTTATTTTTATTTTATTTTTGTGTTATTCTTGTGGTGTTTAGTGTTGTTTGTATCCATTTAAAAAAACAATTTTTTTTTTATATTTTTCTGTGTTGTTATATAAGTGCTTAACATTATTTTATCTTTTAGTTTATTTTTTTGTTTATGTGCATTTTGGTTATGGCAAACTGAAGTTGATATTTGTTGTGTGTCTAGCAGAATTTTTAATTTTATTTATATTTTATATATTCAGTTTTTTAAAATCAATTTAATTTGTTTTTCGTTTTGATATATTTAATCATGTATTCAGTATTCTTTCTGTTTTTTTTAAAAACGTTCATATAATAGTCACCACCTGATAAATTGTGTTAGTGTCATCAACTACTAAAAGAACTTTAGATTATCTCCCTTTACAGATGTATAAATTACTCTTCATATCATTGCTGGAGGTTGAGGGAATTGTGTGAATTTTATTAAATACTTTTAATGACAGCTATATTTGTTATAGAAAGCAGTGATAATATATCCTGTACATTAAACCATTAAACAGCAAAAATATCCTATTCAGTAATAGGTTAACTGATAATACTGATAGTATCATTCAAGTTGAAAACTGGACAAATGTTAGGTATACAAAGCCCTGTTAACCAATGCATGTTGACAGCAGTTTAACTTTTTAAATTAGCTGTTAAAATTGCAAGTTTTAAAACTTGAAAAAGAACAAAAACAGTGAAATCAGTGTTTATAGAAGTAATTCAGAACTAAAAAAAAAGAAAGACAAAATTATACACAGGACTTGTAGTTGATTGCTTATCAGGCTTGTAGCTCGTGTTTTAATAGCAGGTTTCATTTTACAGAGCTGGATGAGTTTGTCAGTGAACTGGAGGAAGATGCAGAGGGGATGCAGTGTATGATCTACCTCCTGCAGCAGCAGCTTAAAGACACCAAGGAACAGCTAGCTAAGGTTCAGGCAGAAAACGAGAAGTTGCTGATGAACAGAAACATTTCGTCAGACAACGATCCTGGTGGGAGCGAACGAGAGGTGTCGAGGGAGAACAGCCAGGATCGGTGTAAACCGCCGACTTCAGAGCACAGTGACAAAGAGAATGTTTTATCAGTGAGTAGCAAGCAGCACTCGGAGGCCGAGACCGAACGTGACACTAGTGCCGATTTGAGTGACGTGCCTCCGGAGAGTGCACCAGACAGCGAGCCAATGCAGGTGGATCAAGCAGACGCACCTGCGCCTGCGCCTGCACCTCAGTCAGACATTCACACCGCAGACAGCACCAGCTGTCTGGACTCGACATTGGCTTCGGCCAAACGCCCGAGTCCCAAGAATTCCAGAACGTTGGCTTCAGACACCAGCAGCGACGTTTGTGACACGAGTCCGCAGACTTGCAAACAAGACAGAGACAGTTTCAGTCCCCACACACCACCACCATCGTCATCATCGTCACCACCACCACCACCACCACCACCACAGCCACAGCCACCGCAACATGACACAGACAATGGCGTAAAAAGCAGGACTAACGACGTGCTGATTCTTCAGCCAGGTGGGATCAAAGACAATGGAAACCGCAGTCCGAACTGTTGGGAAGTTCTGAGTTCGAAGGAGAACCTGAGACGATCGCTTCGCGAAGACAGCCGCAGTCCAAAGAGTGTGACCAATGACTTGCGAAGCAGGAGTCCGGAAAAGCAGGAAGCCATGGATTTGAGTAACTTTGGCAAGCCAGCTTCCGAAGACTCTTCTGCCCCCACTGTTAGGAACTCTATAAGACAGAGGAGTCCTAGTATTTTGGACAGGATATGGAGTCCGAAGCGTTCGGCGAAAGACGACAATAGCATGAGTCCTCAAAGTAGAACTAAAGATTCTGGTGATAGCAACAGTCCAGCCAATGCCAAAGGTGACCAGGACCGGATTGTTAGTAGTGTGGAAGACAGTAACAGCAGGACAGACAACAGCAAACCAGTCACAGAGAGAATGATTGCTCACACAGACGCAGGTAAAACCATACTTAACGGTGTCGAGCCATTGACTCAGTCTAAAAATCAGGTTGAACAGAAGTGATCTTTTTTTTTTTTTATTTTTTTTTTTTTTTTTTTTTTTAAATACATACGTATATATGTATATACATGTTCCATTTTGTTTGTTTTAACTTGTACATGTTGTAAGACTGAATGGAACTAACAGACCTTCATTTACTTTCTTATAAAGAATCTTAATTTTGTTAACAAAGTCGGATGAGATTAATGATTTTAATAATTGTGTGAAAACTGTGTTGCTTTCAGTATGGTAAGTATAACGGTTGAAAGAAAAAAAGAAATTTGTCTTACATTAAAAGATGTTTTAATGAACGAGTGCAAAAGTAAAATTTTTAATATTGTGATTTGAAAAAAATGAATACATTTCTGAAAAGAATTAATTTGCAGTCAGTTCAGTAATTGTAATTTTGTACATGATATATTTTTTTTTTTTTTACTGGTATTACTATTATGATTTTTAGTTCATTCCTTTTATTTTTTTTTTTTTTATTAATATTATTAATATCATTATTTATACATAAGGGTGAATCTTGATATATTTTTATAATTATCTATTAGCAAAAATAAATTTAATTACATTTTTGTGTTGTTTTAAAGGACTTGAAAATTTGAGGATGTTAAATCAGATAACATTTTAACTACTGGAATGAATTTGCATATGAAATGGTTAACAAAAATGGTTGTTTTAGTAAAATGAAATATGTTTTCAAGTATATTTATTCATCATTTCCTTTCATTGCCCAGTGAAATTGGTTTCAAATACATTTCCAGTTAGAGAGGAAGCTGTAAGATACAGGAAAGTTTTAGAAATAAAACTTTAATTACAGTCAGGAGGCCATATCAGTTCAGTACTATTACCAAAAGTTAATTAAAAAAAAAAAAAAAACATTAATTCATTTTATTTAACATTTTTATTTTTATTACTTCTTTTTTTTTCTCAATTAAATAATATTAACAGAGTTTACTAGCAAGTGTTAAATTCGTGTAATTTAAAAAAAAAAATTGTTTGTTTTAATATCTTTTTAAAAATTATTCATGTGTTTTCATGTCAACTATTCCAGACATAATAACAAATAGACAAGCCTATGTTCATCAAACACCTCTTACTGTTACAACTGGCAGCCTTTCTTTTTTTTGTAAGTTCTTAATTTCATCTTGCGTGGTTCATAATGATAGTGCTGGAAACAACCAGGGTATGGATAAAAACCAAAAAACAAAATTTAAATAAAAAAACAAATAAAATAGAGATCATTATAAACACATGCGATTAAAAATCTGTTTTTCCGTCCAACAGTTATAAAGATCAGTTGGTAATTTTCACAGACCACAACATTACAACATTCACAGGTTGCTAGGTGTTTTTTTTTTTGTTTTTTTTTTAAATAAAATAATGTGCTTTTAAATTGTTTTAATGAGCTTTTCAATCATTCAAGCTACTGAGCTTTGGGTAAATTACTTCACTGTATACAACTTGTGAAGCAGTCTACTTAATTTGGTTCAGATCAATTGCTTTAGGATGAACACATGACTTCTGATTCAGTTAGTTAAACTGCTGCATGAATAGAAATATAAAAAATGTAAAAAAAAAAAAAAAGATTCTTTTTTCTTTTTTTTTTTTTCATTTTAAATTAACAAAAAATTAAAAATTAATTTTTAGGTAAATGTTTTTATTGTTGATATCATTACGCGTAACATTCATTTGGACCAGCTTGTGTGTGCAGTATTTTAAATATTTCCGTCTGTGTAATACTTTTTATATCATCATACATCATTCATTTATATTGCTGTTAGACACTACAAAGAATATAATAATTACAAATTTAAAAAAAAAATAATTCAGAGTAGCTGTTTCATAACTTTATTATTTTTGTAAAACATTTGGCTATAATTCAGTCAGTTCTGTAATATTTAAAGATGTGATTTTTTATTTTTTGTTTTTTTAATGTTCATGTGCTACAACATCAGACTAGTATTAGGTTTACATTTTAGTAAATTAGAAGTCTCATTTCTTTTTCTTTTTTATATTATATTACTTGTTTAAATTGGGTTTTGTTTTGTTGTTTTCTTTAGAAATAGCAGGACTTTGTTAAGCTGAAATGAATTAAGGCTGATTGCTTTTATAAATAAACAGCTTAAAGATTATGAAATGTAGAAGTTTTATTTGAATGCAATATTGATTTAAAATATTTTTCTTTTATTTATTTAAGTAGGAAGTTTGTTGGAGTTTATTTTGGGGGGGGGTTTTGTGGGGGGATGGATTATTTTTATTTTTATTAGCATAACTGACAAATACAACCTAATCTGCAATGAAGATAACTTTTCAATTAGTTACTTATTTGCAGTTTTACTGAAATTAATCCCTGTAAGAGAGAGAACAATCATGGCCAAAGTAAATGAACAACCAACATTCCTATTACTTTACAAGCCTCCATACCAACAATTAATACCTCTGGGATCTTATTTCAGCTTGTCTAGTACTAATCTTGTACGATCGTCACCTAAATAAATGTGTGAACTGAGCTATTGTTCTGAATACATATCCAAGAAGTAAACAGGTTTCTTTGACTGCCATAACGCAGTCTGCAGATTTAATTTTGTATGTTGAGTCTTTTTGAAATAAGTGTTAAATTATTTGTGTGCATCATCTTGTACTCTGAAACATGTTACTGATAAAGACTTGTACTTTGATAATTTGCTTTGTCATTCAGATTAATCAGCATTGATAATTTATAAATACCACAAATAGTTTTTCTCTTTTTATTTCCAAAGAAATATGTAATACTATATATATATATATATATATATATATAGTATTTCATATTTCTTTTTTAATTTTTTAATTTATTATATTGTATACTGATTTATTTAAATTGAGTGCAGAATATATTACAATTTATTACCTTTGGAAAGACAGTTGATAAAATTACATTACAATAGAATAATTATATAATTCATCATTCTGGATATTCTAAAATGAAAAAAATAATAAATATTATAACCTTATATATGTTAATCTCTCATTTCAGTGTAATTTTTGCTTAGTATAAAAATAAATTGCAGTTTAAATGGACATAATAAATTAATCTTTTAAGAAATTTAGAAAAAAAGAAAAGAAATTATGCAGCATTTTTATCTGTGTAAATGTGTCTGATTTTAAAACCTGGCTTTACAATTTAGAAAAATGAGGTTTTTTACAACAGAATTTTAATTCCTTGTTAACTTACTAATAATGACAAAAATGAATTACTGTAATTGAAATCATAATGTAGCTAAATGTATTTGTTTATTACTGTGAACTTGTTTTTATTTTTTAGATGTTTAACAAAAAAAATTTAATATTAATTTTATTACCCTGATCACACTCACAGTTTTTGCATCTAAACATTTGTGAAATGTATTCATTTGTTACATGAATAAAATAAGATAAATGTTTTATTCAGTTTTTATTTGTTGCTTTTGTTTTTATCTTGTTAATGTAGTTACAAAGTTTTATTATTATTATTATTATTATTAATTATTATTATTATGATTATTATGATTATTATGATTATTATTATTATTATTATTATTATTAAGAAATGATGAGACATTTGTACAGTGACAAAAATCATTAGTTATCAGATAGAAAATCTGAAAGTGCAATTAGGCAATATGTATTTGACATTGACTTTAAAAATTTGTCGTGCTATATCAAGTCTCTGGAAGAACAATTTGTTAAATATTTTTGTTCAGTGGATTAAAGACTGCTCCTGAAAAACTAAAATATTTAATTACAAATTGTGAGACGGTGGTTACAAATTATCATCTTATTAATTTTTTTCAGACTTTATCCTTAATTTAAATAAAGTATAATTACAAAATCAAGAGAGCATAAATGTACTTTTGTCTAATTTTTTTTTTTTTTATTTATACCTTTTTAATAGACATTTTTTACCTGCTAGGCATCGGATGAGGGTGCTTATCTGTCACAGATATATGTAAAGTAAATACAACTTTATTACAAGGCTTCGTTGCCTGTGTGGGATCACAGCTTGTGGGTTGACATACTTTTGTAGTCAGCTTTGTCGTCATTTACATATTTGTCCACAAAAGGATTGGAGTGTTTGCTCGGATGAACCAGTTCCGTGAGTGCATTGCGCCAAGGTATCGTCTTAATATCGCCCTCATTTATTAAGCCTAACGGTTCATGGTTACGTTCGACGTGATTGTAGCGACTAGAAAGACTGAGTGTACATTGTAATTACGACTACAGTATGTAAAACGGACAGCGATAACGATGTTTTGGTCGACTTCGTTATTTGCGACGATCTGTGTTCTAGACAGTTCTGCGTGGTTTTGGGGAAAAATCGTTGATCAAAAAGTGAACGGTCGTATTAACTTTACTGAGATTTGATGGAATTGTTTGATCCAGTTTTTTATTTTACGTACAAACATAAAAAAAAAAAAAAAAAAAAATTAAATCTTTGAACTAAATGGTTATCTGCACAACAGATAATAACAAAAGAAAAATCAATTGTTTTTAATCATCTGTATTATCAGAACAAAAGACTGTCTGTTTTGTATTAAATTTCCAGCATTGCTTTTAGATGTATAATAAGCATTTTTTTCGTAAATAATTGAAATCTGTTTCCATAAAAAAAAGAGAGAGAAGAAGAAGAAAAAATTAAACTGGATTTAAGAAAGAAAAATATTGTTGTATTTGCCATTATGCATCAAAAATCTTCAGTGTCTATGATTTAAACGTTTTGTAGTTTTATCTTAAACTTTCAGTTAACTTCGTTTGAATAAAACAAATTTGTTTAAAACGGGTACGGGAAACAGTCAGTGCTTTTCACTTAAACAGTTATATATTTCGACCGTTTTAACAATAAATTTAATCCAGAAGGCTTTAAAAAAAATATTAACAGTATTCAACGTTCTGTGAGTGTACTTCGCCAAGGTTTATCTGTTTCACCCTTATTCCCTGGCTTCAAACTGATGCTAGTTAATAACTGTACACAATTCGTTAAAAAAAAAAAAGAAAAAATGTATGTGTAAAACACCTAAAATAAACATGTTCACATGGGAGCTTAAATCCAGTAGTTTGATTTATCGAGAGAAAAGATTACTTACATGTTTCACTTTGTTTTTTAAATTTTAATTAAAAATAAATAAATAAAAACGACTATATGTATAAGTCACAGACACATAAACACACACATTTATCTTGATCGTTCTGAATAATGAATATAATAATTTTCACTCGAGTGAATAATTATGTAATAAAAGACCTTTTGACAAAAAGCAGTAAAATAACGTTTTTTATTTCTGAACCGCCATATTCTGAAAATGTGTAAAACTTGTTTTCATTGCTGCTCCCATCAAACGAGACTTCGACCTTCACATTAACCCGTGCAGATAATGTTAATTATTACAAAGAGCAGATTAAAAGCGAGACCGCGTCACCTTTCTTCGTATCTGCATTTACAGATAAGTTTAATTATGAAAACGAACGACTTCATAGGAAGTCCAAATCACTTTTCATTCTGATAAAACGTGAAGGATAAAGGTCTCGGTGTTGTGATTGTAAAGTCCGAAAACGAACAATTACCGGCTTAGCCTGAAGATATTTTTAACGTTGTAGCCTGAAGATTTCGTTTTAAAGTATGACGTGGATTACTCGGAAATTAAACATATTTTGTTTATCTTTGTCCAGAAAAACGCAACAGCGAACTTCCCTCAAGCTCACGTGTTATTTTACATTCGCTAATCACACTAATTATTTCTGCCTGAACACACACACAC
>CM022665.1:44453651-44498651 GCA_012295275.1 Chrysomallon squamiferum
AATAATGATTAATTATTTTTTAATTTAATTTTATTGTGATTTTCGTTTTATTTAATTAATTAGTCTATTTGTTATTGTTGTTGTTGTTGTTGTTTTTATTAGTAGTAGTAGTACTAGTAGTAGCAGCAGCAGCAACAACAACAATAGGAATATTAAATATACTCTTCCTCTCCTACTACAACTGCTCTTACTACTACTACTACTACTACTACAATCACAACCACCAGCACCACTACTACAACAACTACTACTACCATCACCATCATTACTACCACAGCTATTGCTACTGCTACTACTTATAAAGATACATTAATACAGAAACTATTTTTAATAATCTTCAATGATAATCTGGTTTTATTACTTGTTATCACGGAAGCAATTTATACATTACGCATTAGCGAGCTCATCTGAAGAACAATCCTCAGCTGTACATTATATCCCATTCCAAACAGAAACACTCCATGACAAATTAGACAGTTCGGACGTGTATATACATACATAGACATACACATAGACATATACATACACATATACATACACATACACATACACATACACATACACATACACATACACATACATATACATAGACATACACATATATATACACAAACACATATACATATACATACATATCTATATATATCTAGCTATATATATATATACACATATATACAAACATTTATATACATACAGAAACACACATATAAACATATATATATATATGTGTATGTATCTATATATATACACACAAACATTTACATATATATATACAAACACATATATCTATATATATATACATGATATCTATTTTATATATATATATATATACACACACACACACACATATATATATACAAACACATATATCTATATATATATACATGCATCTATGTTTATATATATATATTCACACACACACATATATATACATACATCTATCTATCTATATATATATACACACACACACACACACATATATTTATATATATATATATAAAATAGATACTTTACAACCGTGGGTAAAAACTGCCTGTAGAATTCTAGCAGCAGGCAGCCTCTTTCACAGTTACTCACTTTTACATAAGAACTACGCAACTGAAATATAAATACCGTTTACACTAAAACGCGTTGAGTTGTTGTTAAACATCTTTTCATTTCGTATCGGTGCAGCAAACAGATGCATTGTGTATTTTGACTTGCAAGCAAGCTTCAGAAAATTACTTTTTCAAGATAATTTACACGATTTTTCTTGCTGTTTATGATCTACGGCTTGTTAGAACAGGTTTTTCTGAGTATTTTGCTTCCATTTGTCGTCATAATGTTTGTTATATATTTTTTACTTTTTTATTTATTTATTTATTTTTTATTTTTGTTTTTGTTTTTATTTTTTTAACTTTTTTATTTTTATTTTTAATTTTTTATTTTTTATTTAAAATTTCTTTTTTTAATTTTTTTTTATTTTTATTTATTTATTTATTTATTTATTTATTTTTTTTTTTTTTTTTTAGTGTAGCTATTTCAACTGCGTGGGCTGGTGTCATGGACAAACACAAGTACTTACACCTTGAATATTGACTGATTTATTTATTTGTTTGTTTTGCCCTGCGTTATCAAGTGCAGAAATTTACTTCGCATGTTTTCGTCATAAAAAAAAAAAAAAAAAAAAAATGGCATAGTTTAATTACGTTTTACACATAAAACAGCACATAAAGAATGAATGCATATTTACGTCACCCACGGTGTTGTTAGCATGGTGATGTATATTATTACTGTCGTTGCTGCTGTTGTTGTTATTACTGTGGTAGCTGCTGCTGTTGCTGTTGTTGTTGTTGCAGTTGTTCTTATCGTTTCTGCTTTTGCTGCTGTTGTTGCTGTTTCTGTTGCTGTTGCTGTTCTTCTTGTTGTTGTTCCTGTTGTTGTTTTTGCTGTTGCCGGTGGTGTTATATATATATATATTATTTTAAATAGTCTAAATTCCAGGTTAGATAATAGCAAGTATACGCATAAAGTTAAACGTGACTTCAAGTGGCCTCTCAGTTTGTCTCAGTGATATCCATGTCACCCAGTCTTTACATAGTCAGCCATTTTCTACACAGACATTGATACTGGTTACAGATAAAACCTGACGCACGATGACTGGCGGGATCAATCCGTGTCACTGAAACTGTTAGGTCTGGAGTTATCATTACTTAGATTCAGATATTTGCCGTCATACGACTGTTAATAACAAAACGTGTTGAAATATCGTTAGACAAATTTTCATTTATTCATTCCTGAACACCTACAGCCTCCCATACCTTAGTGATTCTTCGTGTTTCTTTGTATATCTTCGTGTTTCTTCGTGTTTCTATTCAGTTCTAGCCAGTGATAAACCAATACTTTCAAATAATTTTTTTTTTCTTTTTTCTTTTCCTTTTTCTTACTTTTCTTTCTAACTTTTCTCCTTTTTTTTTCTCAAAATTTTAGTGTATTTCTTAACCTTTTAATATATATACATCAGTGAAATACTGTATGAAATTTGTGTACACGAACAAATATTTTGCTACTGGGTAATCGTGTAATTTAGATTATGCAAACAGATGGGGTCCGTATTTTATACCTGACCCGCGTTTCCAGCATCAAACATTATTGAAATGTTTGTGTTAGTGTAAACAGTTAGCTCCCCGAACCTATCTCTCGTTGTATTTATGTGTAGTGTAAACAACACTGTTTTGTTTATACTACTTTCTCAGTATGTTTTACTAGTAAATAAAACTTTATAATATATATCAGATTTTTTTTTGCTAAAGGTTAAATAATTTCTTGAGGTGAAAAAAAAAAATAATAAAATAAAATATATCGGACGAAGTTTGCGTTTCACATAGTCAGCAGCGTAAAAATATGAGAATCTAAATATGATTTAGTTATGGATAAATATACTAGGTGATTATTGTTAGTCTCATATGAAATAATGTTCTCTCCGCCTCTCTCTCTCTCTCTCTCTCTCTCTCTCTCTCTCTCTCTCTCTCTGACTTTGTCTGACTCTGTCTCTCACTTTCTCTGTCTCACTCTCTCTCTCTTTTACACTGTCTCTCTCTTGTGTCTCTGTTTTTCTCGCAATCTCTCTCTCTCTCTCTGACTATTTCTTTCTCTGACTCACTGTCTCTCTCTCTCTTTTACACTGTCTCTCTCTTGTGTCTCTGTTTTTCGCGCAGTCTCTCTGTGTGTCTCTCTCTCTCTCTCTCTCTCTCTCTCTCTCTCTCTCTCTCTCTCTCTCTCTCTCTCTCTCTCTCTGTCTGTCTGTCTTTCTCTGTTTCTCTCGTTATCTATCTGTCCATCTGTAGGTTTGAAACTCTTTGTTTGTTCCTTTTTCTAATTTTTCCTCAACGCCAGACGGAGATACACCAGGAATACTATTCCAAAAGCAATTACTGGTAGTTGCCATGAATCTGCAAAAAAATATATACGTGTCTGCAAAATGTGATAAGAAAGAAAATCACCCCAAGACCAGCACCACTCATCAGTAGAAATCTTCTAATGTCTGTAGAATTCTCTTTCTCAGGTTTCGGGATCTATTCTCATGGGTGCGCTCTTTGTCCTATTTCCCACTGCAGTCAGTGCCCCAGCAATGTTTTACTCAAAGATCGTGATAGGTTAAATCCGTGTAAATCTGAAGTACAGGTGAAACAGCTGCTAATCATTAAAAGGTAGACTTTGAAGTGTATCTGGTTTCCTCTTAAAAAAAAAAAAATAATAATAATAATAATAATAATAATAATAATAATAATTTTAAAAAAAAATAGTAATAATAAAAAAATAAAAAATAAAGTATAATAAAATAAATAAATAAATAAATAAATAAAATAAAATAAAATAAAATATAATATAATATAATATAATATAATATAATATAATATAATATAACATAACATAACATAATATAATATAGCAGTAGTAATAGTAGTAACTGTCGTTGTAGCAGTAGTAGTAATAATAGTAGTAACTGTCGTAATAGCAGTAGTAGTAGTAGGAATAGTAGTAGTAGTAGTAATAGTAGTAACTGTCGTAGTAGTAGTAGTAGTAGTAATAGCAATAGTAGTAAAAATTAAACAAAGCAAATATTAACGTTTGACATCTGACAACACATTAACTTAAAAATGAGTTACGATATTGAGAGACATTCTTTGACTGACACTTTCGTTCTGTCAAAACTTATCTCGACATCTGCGTCCACGACAGGCGTGCTTGAACAGTTATTTTCAGGAAACACTGCAGAAAATGACTTTTGCTGCTTTGTTTCTGTGTGAATTCCTGCGATGACCTATTAACAGCATTTCCTTTACTTTGATTTATTGTGCAAGGTAGATATATATACCAACCATACCTGTCTGAAACTAATTACCACTCGAAAACGTCTTACTTACCTGACTGAGATATGCAGGCAGAAAGTAAATGTGACTGACCTACCTTTTCATCCAAAAATGATATATTTTTCAGTAGCATATATATTTTTTTTTTTTTTTTTTCATTTCTTCTTCTTCTTCTTCTTCTTCTTCTTCTTCTGATTATTATTATTATTATTAATTTTAATAATTTTTATTATTATTATTATTATTATTATTATTATTATTATTATTATTATTATCTTTTTAATCTTGCATATTTATTTTATTTTATTTTATTTAAATATTAAATCAGTTTAATTACTGGAAGAAACAAAATATTAAGTATTTTAGTAAATGTACTCTTTATACATACGTCAATACGTATGTATGTGTATGTTATTTAGGTAAATAAATATATAATTATGTGTATATGTTATGTGTGTGTGTGTGTGTTTAAGTGTGTGTGCGTGCGAGTGTGTGTGTGTGTGTGTGTGTGTGTGTGTGTGTGTGCTTGCGTGCATATGATTTGTTGTGGGTTGTTTTGTATGTTTCCTTTTCTTTATTTCTTTTGCCATCGTTGATGATTTAAAATAATAAAATAACCGAACAAAGAATACATTTTCTATTAAAAATACTGCCCTGGTTGCTATTTTCTTCTTCTTTTTTTTTTATATCTCCTGAAGTCAGACAACTTTTGTTCTGTTCAGACAACTACAACAACAAAGAATCATTTAAATAAATTCTTAAAGCTCTCCGGCCGAATTAAATGAGCAAAAATGTTGAAATTTAAACTTTTAAATCACTCGACATTTTCTTTTTATTAACAATGTCTGTGATATTTATACTTGGCGTGAAGTTTATGACTAAACATTCCTGGCGGTTTCCTTGGTTACGTTTGAAATTCGACCTTAATATTCAAGCTTTTAAAAATTCGTAACACATGTACAGATTGTTTGTCGCGCAACAACGAGGAATCAGGAAACATTAAATAGATGATATACGAGCTAGGAATTGTTGTGGGCTTGCTTGTATTACTGCGGCCTGCTGCTCCGAGTCGAGATTTAGGTGCAAAAGAAAAACGAAACGAAATTTAAGAAAGACGTAGTAGAGGCAGAGAGAATCTGTTTCTTTATTTTTCTAATAAATGATGAGAGAGAGAAAAAGGCGGAGATGCACAGAGAGAGAGAGAGAGAGAGAGAGAGAGAGAGAGAGAGAGAGAGAGAGAGAGAGAGAGAGAGAGAGGGAGGGACCATAAGAATTAACGATTAAAGTTTATTTTAATTTGTTTTTGTTTTATTTGTTTATTTGTTGTTATTATTAGTAGTAGTAATAGTGGTGATAGTAGTAGTAGTAGTAGCTGTTGTTGTTGTCTATGTTATAGAGAGAAGACTGTATGTAAGAGATATCCTGAGAGACAAATGATAAACGGAGAGATTCATGGTTTGATAGACAAAAAGAAACAGAGAGAAACATACGAACAGATGGACAGTCAAACAGATGCTATATAAATAGAAAGAAACAAAACAGACATAGCTTAGTATAACTTCAAGACATTTTAATATAAACGGTTACTAGGCGACGATATTAATTCTGCTTAACAATGATACTAGGGACGATTGATCTATCAGTTATCATGACCATGTTAGGCGTGCAGTGAAATATAATAATACTGCTTAATGTTCCTATTAAACTATTTATTAACATACCGATAAATCCTATATTTAAGGACCTGTTGAAATAAAAAAAAGACTGAATTTCAAAGCACGGCTATCGAAAACTTTGCCACTATCAAAAACCGGTTTGCACGAACGCCATATTGTCAGTTAGTTAATGAAAAGTTACAAGAAAACTGTTTTATCACAAAATGCGTCCCACCAATAAATCAATAAGTAAGTCAATCGGACTATAATACATATTTACAGCTATGAAAGCAAGCTGTATGTATTACTGCTCTCGAGTAAACCAGTTTTGTTACTTTTATACGCCTAATAAACTCACTGGCGTGCGCTGAGATTCAAGGTCATTAACGTTTTATGACGTCTGCTATAAAGACTGTTAAAGACAAGCAGTCGTGTATTCTGAGCACTTCACGAAAAGCAATATACTCGTAATGTTTAAAGACAGTCACACATTTAATATAAAAGCAATATGCAATCAGAATGTTTAAAGGGAGTCACTGATTTATATAAAAGCAATAAACTGTATCGGAATATTATAACGACGAAAATATGTAGTATATATGTCTGTCTTTAAGTCAGACATTGTAGCCATGAAAGGCATGCTTTTACAATTACGAGATTATATAACAGTTTATGTCATATAACCATGTCGTTATATTGTGGGTTACTCTTACTGAATCTACGTATCGAGAAAAACACATACCACAACCTTTAATAATTACCTAACCTCATATATATTAAAGGCAGCCTGTCTAAAAATAATTTAATGAAAAAAAAAAAAAAAAAAATAAAGACGAAAAGAAATATAGGCAGTCTATATATAAAAAGAGTCAATCAGTGTAAAAGTATTTTAAAATCAGCACAATTTATATGTTAACATACACACATAAAAAGTTTTTAAAGGCAAGTAATCAATATATAATTAATTATATGACAGATATTTACTTTAAAAAAAAATTGTATTAAGTTAGGTTATCTTTTTTATGGCTCTTCAGTGTTTTTATTTCAAATATAAAGAGCAAAAACGTTGTATTAAGTATCTGACACAAATTTCAAAATTGACGTCCAAAAATAAAATATTTTAAAGACAGATGATCTGTTTTTGAACTATACGCTTCTAACGTTAATAACAATAATGACAATAAAAATTAAGAAATTTCAAAATTAACTAATGTATTGTTAGTAAACAAAACAAATTAACAGCTTCCATAAACATTCGTGGAAACACAAAAAATAAAAATAATAATAATAATGATAATAATAGAATATTTGATCCGTAACAAGAACTCTTCATGAAGAGACCAAAAATATCTTACAGGATTTATTTATAACTAAAACATTCAATAAAACTCATCATATAATAATAAAAATAAAATAATATTTTTTTTTACGCAAGATGAATTTTGGTTTTCAATACTTTTATGGATTCGCATATTGCAATGTCCATCTATTTTACGAATTGTTTTATTTAATTTCTTTCTTTTTTTTTTGTTGTTGTTTTGGTTTTTCTTTCCACTCGGGCTGTTGGCTGATTTAATCAACACACGTGATTTTGTTGTGGCGTTTCCCTCACTCGTCACAAAATGACAAACCAGACATCCACCTATACGTCATCAACTTCTCCGTCAACAGTTTAACAGGAGATATGTGTTTTTGTCTGCATGTTTGATGACTGATTCTGTCAAACCTCCATCTATATCAGAACAAATGTTCCTATGTAATTCTGACAGTTTAGCATTATTGCACTAATAATATCTGAGTTTTGTTGTTATTATTATTATTATTTTTTTTTTTAACCTGAATATATCGGTGAATGTTTGTTTAATGTTATGGCTGTATAAATACCGCGTTAGTGTGAATGTATTATGATTATACGAATTTTTGTGCAGTTAATACGTACGTATTTACACATACTTACGTACTTAAACATACATATACATATGTAAATACATATATATATATACATATATACATACATATATATATATATACACTTACAAATAATTAAACATCTTTACTTACATACGACCAATGCACACACATGTACACACATACAGAAATACAAATACGTACACATCACACACACATACACATATATAACAAAAACACTTGCACATATACATACATATATTTTTGTTATTTAAGAAAAATCATGAAAGGTCTATAATATAATACTATTACGTAAAGCATCTGAGTTAAAACAAAATAACCAAAATATTTAATATGTTTCCCAAATCTGTTATTTAATAACCAAAATGTGCTGAAATTTAACTGAAAAACACGCACTGTCCCTATATATATATGTATGTATGTATATATATATATATATATATATATAATGTATATTTGTAACGTAGTATTTGTTAATGGCGGTTAGACTGTCATATCTTAGGGTCTTTCCGTATCTATTCCGTCCGTGTGTCAAATGTATTTCCTTGTTTTCCTGCCGTGTAACCTGCTCAGTGAGTATTCACTACTAAATAACAAAAATAACTGCAACATGATCCATTCGAGTTTCTTGTTCGTATGCCAGGACCGGAAGTGAATTTCATAAAGTCTGTGTGTGCGTGTGTGTGGAGGGCGTTAATTTAGAGTTTTTTTTTTTTTTTTTTCAAGATAAAAATGAATTTAATTGCTAAAAATAAATAAATAAAAATAAATAAATAAACTAAAATAAATATATAATTAAAACAGTAAATGAACAATAATAATAAAACGATAATGATAATGGTGATGTTAATGATGATGATGATAAATAATAATAATAATAATAATAATAATAATAATAGTAGTAGTAGTAGTAGTAGTAGTAGTAGTAGTAGTAGCAGCAGTGAAGGATTCAACCACTCTGTAAATCTGTCACTCAAGAAATAATTTAGTGATAAACTAAAAAAAAAATAATATGATAAATTTATTCTAATTGCTATTATAAATTGCAATAGAGTAACTTAATTATTTTGATATTAAAAAATAATATAGATAATAAATCGTTAAATAAATAAATTAATATGGTCAGTTAACATTTAAAGTCTTAAAAGAGTCTGACATTTAAACCAGTAAGATATTTGATATTTATTTCATTATTTATTTTTTATTTTTTTATTTTTTTCCCCCATGTTATTCGATACAACGCTAAACCCAGCACAGTTATATTAGGAACACGCATGCGTATCAAATAACAATTATTATTTCCTGTAAACAACTTTTTCTTTATTCTTTTATACTCTCTTTCTTAATATAGAAACGCTCAGCTAAGTTAAAGAATAGTCTTCTTATCGTTTTCTTTTCTTTCTTTCTTCTTTACAAACAGATGTTCGCGTGTTAAACAGTTCAGACTGCGGAAGCCACATATAAAACGCCAGGTTCGTGACGTAACCAGATGTTATTAACCAACATTTCTGCATTTGTTACGCCGTAGCTTTGTCATCGTCAGAAAACGCAGACGTTATTCATAGGGCGGCGGTCGACTTAAGAATTCAGGTGAATCAATCTAATCAATCCTCTTTTGTACGTATCAGAATATTAACTCTTTTTTTTTTTTGCCCCTCATAGGCCCGCCTGGTTTCAAAAGAAGGAAGGTGTGTTTAATAGCCATTTGAAGAAAGACCAAAGATAACGGAAATAGAAATCCGTTCATTTTGATGATTTAGTAAATAAGACGGAATTAGATGTTACAAAAAAAAAAAAAAAAAAATGTGCAAATAAGATGGAAGAAATTACGAAAAGGTTTTCGGGTGATAATAGTTACCTGGTGCATATACATACGAGAGTGAGAGGAAGAGATATGAATAGATAGCAAGACACGCACGCAAGACAGAGAGAGAGACAGAGACAGACTCACACACAGATAGGACGAACAAAATGAATAAAAACTTTTACAGTGAACTATTTGAATAAATAAACCTGAAAAATTAAAAAATAAAAATATCAGTTTTACTTCTACCTATGACTATACCTACACTTGTTACAATGACTTGTAGTTTTCAGTAAGTATAATAATAAACCGACAATCTTACAATAAAAGAGAAACAGAGTCTAATAGTATGGTTGTCTTATATCAATTGTAGGAATCAGTATCACATTATTTTCACGGAACCGAAACAACAAAATAATATGGTTCTGTGATATATCAACACTGATGCGCTCATCGAAATATTTTGAGAGAGATAGATAGATAGAGAGAGAGAGAGAGAGAGAGAGAGAGAGAGAGAGAGAGAGAGAGAGAGAGAGATTAGTATACAAGTATGATCATTTTTCTTTATTCTTTCTTTCTTTCCTTCTTTAATTATTTATTTTTATTTTATTTATTTATTTATTTATTTATTTTATTATTATTATTCTAAATATATATGAATATATGAGAATGAATATGTGAATATAACAGTAACCACTGTAGTGAAAATACAAATATTTATTTTTTCATTTGCAAACAAGTATCATAACAAATTACTTCATCTGTTAATTCAATTTGCAGTTCGATATTCCATTATCTTAAGATTTAAAGACCCGTTTTGGTCTTATAGTTCGGAAATGGCGTTATCGAGACTAGAAACACGAACGAGAAGAAGAGAAATTTAAACAAACAAAAACAAACGCTTGGGCTTTTGTCTGTTATCAGAGTCTGCTTGGATGCAGCTCGTGCAAAACTCGAACGCGATAACAGCGTTCATTGTGATCGAGTGGTTCGAGGAATTTCTGTCTTCTTTTGTCAATCGTTATCATCATTACAGGTTTTGTTATCTCTAACCGACTTCACGTCTTTCAATGGTGTGTTTTCGTTCCCGACATATTTTCGCGTAAAACTGCAAAGACAGACAGACACTGCAAACACACACACACACACACACACACACACACACACACACACACACACACACACACACATCTATGGATTATGACTTAGTAGCATTAATGAAAATATCCTTGATGTGACCGAGTTAACTGAGGTTAGCAGGTTAGAAGGTTAGGGGAGAGTGAATGAAAAGAAGACGAACCGAATCTGTATTAATCCCATCAGTTAACATATGAACACAACTATTTATATACATAAACTCTCACATTCATGTTGTGATATAGCCAACATTAGTGATGAATATTTGTTTAACGATATTTCATGCATTTTGAAAGTAACTCTTTATTTGGTGTCGGAGATGGGCCTTATTTGTATAAAGATTTTTTGAAAAAAGAAAAGTATTCTATATTCAGTTTTTGTTCTCACACGTAACAAAATGTTAAAAACGGAAAAGAGAAAAATGGAGCAAGCAGTCTAACCACATGGCTACAACTCTTCTTCAGCATAAATTTTCAATATTTTATTTCTTTTTGTTTGGATTGGTGCACCTGTACTGAATGATAAATCGATATGTTCATAAAAAAAAATGCAACTCATTATATTGTGATTAAAAAAATAATAATAAAAATTATTAAAAAAAAAAACTGAAGACATCCCATATGTATTAACTATGTTTAATCCAGTGAAATGTAAAAGAATAAAGAATATATATATATATTTTTTTTATTATTATTTATTTATTTATTTGTAATTGTTTCACCTATATAAATCAGCCTAACATTTAAATAGTTGTCTTTTTTTTCTTTCTTTCTTTTCTTCTTTTTAATAAACGGATATAATAAACCTCACGGCATTAAATAAATACTAAGTAAATAATAAAATAAAGTAGTGTATTGTTTCAGTTATTTTTAACAACAATATAAAGCATCACTCATCGCCATTATATGAGTCATCAGTTACACAATTTTTTAAAATGTCATTCATCACAAAGCTAAACAAAAAACCCACACTTAAATACCTCGCTACTCAGGCGGAGGTTGTTACGTCTTTTTGTAGCCATAATAGCAACACCCATTGATAATTAACACATTTTAACGCCTAATCCAATGAGGATGTTACGAGTATTGTGTCCCGTTTAAGTTTATTTTAGAGGTTTGTTATTATTCTCTTCTTTGCGGCTAAACAGGTAGTTTACGTTACCTTGAGCAGTTACCAGTAGCACTTGCACGTCCGTTTGCCCGCCAAAACCAAAACCGGAAAAAAAAAAAAAAAAAAAAAAAAATCGTCGTCTGATTCACGGCTGTTCGTTGCTATGTAAACGGTTGAGTCATACGTGCTATGTTTCTGGCTGTTTACGTGGATTTTATTTTTTTATTTTTTTTTTTTTTTTTTTTCATCTTGTATTTAAGATTTTATTTATTTATTTATTTATTTATTATTTTTTTTTTTTAAAATCGTCTACCTGATGATGTTTAAAAAAAAATTAATGGGAAGTTGTTTAAATTTTTGGAATTTTTAATTTATTATTATTATTTTGTTTTTAATTTAATGTTTTTGTTTGTTTTAATATGAACCTTATGAATTAAAATCAGTGTATACTGAGTGAACTACCTGAATGTACAGACGTTTTATTATTACTTTATTTCTATAATAGTAGTAGTTGTTGTTGTTGTTGTAGTAGTAATATATAATAATGATAATTAAAACCAAAAAACCCCAATAATCTTTAAAAAGAAAATGTCTTTTATAAAAATAATAATAATAATAATAATAACAAATAATAATAACAAAAGTGATAATAATAAATTCATTCATATACATACTAATATCAACGAATAACTAGTAACCACCATAAATATATAATATTATTCATCAAAATATAAACAATATACGTTTAAACATTTGTCAGCATTTTGGTGTTCATTATTCAGACCTACTCTTGTTGTAGACTGTTTTGGATCATATGACTTTAACATGGCGGCTATGTATAGCATCGAAAGATGGACGTCTTCCAAAAATCTGTCGCATATTAATTAAAGATGGTACATGAATCATATTAAATCTTTAATTTTATGCAGTAGGTACATCCAGTGGGGGGGGTCCAGTCGGTACTTTGTTCCGGGGCTCAAGAGCTTAGAAGAGATCTACAGCAACCACGAGACATCCATCCCCCCCCCTACACTCGAGTACAAGCACTTTCTGCAACCCTCAGCCCGACATACATTTACATTCACATACACAAACGTCACTATACACCACACTTTCTTTTCTTTCTGTTAGAATTTTGAGAAAAATCTTTGCCCGTCTCGATGACCCAAAACAGGGATGACCCTTGGGTACAGCAGTGTTACCATTAGTCCTGAAGTTTACCAATATAATATATTGTGTTATTTGGTGATACACACACACACACATTAACACAATTACATACATACAAAAATACACACATACAACACACAGCAGCAATGGGCTCTATGAAAATTTCTAATCCATATGTGCATTTTGATTTTGTTTATTATATATCAGTAACGCATTCTTCTCATTCTTCTGTAACGCACTGGGCTTTCATCAAACAAACTGTAATCCTACAGTTTATGATAATAACGTCACTGTCAGTGACTACTTTGGATTTCGGGTGTAAATTCCACAACAAAATAAACAAACAACCTCTATGGTAATTAGTTTTGTCAACATTGGCACACAATTTTGCAAGCACGATCACTTGTTAAACAAGAACGGCAATTTGCACGTCATTAGGGTACCACGTGAGATGAAATTTTTCGAAGGCTTAATAAATAATGATGCAATACTTCTTGTAATTATTATATGCAACTAACTGAAGAAGATTTTTTATTAGCGCGCGTTGCTACCAAAGTGATTTCACTCATTTAGATTTAGTGTCAAAAGCAGAAGTCTGCATAAATACGTATGGCGCACATTTTGCATCGTCTTATTGACTTTATCAAAATGGAAGAACGATCTCAAAAACGGAATAGAAGAGTTTTCATCAAATCCACTCTGTAAACAGAACAGTTTAGCTATGCATGGTTTACGCTAGGCAAGAAAAATCACTTTTCCCTGTAGACACGTGGGTTTTGTAAAGGCGAAATGAGACGATACGATATAACCAAGCCATTGTCACACACAAAAAGTTAAACATCTACACCACAGCCGTAACTAGACTCTTTTTGAAATGAGGCAAAAAAACACTTAATCGCGTGAAAATTTGGGCGAAGGGTCTGGGGGCCGCCTAAGGCTCCCAAAGGCTCCGATTTGAAAGAATAGAGATTTATATTTTATATTTTTTTTAAATAAAATGTTTGGTATTTAGAAAAATTCCAAAGGCATTTTCAAACGGTCACACCTGCATAATTGGTTTCTAATAAAACACGGCCTTTAAGAAAAATTATTTAACTAAAGGTTTTATTTCAAAGGTTTTACGATTACGTTTGTTTACGATTACTTGCAGCCTGCTTTCAAGAGTTTCGGACCTCTAATTATGTTGGTCTGTCAATTGTAATCTTTACTGTACATGATTCTGATTATGTACAGTCGGTTATCGTGTCCGTCTCAATTAATTTACGGCAATTGTACGGAACCTGCTTTTCGGCAGAGAGTAACATGCCGGCAAATTAAAAAAAATCTGAATGGATTCACGATGTACACAGTGACCGAAGGACCGGACCGAATTAGTCGTACCACTGACGTTCTTAAAATGATAAAACAAATTAAATCTGTTGCTGCAGACTAAAAAAAGAAGAAGAAAAAAAAAAAAATATATATATATATATATATATATATATATATATATTCCAATTTCATGTCATTTTAATCTTTATAAATCGGCACTGGGTCTAAAATGGAAAACCTTGTTGGTCCCAAACGAATCCGATTTTGACAGAGACCACGGTATATGCTATTTATTATTCTAAATTAATATATTTCCATGTTACAAAAGCCTATGTGTGTGTCATAAAACTTTACACCCACACACACACAGACGCACACACACACACACACACAAACACATATATTATCATACAGGCAACACCCTGAAAAATGCATGAAATTCTCGGTTGATACACGATAAAACATAAATCCATTCATGGTCATATTTTAGCTGCGTAAAATAGGTCGCTCCTCGAGCGATATCAAACACCTTAGATAAGTCAACAAAGCCTATATTTTTACCTACGTCAGTGGTTTTTACCTCGAGTGTCGGTATACGAGCTATTGTATGAATGTCAGCTCTTCATTTTTTCTTTCATTTAATCGCCGGTTCTTTCATTCATCCGCTGAAAAAGTCGCTCATTCAATAAACAGTGGTCATCCATTCATTATATTCTTTCATTTACTTTCAGATACTCACACGTCTGTGGATATGGTTTGTAGTAACAGCTAGTTTTTATTAGTGTAGAGAAACGCTGATGGCAACACTTTATTGTAAGAGTACATTCATTAAAATTTCACCAGCTGCGTAATATATAAGGCAACACTGGTCCCGATGAATAATGCTGAGGATGGGTGGATGGCAGGTCCTCCTCGTCCCCCGGACTAAAAGGATATCGACTTACATATCACCTTGGGAAATACGAGATTTTATTTCACATTCGACCTTATTATTATTAATATTATTATTATTATTATTATTATTATTATTATTATTATTTATTATTTATTATTATTATTATTATTATTATTATTATTATTATTTTTTATTTATTTTATTTTATTTTATTTTTTAATGGAAATGCATTTTACTGTTATGCTTAAATATGTATGTATAATTAGATTCGGAAGATTCCGACAACTACGCATTAGTGTATTATGGCAACAATAGTTTTATCTAAGCCAGATTTAAATAAGCTGTCCTGGGTTGGTCCACGCATCAAATACCTTTCATTCTTGAGGCTAATTCTGCTAAACCGATAGCGAGATTTTGCTTTGTCCTATTTTCAGAAAATCACCTATGACAGGTTGTAATGTATCAAATTAACGCAGTATTTAGGAGTGTCAGTCCACGTTCATTCATAGTCTCACTCGCTGCACCGACAGTTTATGTTTCGTGGAATGTTTCGAAATGAGTTCATTGCACAGAAAGTAGTGCAAGAATTATCTTCACCGGATAATCTCTCTCTCTCTCTCTCTCTCTCTCTCTCTCTCTCTCTCTCTCTCTCTCTCTCTCTCTCTCTTGAATATTTCAGTATATACGTATATACATTAACGCATACAGTACTTGAATACAAAAACTGACTTATAATAAATATATAAATAAGTAAATAAAATTCACCACCAAATTAACACATCTAGATTTACAGCACAGTCTCAGCATAAAACTGGCCACGGAAATGGCGGATTCCGAGACAACGTCTGGTCTGGCTTATTTCGAGACGTGAGAAAATTAAGAAAACGCGACGAAGCATCAAGACGACTCGTTACTCCCCTAAACGCAACAAGTTTACTTTTGGCGATCAACTGTAGCGCGTGCTAACGTAGGCGCGCGGTGTATTTTTGAAAACATTGTTGTACAAACTTTAGCTTCATCTGCTACGTCACTCTTTTAAATAACGCCTGTTAGTTTTCCATTTCCTTACAATTTTATCAAGGGAAAATGAATAAAATTTAAAACAACAACAAACAAACAAACAAACAAACAAACAAACAGACCCAAAGACATGTTAAAGTAATACTGATAAAAAAAAGAGCTTAATTGTAGAAACAGAAATAACACACACACACACACGCACGCACAAAGAACGCCCCCATACAAAAAAAAAAACACTTGTGTAAATGTTTCTGTTTTCGCTAGGGAGAATTAAAAAAGTTAATGACCAAAAATTACTATGATGTTTCACGTTTCTGTGGAAACTATAGATATTTCTATAAGGTATTATAATTATATATCAGACAGACAGACAGACACACACATATTTATATCATAAATAGAGAGATATTAGATAGATAAGTAGAAAGATAGATAGATAACATAGACAGACAGACAGACTGATAGATAGATAAATGGAGAGATGGTGAAATAGTATTTGTGTGTCTGTGTGTGTGTGTGTGTGAGAGAGAGAGAGAGAGAGAGAGAGAGAGAGAGAGAGAGAGAGAGAGAGAGAGAGAGAGAGAGACTAAAAAGATCATTCTTATTTTATAAATTCCTTCAGTATTTTAATAAACATTCTCGTATTATAATAAACAGAAGTAAGTTTCAGATAATGTAAATACTGGCACAGTTTCTATGTATTTCAAACATCGGTTGTTTGGCATACTGTAAGCCAGATGGTTACAGTATGTAAAAAAAAAAAAAAAAATTACTTCATCATCCAAAATCATTACCAGACGGCTGCCATTAATACGAACTGAACTTATGCTTCGTGAGTAGATCGTGGTTCAGAATATGTTCCACACATTTGTCTGTACACCTTCTCGAGACTGGATCCAAAAGGGAAAAAGGCCTGTTGCTTTTTCTTTCGGGGTGGTGGTGGTGGGGGTGAGAGGTGATGGTGACCTTTAAACAACGATGAATTAGTTTATCTGTGACGTAATAGTTTGTACACTTCAAATTAATACAGCGATATTTCGAAAACGTATAAATCAATCGATTGATTACAGAGTTATTACAATGCTGATTTTTCATTAACAAATCTTCCCATTTAGATCCACCTTCAAACTCCTCTTGATCCGCTGACATTGTTGTTTAATGATTCAGTTACCTTGATTCGGTTTATTACATTCTTCAGTTTGCATATTTATATCCTCGTAAGAATTACATCACGTGTTCATTTTCTTAATGTGCGTAACGAAACTGGAATAGTGTTTCCATAAATTAATCAAATAACTGCGCATCTCTGTAATAATTGTTTTTATTATTCTGTTTCGTATTAATGTTAGTGTTGATGCATGTATATTTTACTAATTTAAACTGTTATTATTATTATTATGTTTATTTTTATTTTTTTTAAATAAAAATTAATGCTCTTGTAAAATTATTATCAAATTATATGTTGAGCACAATATTCATTGAAAAAGTTTATAAAAAAGCAACAGTTTCTCTAAGCTTCAAACAACAACCTGTTATTCCAGTGATTACTGTAATATTTTCAGTAGAAATACCTGTTTATGAGAGTGAGACTGATTCATCTTTTCATTTTCGTATACGCATACTGTTACATGGTGTTTAATTATGCACAGCCCGTTTTAAAAGATTAAAATAAATGTTCCTTTCATTTTTTAGTATGTCAGTTGGAAGCCATTTCTTGATGTAATTAAAGCAATAAAATTAAATTCAGTACGTTTTTCATGGGTAAACTTGAAGCGATACATAGGTAGAAAAACATGTACCGATCCTTACTGCAGAATAATCAAAACCTCGTCTGCATTTTCCTCTTAAAATGTTGTAAACATATTTGCATCAAAGAAAAGTATTTAACAGTGTTTCTTAGAAGAAGAAGAAGACGAAGAAGAAGAAGAAGAAGAAGAAGAAGAAGAAAGGAAAGGAAGAAAATGAAAAGAAAGAAAAAATTGATGAACTGCGAATTAATTTAATATCATTGTCTTCAACTTGATTGCTTTCAAGATCATCATTATTATCATTAATGTTTTTAAAATTATTGTTATTATTGTTGTTGTTGCTGCTGCTGTAGTTCTGTTGTTGCTGTGTTGCTGCTGCTGCTGTTGTTGTTGTTGTTGTTGTTGTTAATGATGTTATTACTGTCGTCGAAAATGTGGCAATATCATGTTCTGACTGCTCTTGCCTTTGGGCGATTTTCTGATAATTCGTCAACCAAGTTTTTCCAAATTACAAGTAAATCATTCTGAAAGGTGACATTAATAATGAAATACTCATGATTGTATTGTAATGACATTGCCGTTAATCGATTATGTTGTCATATGTACGAATAATAATGACTTTTAGACTACGCGAATGTACATGATTGGGTGAACATGTTTTATATGTGTATGTGTGTGTGTTCGTGAGTATGTGCGCGTTTGCATGTGTGTCTCTGTGTGTGTGTCCGTACGATCATTTATATATATATATATATATATATATATGCGTATCTGTGGGGTTTTTGTTGTTGCTGGTGGGTTTTTAAAGTTTATATTCAGGAGAGAGAGAGAGAGAGAGAGAGAGAGAGAGAGAGAGAGAGAGAGAGAGAGAGAGAGAGAGAGAGAGAGAGAGAGAGAGAGCGTGTCGATTGTTCACACAGTAAAAATCTCTAAACCCTCAAGATATACGTCTGCATATTGACACAGATAAAAACCAGTAGACCAACTCCAGAATCAGCAGTGACGATTTTGTTCAGCGAGTAAATTCTTATAAACTTTCTGTTGGTATCTTTCACGTGACAACCAGGAGAGTGAAAGAAACATTTAAATTAATCTTTAAAAACTTACTATAGAAAATTAAGTACGACATGATTATAATACAGATGGATACATGCAAGCTTTGGTTGTATATGAATGAATGTATGTGTGTATGTATGTATGTATGTGTGTGTGTGTGTGTGTGTGTGTGTGTGTGTATGTATGTATGTATGTATGTATGTATGTATGTATGTGTGTGTGTGTATGTATGTATGTATGTATGTATGTGTATATGTATGTATGTATGTATGTATATTTGAATGAATGTATGTATGTATGCATGTATGTGTGTGTGTGTGTGTGTGTGTGTGTGTGTGTGTGTCTGTACACGTGTGAGTGTATAAGACGTAGAACACCCTTATTGCTTACACCCACTTAGATATATCGCCTATCAAAGCAAACAAAGTGAAGAGAGTTTGATAGCGACAAATGATCGACTGGTTTTTACATACACTGGTTATAAAGGACGCCTCTAAATCACGCTGGACAAGTAGTCTTACGTTAGACAGTAACGTAAATCTAATTTATCATTGAGAATATCTCTTGGATGTTTGCCCAAGTTTTAACTGAGTTTTCGCGATCTTGATTCTTTAAGTGGGTGTGCGTGGGTAGCCGGTCTCTTCACTTTCTGACACCTTATGCTGAAATTTACTAATGTGAAATTTACTAAAATAAATTATGAAATATTACGTTATTTTTGCATCTGCAATGCGACTGTTTGTATTCATACGTTTAATGTTTCACACAGTTGCGTAAACAAACGTGCGTTATTAATAAACTGGGCACAAACTGGGCACAAACTGGACTCTGTCTTCTAGCTGTTAAAATGTCGTGGCAGTTCGTACATCCACACAATCTGTGACAAAGAATTTAAGAATCAGATTAATACAAAACTCATAAATTTACACCCACGTGCATTTTATTAATACACATCCCAGGACAAATATGCAGCATATAACAGATTTATATGCAACACACAAGAGACACATACGCAACACTCGCAGACACATGCTTAACACACAACAGAGAAAAACACAACACAACAGACACATACAAGCAAAATTCACGAGCCAGAGAGTTTTTTTTCACGACATACTTCATCTATTTTCAGTACGTAAAAAATAAAAAAAATAAAAAAAAAAAAAGAATTAAAAGAAGATTCGTGGAGCGTACATCAATCACCAAATGTTACGCAATACGTCAAGAAAACTATTTTCACTTTTTAACTATAAACGTATAAGTATTGTAAGAATTTTATCTATGTTGTATGTGGCACAGTCATGTCCTATCACGTACTGATAGTCAAAACACGTGACCTGAATAACCTTTGTCGTTTTGTTTGCCAGGTACAGTGTCTTCCTCAAGAAAGACACAATTAACCCTTGATATATATACAGAAATGAAACACAACAATCGGTTTTACAGGCTGAAGCAGAATGGGTGCTGTTAGTGCAGTTTGCCTGTTGTGACGTTTCAGTCTGACTAATTATCCCGTGTTGTATCTGTTCAAAATGTGGCAAAAATCCAAGGCTGTATCTTAATTAGAGAGTGAATAATTACCTTATGCTAAAAAGTGATTACGTGCATATCGCATTACTTTATGATCGGTGGTGAAGGTTAATCAAGTACAAATAATAAAATCCTTGCCGACCATTAAGTTATACAAAAACAAAAATAATATAGGAATATTATATATATATATATATAAAATTCGAAGCCAGATATTTTTTGCATAATTTATAATAAAAACAAAAGTATTTTGATTGATCTGTCGTCAAATGTTATTTTTATTTATTTATTAAGTTTAATGAATATTATTATTTAACACAACAGTTATTAATTTAAAATATATATATATAACTTTTCTATAATGAAACTTGAAAATGATGCTACTTTCGGTATACTCATATGTAAACTGACTTTGAGCACAGGTTGGAACGAGCGTGCTGTAATAAGGTTTAGGTATTCACAGCGTGAAACAGCTATATCTCGCTAATACATGTTAATTCTAGAAGTTACAAATTTACCAACACAGCTACAATTACTTTAATCAAATTATAATTTTATAAATACACCAGTGTTGTCTATGAACAATGTTTTAATAGTATTTACTTCGAAGAATTTGTATTAATAATAACATTAAATGACAAATCAAATTGGTTTTAAAGTTTTTATTTTAATCAAGCTGGGATATAAATAAATAAAATAAATAAATAAATATTTATTTATTTATCAGTTTAAAATTATTAGAATTGCTTCAGTTTTAGGAATCAATCTTTGAAATATTAGACACTATAAAATGACGATTATTCTCTTTCCCGCCAAATTATCTAATGTCGGCGTTGTTAATTTCCGGCGGATGTAAGGGCGTACACGAAAATGAGGCATTAAGCCGTAGAGGGATCCTGGTATTGATTGACGTTAGTCCACACCCTTGACGGCCATTTTGTGAACCGGTTGGTTGCAGAACAACTCTGTGTATTGGAAAGTTTCTACGGTAAGTTGAATGCAGGCTTCATGGCATGCTATTGCTGGTGCTTATTCGGTGTCGGAGGATACTAGTTCACAAGTGTATTTTTTAAACTGTCTGATCAGTGGATTATTCCCGGCGTTCCATGGTATGTGATGGTTTGTCATTAGAGTGAGGGATGGGTTCATTTTTCTGGGACATTGATTCATGGGAGAAAATATTGATCTTTTATTTTCCATTAATCATTTAATGTGCATAAACAGAATTATTTTAATTTATCTTTTAAAAATACTTTCAAAGCGCATACAATAACTTCGTTTAAATTAGTTGTTAAATAAGTATTTTAACTTTTTTCATCAGTGCAGTATGAAAAAGTTCATGCATTTCTAAGTAAGTTATTTTGATTTAACATGTATAATATAAAATAACGTACACCAAAATTTTGGTTGTTCGCTTCCTCATATACGGATACATATAACTGTCAAATGTCAGCACATTTTAATTTTGTACATAAATGAATTGCAACTTGCATGGTAAAGGTCGGTTTCCAATTTAATTAGTTGAAGAATGGATATTTTGTTTCAGATGACTAAATTTGATATGGGAAGTACATTAGTTTTTATTAATTAAAAGCGTTCGCTTTTATAAAAAAAAAAAAAAAAAAATGAGGCGTGGTCCAAACGTTTTCAAAAAGACCAATAAAAAGTAATTTAAGTATGATATTAAAATAATTTTAACGATCAAAGGCTACCATTAATTTGATTTAAATCCGATAACAATTTTTAATACAGGTGTGCACGTCTGTTTTATAATGTAAAAGTTGTACTAGAGTAATAAAATGGGAAGGTAATTCATAATTCATAATAATTTAAAACTGACATTTCTATGGAGTTACGTCCCTTCAGTTTTTAATTTTCAATATTTTTAAAATCAACGGTTACATTTTTTTATTGAGTTCTCTGACCTATACACTTTAACAGTTATCCCTTTTTAATTTACAAACAAATTATTTAAATCAAATGTTTGTGATAGTGTATATTAAGTAACGTTTATTTCCATACAGTGGTATCTATACTTGACTTGTATACCAACCATACAACCTGTCATGTATTGAACAAATGACAACAAAGCCCTTCCCTCGATTTATATTGTCATAACATGAATTATTTCTAGATATATCATGCCTGTTTAAAATGGAAAATCCTTTATCTTATCTGTTGATGATTATTTTAAAAGCAGATTTGTAGTAATCAAACAGAACAGGCAAGGAAAATAAGCTTCTGCTAGAGTGCCAGTCTTCCTGGTTTTTCTGATATGTTTGTTGTACTTTTACACAACATTTGAGAGCCTAAGTAGTGTGCTCTAAATTTCAATAGTATGTTTGTTTTGGATAGGAACCAGCAACTGGAAATGATACTCTTATCTTGCATTTTAAATTTAGACATGTTATCAGCACTTACTTTGTTTAATTGGTTCTCAAATAGGATGATTATTTATCTAGGATAATTATTTTTATATATATATCAAACAACCATACAGTTTTGTCATATACAGATTCATACCAGTTTTATTTATTATAAATAAAGCAAACATCAGTGTAAGCTATCAGAAACTTGAAATTAAAAATTAGATGTCTTGTTATTTATTAGTAATTTATAAACATAGCCCATGTAATAATTGTCTAAATTTCCTGTTATATTAAACATCTGGTTAATAATTATGTGTTAATATAACACTGAAGTGTAATAAAATATTAACTGTATTCTAAAAATATGAAACGGGCTAATTGACATAACATTAACATGAAGTAAAATTTAGTGATTCTGTTACCTTTAATTATTATTTTTTTAACTTCTATTTTTATTTTTTAGGTTTGAGTCGTTAATAGGAGACGCCCAGTTGTGTAGATCAGCTGGTATTTTTTGAAATTTTTTTTTCTGCACTGGTGAGGAAAAACTGCAAAAATGCCGAAGCCAGTAAGTACCTTCTCTTCAACATTTCTGTTTATTAATAAAAGGTAGAATTCTTTTTATTACAAAACAGGTATTTACAATATTACAGTAAAACAAAAAAATTATGTGTCCAACTATTTCTGGGATGAGGTTTTTGTTTTGATTCTTAATTTTAAATGTCAGAATAATAAACATACCAATGATTCAAATGTTTTATTTATTCAGTTTGATAATGTATAGATGTTGAATGCATTAATTTAATCGTTTTAATCAGTTGATATAAATTCATCACTTTCATATGACAAGTATCCCAAAAAATTAAAAACAACATTGTTCAATATTTGTGATTAAATTTTCAGGTGAATGTGCGTGTTGTGACCATGGATGCGGAGTTGGAGTTTGCAATCCAACCCAGCACAACTGGCAAACAACTATTTGATCAGGTAAAATAAAAATTCTATTGATGTGTATGAGAAACTTCAATTTCATACTTTTTTTTTTTTTTTATTTTTTTGTTAAATATATGTGTATTTAGAGATTTAATACAAATAGAGAATTGTTCAGTGTGAAAATTTGGTCAAAAATACACCTGTCATTGTTTTAAATGATTATACAAAAATTTAATTACATCACTGCATCAAGAATATGTATTGAAAAATAATATTTTTCATAATGAACAACTTTATTTTCAGGTGGTGAAGACCATTGGTCTGCGTGAAATTTGGTTTTTTGGTTTGCAGTATGTTGATAGTAAAGGATATTCTACATGGCTAAAACTAAATAAAAAGGTAAATGAACTTAGAGTTCTTTGATGAGTGTGCTTCATAAAGAGCTAAATTTAGGTGTGTCATTAACTGTGACAAATTGCATAATTGACCTTTTTTGGTGCACCCAGTTAAGCTCACAATAGATGTCTAAAAGGCCATTTTACATGCACTGTCTGGGAATATATGTTAAAAGTAACTTGCTACTTCATAATCAATCCAATTATACACACACCTTTAGTATCTAACAATTATTATTAAAATTTTGTTAAATTTCCATTTACTATTTTTGCATGAAGCTGTACAAACATTTCTACAGTACAGTAGTTACTTTTTGAAATTACAGGTATTTTTAAAGTCCATTCAAAAAGTTATACTGACAGTGACATTCCATTACTGTTTCTGCTGTTTTTATGAATGTTTACTCTTTTTTTTTTTAACATATCATACCTACTTTTTTTTTCTTTCTTTCAATTTTTTAATGTAGGTACTTAGTCAAGATGTGAAAAAGGAAACACCTTTACAGTTCAAATTCCGAGCCAAATTCTTCCCAGAAGATGTTTCAGAAGAGCTTATTCAGGATATCACACAAGTATGTTCTCAGTACTTACTATACAATTCTTAGCTTAAACATTAGCCTTGGATGAAAGCAATACTTTTGAAAAAAATTTGTTTTTGTAAACATTGTCATTCTGCCACTGTTTGTTAAAAATGAGCGACAGAATGCAATATTCATCTTATCTGAAAAGATGTAAAACAATTACCAGTTATTTTTTTTTCTTGTCTTTGCATTTTGAATGTTAATATTTAGATTATTTTGAGTCCTGCATAAACCAGCTAAACACTGTTTTCTTTTTCCTAAGACGTTGAATATTTTTACCCTTCCAGAGAATGTTTTTCTTGCAAGTGAAGGAAGGAATCCTGAATGACGAAATCTACTGCCCTCCAGAAACCGCGGTTCTGTTAGCATCCTATGCATGTCAGGCCAAATACATGGACTACAACCCTGAAGTTCACACACCAGGATTTCTAGCAAATGACAGAATTCTACCACAGCGGTTAGTTTGACATGCTTGTGATTATATTTTATAAGCAAGGTGTATTGAATTAAATATGAAGAACCTTTGGTTACCTTAGAGGGCTGTTTTCTTTTAAGCTAATGGCTAATTGTTAAAGGCCTTACTGTGTTTTGATTGTTTAAAATATAAGTGGTTCTTGATGTTGTGGCAGCATATTTTCACTCAAATGTTGTTGTAAAATCGTGATTATTATCATCTGTTTCATAAATAACATTAACTACTTAATGTAGTAGTGAAGATTGGATTGGCCAGAAATAATAGATGAATACTGATACTGTCCTAAATCTCAGAAATGAATGTTAGATGAACAATTTGATGAATAATGAAATGGAAGAATTTTTGTGAATTAATTTCCACAATCTGAGTGAGATATTAGACCTATATCAAGATTTTTTGATTTTTTTTTGATTTTTTTAAAAACTATTTCATGGATTTTTCAAGTGTAGATAACTATCTTGGCTTATATCTTAATGGTTTTATTTTCTGCAGGGTATACGAACAGCACAAACTGACCAAGGAGCAGTGGGAAGAGAGGGTGATAAGTTGGTATGCAGAGCATAAAGGATTGATGAGGTGGGTATTAGTGTGAATTTTGTAGATATAACCCATCAAATTTTATATCAAAAGCTTATTAGATTAAAAATGCATTAATATATGATGCAGCATACAAGTAGCCAATAAAACTTCGTTTATGAGAAAATATTTCTTGTGTATAATCTGAAATAAAATATAGAGAAACTAATACTGAATCAGTATTATGTATCAAAGTAACTTCATTTGTGTATATTGTTTGTACAGTTTACAATCTTAAAAATCTGCTTTCTTTTTACTATTTTGTTAGGGAGGATGCTATGATGGAGTATTTGAAAATAGCCCAAGATCTAGAAATGTATGGTGTAAACTACTATGATATTAAAAACAAGAGAGGGACAGAGCTCCTGCTTGGTGTTGATGCACTAGGTTTAAATGTCTATGAAAAAGACGACAGGTAAGGATAAAAGTGTTTTCTTAACATGACCTTCACAGTACTGAAGTCACAGCATGTTTTTTTTTACATTGCTTTTACAAGTTTATATTTTCTTTGCTTTTCTTCTTATATCACTGCCTGGAAATAACAAAACCAGATGTAAATAATAACACTTAAAATGGCATTTAACTTAAGAATTTTCCAGAGAGAAATAGTTGTAAGAGTTTATTTTTTATTTTTTTACTCAAAGTATGATATTCTTGGTGCATTTTTTTTAATTGTTTTTTTATTTTTTATTTATTATTATTAAAGAGAAAGTTTATAAGATATTTCTTTGTTTATTATAGCTGGTTATTTTAATTGATCATCTTAGTTTCTTTTCTTTTTATTGACAATACACTTGTGATAATTTGAATTTAAAATAATGGAATTATGTTCAAAATGTTTATTTTATTTTATGTATTTTTTAATTTTTAGGTTGACACCCAAAATAGGCTTTCCCTGGAGTGAAATCAGAAATATATCCTTCAATGACAAAAAGTTTGTGATCAAACCTATCGATAAGAAAGCACCAGTAAGTAGTAATTAGTAAGCATTATATATTTTTAATGTGACAGTTACGACATTTTAACTTACTTAAATGTATACAGTTTCAAATGCCTAAAGGTGTAAAACAAAATAAATTTAAAAATTCTAAATTTAAAAAATAAAAATGTGCAAAGGCATTAGGAGTTCCTTGCCAAGTTACTTTCAAGGATCTGTGAACGAGTGAGGTAGTCAGAATGCAGATTTTGATACAGATTTCCAGACGTTGGATTCCTGAATTTCTGTCTGCAGATATTAAATGTGTGATCTCGTTGCTGTGGTGAAAGTTCATCTTGGCTTCATTATCACCCTACAGTGATTGCTTTATATACTTAGCATTATCATAATTATATGTTACATCAGTTAGGAATTAGGAGAGTATCTTCCTTATTAATTTTGTCCTGCATATTCCATCTTTACTGGTTTTAATGTTTGAAATCTACACTGTTTATACAAGATTTATTTTTATCTTTTTTTCTGTTGAAGGACTTTGTGTTTTACGCTCAGAGGTTACGAATTAACAAACGTATCCTCGCTCTGTGTATGGGTAACCATGAACTTTATATGCGCAGAAGAAAGCCAGACACAATAGAGGTTCAGCAGATGAAGGCACAGGCAAGGGAAGAAAAGCAGGCCAAACAAGCAGAAAGGTAACAATTCTTCTTCATAACTGCTAAACACTGAACATTTTATGTTGTCAAAAATGCAAGGGTTTTCCAGCTGACAAGGTGAAAGGTATCATCCATAAAATTTGGATTTAAAAAAAACAAAAAAAACCATTCTATTCTTTCTGATCATGCATTGAATTTGTAGGAGAAATATAATTGGCATTAGATGATTATTAAATACAGTTATTTTCAAATCTTTTTGATTTTTATATAGACGTCAGTTGGAACTGGCTCGAAAAGAACGGGCTGAGTTTGAACGACAACAAAAAGAGCTGCAGGACAAAATTCGCATGATGGAAGAAGATAAGCAGAAAATGCAAGAAGAAGATGAAAAACGTGCTCGAGGTAAATCAGTTTTTTCTCATTGAATGTAAAGCAGATGAGGAACACCTGAATTTGCAACCAACAGATTATATTTAAAATAAACAAGATATTAATGTATAAATATTTTTTATTCAGTGTGAAACAGGACTAGATTCCTGAAATTTCAACAAAAATATTTTTAATAAACAATGCACTAATATAAAAAAAAGTAAGGCCTGAAATTTGAAAATAAACCTATTTTTAATAAAAAAAATATATTAATATATAAATTTTATTGAATGTAAAGCAGGTGACTGAGAACCTGGAAACCAAAAATATCTTAATGTATTAGTTTTGTTGTGAAGGTTAAATAGAGTGGTATACTTTATTTTGTGATTACTGTTAAATAGCACTGGAAGAGCTGGAGAGGAGAAACCGAGAGCAGGAGGCACGTCTGGAGGAGATCAACAGACTGCATGCTGAACTGGAGGAGCAGAGACGCCAGACAGAAGAACTCCATCGACAGATGGAGATGGCTCACCAGATGGAGGAGGAAGAAAAAGAGAGACTGGTTTGTGCACTTTGATGTCTTCTAATTCATCTAGTTTCGTTTTTCATTACTTCTGCTCACGAAAATTTAAATGTTAACCACGTGAAGTTTTATTGAACTGTATTTCGTCATGTTCACCAGTTACTGGTTGTGGGTTTGCTGGTGGTGTTTCTCTTGCTTTCGTCTACTTTTTACTGTTAAATCAAAGGGTATTAGAAAGCTGTAATTTTAAAAATAATAAAAAATAAACATTTGTGGCAGAAATGAATGACATTAAATTTGTTACTAAATATTTTGATGTGTTTAGTAATGTGTCCATAAATGAATGACATTAAAGTGAATTAAGCTGCTGTTAAATAATTTTCGCCCCAGTTCATCGATCTGACTTAAAATATCAAAACTGAATTGTCTTTAAAATATTGTTACGTTTGTTCTTTAAAATATTGTTGTTTTTGTTCTTTAAAATATTGTTGTGTTTGTTCTTTAAAATATTGTTGTGTGTGTTTCTCTAAAACTAGGCTCAGGAACTCGCTGCAGCCCAGCAGATTCTCCAGGAGAGGGAGACCGCTTTGGAAGAGAAAGAAGAAGTGGTGCGAACACTGCAGAGCGACTTGTCGACCACGCGCCAGCGAGAGGTGGAGAAAGAAGCGGAGCTGCAGCAGGAGCGACAGTACATGATGGAGAAGGAGCAGGAGATGCTGAAGCAGAAAGAATCGGAAATGGTGGAATTCCAGACACGGCAGGGCGACCTCATGGAACAGATGGACAGTGAAGAAAACAAAGAATATGGTGAGCGTTTTAATGAAACAATTTTTTTTTTTTTTTTTTTTTTTTAAATAGTTTACTCCAGATTTGTATCCAGATACTTTTGTAGAATTAAGAATACAAATTGTGAGAAATTAAAAAAAAAAAATACCCCCCTAAAAAATTATCATTGATTCTAATGCTTAAAATGAATATAAAAATGTACAGGTGTGTCTTGTTTGTTTTAGCAGGTGGTGACCTCCAGGTGTATGAGAACGCTCCCCGTCCAGAAGAAAGTAGAGTCACACAACAAGATAAAGACAAGGCACTTAAACAACAGCTGATGGTACGTGTTGAAACTTTTACCACTTACCTGTTTATATCTGAAATGCTTAACATCTATATATTTTGACTAGAGCAGGTTAGATTAGGATAGCTTGCATGCTACGTTTCTTGTCACTGTCTGAATGCAAACTGAAATTTACTGAACACGGATGTAGTTTATTATTCTAGAGCTTGATTTTTCAGATGTTAATTACGTGGTTATTGATAACCGATTGAATGTATATAAAGATTCACTGACATTCAAAGAATTAATTCACATATCTGTTGTTTTCTTTCTGTTTTCAGGAATTGAGCCAGGAGCTGAAAGATGCCCAGCTAGAAGACAAAAAGACCAAAAATGACATTCTGCACGAGGGTAATGTGAAACAAGGTCGTGACAAATATAAGACACTAAAACAAATTAGACAAGGAAATACAAAGAGAAGAGTAGACGAATTTGAGTGCCTGTGAGTGAACCATACAGCCTTAATTCCTGAACAATTGTCAAAAAAAACAAAACAAAAAAACAAAAAAAATATATTAAATAAAAATGAATGGGTTGTTCTACTGCAGGTGTTACTGCCAGCAGACGCAACCATTCGCCTTGCTGCCTTTCTGGAAAGTGCTTTCAAAATGGCAGTTTTGTGACAGTGTTTCTGACCAGTCATCATTTAAAAAAGAAGAAAAAACAAAAAAATGTATAATCCATATTAATAACTTTTTATTTTTTTAAGTTTTTTTTTGGCCTGTCCACTTTCATGATTATGAAACTCAAGGACAACAATGGTCTAGAATTTTTTTTTTTTTTTTATATACATACATATATATATATATATATATTGAACAAAAATGGTCTTATTATAAGAGACACTGATTTGTGTAAATTAAAGAATCAAAAATTGCAAATGTTAACACTGATTAGGAAACTGGGTGTCTTGTAATATGGAAATTTTCATTTCGTAATGTAATCTGAAACCTTTTTTTTTTTTTTTTTCTTTTTTTTTTGTACCACGAATTAATATTTTATAATCAGATTGTACAGATAACATTTATATTACAGCGTTCTACAGATTTATATTAATTATTTTTACGCTTGTTTTTTATATACAGGTTGTAGTCACGTCTGGTAATGTATGTGAAAGTGGTTTCACCTTGACATTGTTGAATATTAATCCTCTTAAGTATTTTATGTAAATACTTATTTTAATAGCAGTGTCTGTTAACTGATGTCTTTAACAAAGAACAGAAAAAGGATATATATGTAAAGTGGAATGTTTTATGAAAAGGTCCTGTCAGTGAAATAAAGTAATTTTATGCCACACGGTTCTGACAGTATTCAGTTGGCCTGATGAAGATGGATTTTATAAAAAAAGATGGCTACTGGCAGTCACTTGTGGTTATCTTTTCCACTTAATCACAAGTTTATTTGTTGTTTCCATTAATAATTATGATCTACCAAGCCGGAAGGCATTTTAGGTTTTTTCTATTTTTTTTATTATTTTTTTTTTGTCTTCCTATGCAAACAAGACTTTTTACCTTTTTCAATTTTTAAAAGTAATTAAAATGCAATCAAGTTACAGCTTGTGCGCCCACCAACTGTTTAGAAGTAGTCCAGTATCCTTGACCTGATTGTAGGTGAATTTTGAGTTTAGTTTAACATGCATCACAAGCAAAAGCATTGCTATAATTTATGTAGTTTTAAGTGTAGTTTACATACTCATCGTAGGATATTAAAGTTTGGATACCCCTAGAGGAACACTTAATATTTAAAGTGATGAGCATTATGGCTTCCTTCCAGTCTACCTACTTGCCACGAATATTTATTCAGAAATAAGACTAATGTAATTTTCAGGTAAATACAACTGCAAGCTTTCCCTGGAAAGACTCTTTAATTAAGAAATTTTTGTGCTATTTTATAATTGGTGCTGAATTGAGAATCAGTTTTATATGTTGACGACTTACCGCAGACACACAGTTTTAGTAAACACAAATATAAATGATTATTATATTAAACTGTTCATTACTCGGGTTGTGTATTGTTTTGTAGCAGTAGTGTTGTAAGTATATCACAGTCCAAGTATGGTCTTCGTTTGACAAAGAATGAACAAACTTTTTCTCTTTGTTTAAAGAAACCGTTTGCCAGCTTTCATATTTGCATTTCACAACAAGCACATCTAGTATTGAACAAAAACTGTTAATAGATAGTTAATTAATCATTATGTTGTATAATAAAACCAATAATTTTTTGGGGTTGGGCAGGATTGCAGTATAATCTTGCTGATAACAAAAATTACTTTTGAGAAAGTACATGTACACAAATACGTGTGGGTGAGTGTTTTGTATACATGAAGCTTAATGGTAAATTAAATTCTAATGCAACATGAATATGTTTATAGAGATTGTACAGAAAATCTTTTTTTTTTTTTTTTTTTTTTTTTTTTTTTTTTTTTTTTTTTCTCCAAAGATTTTTATTCTTGTATTTAAAAATGTAAAAGTAAAAAAAAATGTAAAAAAAAAAAAAAAAGAAAAAAAAAAAAAAAAAAAAATATATAAAAAAAAAATTAAGGAAGAAAAAGTTGACATTTGGTTTGTTGCTGGTGCATAAAATCAAATTCATGAATAGTTTTTTTCATAGCTGGTTAAAGCATGCATCACTATGATGACATGGCTGGCACATGTCTTTCTTGTAGAGGCTATATATATCACAAAACCAACATTCACACACACAGAGAGATCATATTGTCATAGCCTTCACTTCTCTGAAGTAACGTGGGAAAACAGGAATTTACACAAATCATACTGAAGAAAAAAAATTCAAGGGTAACATTTTAACATCCCAAACAGCTGTTGATAAGACATCGGTGAAACAATTATTAGTTTTTTGTTTTTTTTAAGGATTCCAGTTCTCATGCAGAAACTTTGTACCAGTTGTCTCAACAACCAATATGCTTCAACTTTTTATGGTTGGCAAATAAAAATGTATAAACTTGCGTGTTTGTATTTGTTTTTAGTGTAATTTGTTTTGTTGAACAAGTTCTCTTCCAGGAACATTCTTCATGGTCTAGTTGAAAAAGGAAAATGAAATAAATTTTTATGTATTTTTATATATTTATTATTTTACCAAATGTTACTGTGTATTTGTGCAAGAAATATAGAGAAGCAAATGCTTTATGGTTTAGAAATAAATTATAAAACTATACTCTGTATGTAGATAAAAAGTATTTTTTATATTTTCAAATTACAGTGGAGGGGTTAACTTAAAAATTGCAATAAACAGCTGAAAGTAAATTGGAGGATAACTGATTTGTGATGAAATAGCTAAACAAATGTAATAAGTCATTAACTGATAGGAAGAATTATAATACTTTGAGATTTTGGGGGTGATGGAGAAAGTTAATGTCAGAAAACAAAAATATTAAACCTCTCCATTTTTGTGTGTGTTAAATTTTATGATTTGTTCTTTCCATCTTGTGTAGAAAGTTTCTCCAACTGATATTATTATTATTATTATTATTATTATTATTATTATTATTATTATTTTATTTATTTATTTATTAAAATTAAATTTATTTTATTTTGTTATTATTATTATTTTTTAAATATTATCGTGTAATATTTAACGTCAGGAACGTACAAGAGATAATGTTTACTGACAGCAAATTAGCCAGCATGGAATGTAAATATTTACCATGAAATACATTTGAAAAGAGAAACGTGTGTGTGACGTTGTTTAATGAAATTAAATAGCCAGTCATAATAAACATTACATTAACCTCAGAAAAGCTAAATGATACGCATTTTAATTGGCTCACACATTCGACACACGCAAGCTGGTGTTGGAACCGACGACAAGCATATACCATTTCTTTTTTTTTTTTTTCTTCTCGTGGTGTAAATGAAATTAAATGACTTAAAATGTTAACTGAACATGTAGTATTGTTCAACCAACATTATTTGTAAACTAATTATGGATAGATGAATAAAAGATGATTTTAACTGAAGCACATTGCACCCGTTAACCGTTAACAATAAAAATAAAAATAAAAAAACAAAAACAAAATGCAAACAACACGAACAACCACAAAAAAAAAGAGAGAAAAATTGCAAACAACAAGAACAACAACAACAACAACAAAAAACATCATCATCAACAAAACCAAACCAAAAATAAATAAATAAACTGGCAGCCACAAGAAGAAGAATGAATAGGGGTGTAAGCTAGTTCACGAAAACGAGGAATATTTGCAACCACAATGAAATAAAATATGGTAATAAACTACTTTTGTTTTGTATTTGATTTTATTAAAATGCTTCTTTTTTTTTTTTTTTTTTTTTTTTTTCGTTTTTATATTTTTTTGTTTTTTTTTTTTTTAAATACGAAAATATATTTACACATTTATAAAGAATTTAATATTAAACAAAAACATTGCAGGCCGATATTCGTTATATTTATAGCAAATTTTCGAAACGCCCTCCTACAAAGAAACAAAACAAAAAACAGCAACTAACAACCAAAGAACTATAAATAATTAGCATATTTAAATCATTACTAGACAGAAAATTTCTGTTTCCATACATACATAAATCCATCGTCTGTCTGATATCTGACTACATTTGTCCTGTTAATATTTTATTAAGTATAATCTTTTATCTGTTCTGACATTTACGTTTTGTTGTCTTATAATGTACCTAGACCTATTAATACCATGTTAAAATTACTTACAGTAGCACACAGTAAAATATAATATACTAAACTACATAGGGTTAATAATTTCGCTTAACAACTAGTCTGTGAAAAAATAAATATATTTTAAAGTAGTAGTAGTGTCAGAAGAGATTAATGTATTATTTTAAAATATGTTTTAAAGAATTTTCATAATAAAAACAACAAAAACAAAAATCGTCTGACAATCTTTGTTAACTGGTTAAATTTAGCTATTTGGCAGAGATTTATTTATTTATTTATTTATTTATTTTATTATTATTATTATTATTATCATCATAATTTTGTTTGTGTGTGTGTGTGTGTGTTTGTTGTTGTTTTTTAAATAAAAAGATCAATGCAGTTTTTCAGTGCAAGGGAAATAACTGTAACTTTTGTAATCGACTAATTTCCGAGTGATAGAAGGGACATAGAAATTAATAAAAACATAAGCGGCTGAAATTAGTTGTCTGCACAAATTTTGCACAAGTCGGCAGCTGTTTGTTAGTTATTGGTTTAGTGATTGTTCAGATATTAAAAAACAAAAAAACAAAACAAATGTTCTTCGCGATCGGTTAAAACACATATTGACAGTTGCATTTATACCTAGGATTGTAAAACATCTGACTTTGGTTATTAATTCATCCATAAATATATTACAGCTGTGATATAGAAATTGTGAATGTGACAGTTCGGGAATCAATTACAATCTTCTTAATCTGACTCAATTTAGCCAACGCCTTTCATATTTATGAAAACAGCAACCTAGAAAACAAAAACAACATCAGACCTAATATTTAAAATAAATAATATCTGGATCAATTCTTATTTGCAGAGTTCATAATTGAGAGATCATCAACAAACAAAAAACAAGATGAAATTTTGATGAAACATTACATTGATTGTAGTAAAAGAATAGGATATTATTGTGTATCGAAATTAAAGGTGTAATGGAAGATGTTCTTAAAAAATTGTATAGAGATGCAGCTGCCCCCAAAATGGTTCCAATCAGAACAGCCTGTTTGGCTGCTGTTGGTAAGATTTTTAAAATGTTATAAATATTTGTGTTCTTTAATCTCTCTGGCTTTCTTACACTACTTCATTCATTTACTCCAACATATAATTGATAGAAACAAAGTCAAATAAATGTATCTTATCATTAGAATTTTCTAAAGGAAACTTAATTAGCATCTCAAATTATTTAAGGGATGTGGATAACCGTTTGTTAGTAATTGTTTTATGATTTAATATTCTGAAAACTTATATTTGGCAGAAATGCTTGAAGATGAGCAGCTGTTATCAAAAACTCCTGCTTGCGATGTCAGAGAAAAATGTTTGGAACCTTTACAGTTAGCTCTGGAATCCAGAGCTAAAAAGCTGTCAGTTCATGTCATTGCAGGTTTGCAGGTAACGAAAAAGAAACATTTTTGTTTCTTCTGTTAATTAGTTGTAATTAAATTAGGTAATAAAAAGTAGAAGCAGTAGTAACAAATAACTTTAAGATAAATATATTCTGAGCCATATATGTCAGTTCATGTCATTGCAGGTTTGCAGGTAACGAAAAAGAAACATTTTTGTTTCTTCTGTTAATTAGTTGTAATTAAATTAGGTAATAAAAAGTAGAAGCAGTAGTAACAAATAACTTTAAGATAAATATATTCTGAGCCATATATGTATATTCAGTAAATATTTCTTAAAAAAGAAGGAATCGAAATATTTACATAACACATTAAATCAGATTTTTAAAAAATATTAAATATATTTATTGTCAGTATTTCTAGTAAAGCAATTATTAGTACTGCGTATGTGCCATAACAAACATTTTTACAAATAGCTCTTAAATAACTATAAATTATTAATTTTCTGTTATTCTTAGGAAATTCTCAAGGATGAAAGATTTCAGTCTAACATTGAGACTGACGATGAAGAAAAATGGCTTCCAGTGCAAGTCTTGAATGCAGTCTACTTCACACCAAATCTACCTGAAGAATCTCAGGTAGAAATAATGAAGGTGTGTACTGTGAATAATTCTTCTTGAGGCATCAGTTAATTCACTGGAACTGTGTAAAACTATCTTCAGTTAAATTATGAAAATGTTTGTGTTATTGATTCAGAAATACAAAATGCTATTAAGCATATCTTGAATTAAATTATTTACATTACTTTAATTGGTCTAATTAAAATAAATGTTCCGTTCGTTAATTTAATGTTTTATTTTTTGTAAAAAAAACACGACACCTCCAAAAACTCCCCTTCACCCTTTCACACATTTATTATTTAATTTTTTTTTATGTATACAATTGTTAGTACTATTTTAACAAGTTTTCTTAATTCTGACAAATATTTTCTTGTAGTTGCTGCTGAGTATGACATTTTCTATCAGCTGGTGTATGAATGCCAAGGTGATAACAAAAGTGGCTCAGGTAAAACACATGATGATTGTTACTTTAACACTAAAGGAAAGTGCAGAATCAAAAATTATACCACATGACTATGTGAGATTGTTAGCTTTTTAATAACGATTAATTAGTACAATTTGGAGAAAAAAATTAATAATACAAAAAAAAAAATTAATATGTACTGATGGATAATATTGTGTACTTTTCTGACAGAAAAATCTTACTAGAAATTTTTCATTTAATTTTTTAATTTTTTAATTTTCTAAATGCTTTTGAGATTGGGCATTAGCATAATTTTGCCCTTATGCATTCTGAGATAAACTTGAAAAATGCACTGATTAAGTTGCTAACAGGGTTGGGTTTTTTTTAATGATGATGAAAGCATGCCATAAAAATGTGTATATTAATATTTTTGGCTGTCAGATTAACAGAAGCAAAGCTCGAGGCTTCAGAAGACACTGACTGATGAAGCCAGCAAATGAACATAAAAGTCTTGTCATCGTCCTTTATCTAGTGTTAATTTTAATTTACACCATTTATTGTTTTAATCGTTCTGTTTATGAACTGCACACAATAAGAATGCTTTCTGATCAGCTGTTGCTGATGTAGCACATTACTGCATCTGTCACCATTTTCTTAAGTGCTGAAGCCATGGCGACATTAAATAATGGCTATTGACTTACAAAAGACATTAACACCTAGCTTACACAAACGCATCTAAAATGTAACTTGATGTAACAACTGTTTTCTGTATGGTTATTTACTGGTTGATTTCCCGAGAGATTTTTTAAAGCATTTTTTCATCAGTAGATAATGAATAAGTATTTTATAATACAAAATTTGAAAATGTTAAAATTAAGCAATCAATTGTGTATATTGCATTCAGTTTTCATTCAAGAGATTTAAGACATTTTTAAGTTAATATATAGAGTGTTTATTTTATTTGTTGACTCAATAATTACTGATTAGCTTCAGATCAAGATTTTAAAATTATTATTTTTATTACTTTAAATTTATTTTGGTATGTTTACCATGTTGTCCAGTGTTTGTGTTAATGATATATATTAATCTTCATGGTATTGACTAACTGTTAGACATCTGATTAGAAAACTATTAAATATGATTTTAAAAATAAATAAATTAAATAAATAAATAAATAAAATTAAATCAACAAGACCTAATTCACAAATACAAAATAAAAACAAACAGGCTTCTGGACCACATGCATCCATGGTGGGGTTTTTAAAAAATATAATCATCACAAACACAAAGTATCATGATTGCTATCTCTCATTAAATTCATTTTGCCTGTTTTTCTGTAAAGAAAACATGAATTTAATTTGCAGCTATTTCTTGACTGTTATGGTGCCTCAAGTCGTACTGAGGCAGGAAAAATTGCAGCTGCCAGTTTCAGAGAAATGCTTGGCAGATTCTGTAGTCATAGAAACCAGGTAAAAGTAGCCAGGTGATGGTTTCACTGAACCGAAACAACCACAAAACCCAGGGTGTTGGTGATGGTGCCTTAACAAACACTAATAGTAATTAGAAATGAAATAATTTGTAGTTTGGACAAGCATATTTTAGGGCAGAATTTTAAGAAAGTTATTATTTGGTTTTATGAAAAACAAATATATAATGCTTTATCAATACTTTAAAAAAAAAAAAAAAAAAAAAAAAAAAAGTTTGTTTTGAGAAGAATTGGCTAAAATGATCAAAACTATATTCAAGAACATTTTATTACTTTTTTTGAAAGTTTTAAACAGATTTTAAAATTTGTTTTAAAATAAGAAAGACATTTTTTTTTTTTTTGCCCTGAAGTATGCCATTTACTTATTTCCTTTTTTTTTTTGCAGCATGCAAGAAATTACCCATCTCCAAAATCTTTTAATTTAACAAGGTTCTGGTGCACAGGTTCCCCTCCCCTCCCTTTTTTTTTTTTTTTTTTTTTTTTTTTTTATGTTTGTAACCCCTCTGCTTAATTTCATCTGTCAGGTGTATATAGAAACCTACTCAGTGAGTTCACCTAGTGTGAGGAGTGCAGTGCAGGCAGCCATGACCCAAGTGATAAGTAGTTTCACTGAAAAGTTACGAGATGCTGAGAAGCAGGTGGTAAGAACACAGTGGAAATAACGTTTTAAAATTTCTTTTATTTAAATTTAATTTAATTGTAATTTTTTTTTTAAAAATTAAATTTCTTTTTTTGGTTGTTGTTTTTTAAATTTTTTATTTTACGTTATTTTTGTTCTTTTTCTTTTCTTTTTCTTTTTTCTTTTACGTTATTTTTGTTACTGTCTTTTATTTTCTTGTCTTGTTTTCTCTTGTCTGTTATATATATATTTTTTTTTTTTTAAAATTTATTTTATTTTAAAATTATTAATATTTTAAAAGTTTATTTTATTTTATTTTTTATTTCTGTTGTAACTATTTTTTTAATATTTGCAGTCTGTTTATAATTTAATCTGCATTTTAATTTAATTTAGTTTTATAAGTAGTAACATTTAAAAACATTTTTTTATTATTGTATTTTACTTTTTGAAAATTTTATTAAATTAATTAATATAATTCTTTTTTTTAAATTATTATTTCAAAGAATTAATTTTTTTTAATTGGCTTTATTATTTTTAATTTTAATTTTTTGATGATTTTATTTTAGCTTGCATCTGACAACTTGTTTTTTAATCAGACAAAGCTTGTTTTATAATCAATATTTTATTATGAATTATACAAAATGAATGTTTAACATCACAATTACTTAAATAAACACCCAGTAATATATATATATTTTTAAAATTACTCTTTATATCTTTATGTTAGATGTTTTGAAGGTATGGTTTCTTTAACACATTATATGTCGATGGGACAAAAAAGTAAATTTTAGAAAATAAACTTTAAATATGCAAAAATGTATTGTGTTTATGTTATTCAAACTGAAATGACCAATAGATCATTAAGTATGGATTATTTTTTATAGTAAATTAAATAGCAATTCATAATTGACAAATTTTTATTTATCTTTAATGTATAATATAATCAGTTTTAGGTAATAATTGTCATGTCAAGTTTTTACCTCACTGTTTAAATTAATCATTTCTTTATTTCTTATACTTTTGTATTAATTATTTAATGCTTTTTAACACTGTGCTGCTTATATCACTTTGACATTAAGCTTCACATTTCAAAAGCACAATAATATTTGTTTTGTAACATAATTCTTGGATAATTGTTAAAACCATTATATGCATGTTTAACTTCAAACCTACACTAAAATCAATGAAATTAATTTTTATAAAGATATCCGTATCACTTACATCAGTAAAATCTTTTGATTAGTAAAATAAATAAATAAATAAAATAAAAAACTTATAATTTACAGTTTTATTTTTAAAAAAATGTATGCAATACTTTACGACAATAAAAATAATAAAAAACAAACAAAAAAAACAAACAAAAAACGACTTAATGATTATCTAGCTAACAACCACCAGAAATGCTTAACAAACAAATTTTACAGCTACATTTTGTTTTCTTATCAGTAACTAGATAACATATATTGGAACCACAGTTCACTGAATATAAAAATTCTGTTGTACTTGAATATATATATATATATATATATATATGAAATATTTTTCTAATTACTATATTTTTGTTTAGCTGGCATGTAACATTTGGTAATTGTTAGTCATGGGACTTGTTCGTTCTAAACGCTACCAGCTGTGTACAGTTGTGTTTATTGATTGGTGGGACTGATCAGCCTTTGTAAAGTTAAAGTATTGCTAACTCTGTCAGACATGAGGTTACAAGAGTTACATTGATTGTGCAGTAGTCTGTTAAAACAAGGTTGTTAGAAAGAAGAACAATAAATAAATAAATAAATAAATAAATAAATAAATAAATAAATAAATAAATAAATAAATAAATAAATAAATTAATTCATTAATTAATTTTAAAAAATGATGTTATATGGCTTATGTGTATTATATGTATATGGTTATATAATATTTTATTAGTAAAATATATATATATATATATATAAACATATATATATGTACACACACACTCACACACTCATATACATACATACATATGTATATACATACACAACAGATACATACATACATATGGTGTTCTCTTTTGAGATCAATAAATATATAAATCAATAAATTAATAAGTAATAAGTAAATAAAAGTAATAAATCAATAAGTAATAAGTAAATAAAAGTAATAAATTAATAAGTAAGTAAATAAATAAATACATAAACAGACAAGGCAGAATGATGAAGCTCAATAAGTTTTAAAAATCCACTACATTGATAGCAAAGAAATTTTTATTACTCAGAAAGCTGGCTTCTCTGATGAACTGTAAATTATGTGGATTGGAATTTTATCTTTGTTGATTATTGAATAAAGTATTTTGTTCACAGTTAAATTAATTATTTTTTCAGCTGAATTGATTAAACAGAATGTTAGTATGTTATTATTGACTGTCTTCAAATCTGCACAAAATGGTTGCACTATATTCAACGCCTAAGGGTTTTATCTTCATAATCATTTTGTATTGATTTATTTTAAATAAGTATAAAAGTTATATTTAGCTCGTGAATTCTCTACTGCAGTATTGAACACAATTTAAAAACTAAAATAATAAGTTACGTGTTTTTACCACACCTGATTGAGTACATGACTGTTTAAACATTAATTATTATAATAACTGTTTTTTAATTGCATAATTGAAAATAATACAGTGCGAGGTTAACTTAAAGAAATTAGAAATATGCTGTCTGTTTGAGATAATGGTTTTCTGTATTGTTTCAATTCAAACAACAAGACAGCACACAGGATTACAAAACTAGTTGTTCTTACTAGGGTAGTAGGGTTTAAAGAGTTAAATCATCCCCCTTAATACAAAATATCTATCTATATGTATATATTTATTTATTTATTGTTGCGTATATGTGTTTACAAAGTGGTAGATTTAAATCAACCTAATTACGTTTAAGACTGTCTTCAAAAGCAGGGTGAAAAATAAATGTAAATATAATTTTTAAAACAAAGATAAATACTCTGTTAAAAACATAAATTTACATGTTTCTGTGAAGATTTCAGTCTGGTGTTATTTACATTAATGTCTAAGATCATAAATGTACTTATTTTCATGTGTTGCAGGTTAAAGATGGGGATGACATTCTTGCTGATTTTAAAGCCAAAGGTAAATAATTTATTTTTAAAATGCACACATATCATCATCATTTAAATTTTCTAAATCTCGAATTCTTAAAATATTTAACTCAAACCATTGAGATGGACAACATGTAAATACACATAGTATTAACCGACTGTTAATTTTTTTTTATATTTTTTTTTTTTTAAAATAATTTTCTGTTTAAAAGAGTTTAAAATGTGTCAATGTTTTCAGAAAGTGGAACAACAACGTTTGAGAGCCTGATGGAAGATGTGGTGATGATAATAAAATTTCTGGTGGACAAACTTGGAGTCACTCAAAGGTAACACATGTATTTGTTATTTATTAAGTCTTATGCTAATGTTATTAAAATAGGCTGTATAGTTTTAGCTAGAGACACGAAGAATCAGGTTGAAATACGCTGTGATGCAAGAAAGAGGTTGGTTAATATTATTATCAAATGAAAAACACTGTTGATGAATTCCTGTTTTGCTAAATGTTTGTCACTTGTTATAATCATTATGAGTTTCTGTGGAATTTATATTGTGTTTATGGGTGTATGGAAGGATGGATGTAAACATTGTGTGTGTGTGTGTGTGTGTGTGTGTGTGTGTGGGGGGGAATGTGTGTGTATATGCACATATATATTACAAAGTATATCTGAATGTATGTGTGAATGTATATATGTTTGTATATATGAATGTATATATCGTATTAATACTTAATGTTTGTTCATCATACTTTCTCATGAATGTTAATTTGAAATTTCATTCTATGTAAGTATAAAGAACAGTCTGTTACTGCATTCTATAAGAAATGTTGGAACTCTGTTTTCACATTGGTTCATCTGATATTGCAGTGCTCCTCAACTGAAGGTTGTTCAGCCTCTGCTTCTGGAAGGAATATATGCTGTTGTTTCTCATGTTCCACAAGAAATCAGACATCATGAAGGATTCAAAGAGCTGATATGGTTAGTTACTCTGTACATTTTAGAAAAAAGATAAAATTAGCTTATAGTGCAGAATTTTCAAGACCCTCATATTATTAATATATTCAGGGATGTGGCTATAAAAAAAATTCATCAATGAATGAACTGTTATGTGTTTTTCTTTGTTGAATTTTATGTTGCTTAGCAAGTTTATTCTTTCTTGTTTTTTATTTTTTTTTTTTCTGAGATGGCAAAACAGCACAACACACAATAACACAGTTTCCGTTGCTTGAACAGATACTTTATGAAGCTTATAAAATAAATCTTAAATAAAATAAACACTGAGAATCCAAAAAATATCACTATTCCGATCTTAGCATCCAATTCTGTACAGATTATCAAAACGTTCTTACCACTCTTACTAAAATTCAATTTGGTTTTAAGAAAAATTCCATGCTGTTTTTTTTGTTTTGTAGTTTGAATTATTTTTAATAACTGCAGGAAATCCACTCTTACTGTAATCCAATTTGGTATTAAAACAAATTCCATGCTGGTTTTTTTTTTTTTTTTTTTTTTTTTTTTTTTGAAATTTGTTTTATTTTTAAAATATCTGTAGGAAATCTCTGTGTCCATCACTGATCTCATTGCTGGGCAGTCCAAAGATGGAGAAGAGTTCCTGGCATCAGAGATCTTCGTCAGATGAGGTGGGGAGGGGATCTGGGTGTTCCTCCTCCGCCCCCAGCATCCACACCTCAACAGCTAAAATTGTCTACAGGTTAGTCTACATGCTGTGTCATGTCTAGAGATGATTTTGTATACAGTGTGTTATGTGTGTTTCTTTCTATTTTGATATTGCATCCATTGTAATTTAGGATTGGGAACAGTCTAGACAAACACACACACACACACACACACACACACACATGCATGTACACACACACACACACACACACACACACATACACACACACACACACACATGCCCAGTTCCTGAGATATGAGGGTTCTAAGGTTGGTGGTCACACCCATTTTTGGCAAAAATCTCAAAATTCACACACACACATATAACCTGCTTATATATACATATATCGGGTTTAAATTTCTTTTTTTATCTTTTTTAAATTTAAAATTTAATTTTTTTAATTTTATCTTTTTCTTTTTTCTGTTTCTAGTATTGCATCTGAGCTGGTGAGACTATTATATATATATTATATATACAATTTTTTTAAATTAAAAAAATGTTTTTTTTTTTTTTTTTTTCCTTCATTTTCTTTCTAGCATTGCATCTGAGCTGGTGAGACTTGTGGGAAGTCTTGGTTCACTGCGTCCTGTGATTGAATCTCTCTTCCATCGAATGTTACTTTATCCTCCACCCCAGCACAGAGTCGACGCCCTAAAGATTATCCGCGAGGTTGGAAGACATTTGTAATATCAGATATATATAGCATATTTGTGTTGTATGTCTTGTTAAATAAGATAGAGGCAAAAACCAAAAGAAAACCCAAAATAGTATCCAGAGAAAAATAAAAGTATGCTGATTACCTTTAATAAATATACAAAAATTAATAATTAATGATAAGGTGATTTTATTTTACGGTTGGGTGCATTTAATATAAATTGCTAAAATGTTGTCAGCTGACACATCCAAGAGATTTTTATCATTTTTTTTATTTAATAATATTATAAGTATTTAATTAATATGCAGTTAGTTGTATTAATATTTTTGTTTATAAATTCAGTAATTTTTGTACCTGGTGATTCTGAATATGGAACAGGTTTATTTAATAACATTTTTTTTTTTTTTTTTTTTTTTTTAAACTTGTGTGGATGATCTGTGCTATTTTTTACAGTTTAAGTTTTTTTCTGTTGTTTAGTTGCTTGGATCACCAGAAAGAGTTCTCAGCTTGTCAGGACCTTTTCTTCCTGAAGATGAACACAAAACAAAGAAGGTCTCTTTGACAGACATTTCACTATTAAAACTGTGAGTAATGTTTTCTTTTAAAGACAGTTTAATATGTATGTCAGTAATTCATGATAAGAAATTTGACAGACATTTCACTGTTAAAACTGTATGCAACGTTTTCTTTTAAAGACAGTTTAATATACAGGTCTGTAATTTATGATAAGAGATTTGACAGACATTTCACTGTTAATGTTTTCTTTTAAAGACAGTTTA
>CM022665.1:44501151-44556151 GCA_012295275.1 Chrysomallon squamiferum
ATGATTCTGACCTGCAGGCTGCGGCTGCTGTTGTTCTCAACGCTGATGGTGTTTACATGGCTTCCATATCTGCATTGCTGCTGGCTCTCAAACTGGCTAAAAATGGATATTATGTGACAAAAGATGAGTCGAAACTTCCATACAATGAGGTAGACTATGTTTTTACCTTGATGCAGATGATATTTTTCATTTTTACGTAAATATTTTAAACATAAAATCTATTCAATTTGTTTTTGGTCTGAAGAAAATTCTTTGAACTTGTTAAAGTCGCCCAAGAACTTCAGTATTTAAATAGATATCTAATAAAAAAAAAATAGCAAATATTAAAATATTAAACTTTATTTTGTGAAAAAATCCCTATTATGGAACCGTTGGTTTGCTACAAATATATGTTAACTCAGAAAAAAATGAGTAAAAGCTTCTGTTTAATGAGGTGATTTTTTAAAAAATAATCAAGGAATTTCTAATCTTTAATATCAATATTTTTAACAAGATATATTTTAAAAAATTTTGTGTCGTTTATTTTTTTTTTTTCTGTGAATAAAATTCTTAGAACTCATTAAAATCACCCCAAGGACTGATTTTTTTTGGTGAAATTATTGTTAAATAAACAAATGGATGCAAGCCAGAGAAATATTTATCTTTGTCCTATCAAAACTTCACTATTAAAAAGTCATGTTGCATTGGCTTTGAGGTGTGATTTTGAAAATTCAAAAAAAAATTCTTAGTTTTTTGTTTTAAAAATATTATATATAATTATCATCTTGTTTTCAGAAAGGTTTTATGGATGAAATACTGAGCAGTGGTTTGTTGCTTTTCCTCTCACCTGCTTGGCTCAGTGAAGTCTATGAACAGATTGTCTCCTGCAATATCCTGGAGGCAGCTGGATTCGATCCTGTTGTCTACAGTCCATTAGTGAACATGCTGAAAGGTAAATTTAAGCTTAATGTTGGTGTTAGTGGAATTAATTTCATGATGTTTGTTGATCGTTCTTGACATAATTATCTTTCCTGAAAGCTAAATTTAAGCTTAATGTTGGTGTTAGTGAAATTAATTTCATAATGTTTGTTTAATCTTTCTTGACATAATTATCTTTAAAGGTGTCCCCTTTGCTGATAATAAATAAATAGCCTAAATATATTTGGCATATTTTTATATATTTGTTTTCGATAGAGACCTAACTAAGTTAAATTTAAAATTCAGCAGTATAACATTTTTCTGTTATTTTTATGACATGTACAGATGTGTTAAGAAATCAACTGTTTTTAATCATTATAATGACTGTTTTTCCAATATGTGCTCAGAAATGGTGCAGGCATACAAATAAGAAAGTTAAAACTGAAAGCAAACAAAATGTGTATAATCATAAAATACAACATTGATATAAAATTTGTTCTTTATTTTTATAACATGTACTGATATATAGGGAAATTAACTGACTGATAGATAATAACTGTTTTTATTAAATGCACTCACAAAATGACAGAAGCATACAAATAATAAAATACAGCAGTTTATATATATATATATATATTTTTTTTATGACTTATAAAGAAGTTAATGACCTTGTAACTAATGCCCATTTTTACTAAATGGACTCAAAAATGAAAATGAGACAAGCATACAAATGAGAGACTAAATTGAAAGTAAACAAAATGCACATAATAATAAAATACAGCAGTAATACGACATTTTTCTTCCTTTTTATGACATACTGAGTTACACATAAAGCAGCTGAAGAATCAATAATGTATATTTTTCCTAAATACACTATAAAAAATTATGCTGGTATATAAATAAAAGAGTAAAGCGAAAATAATCAAAATATGTACAATAATAATAAAAAACAACAGTAATATAACTATTTTTCTTTCTTTTTATGACATGTACAGATATATTAAGAAATTGATTTACTAATAGATAATTTCCTGTTTTTCCACTATTCATTAATAAATGATACTCAAAAACAAGAAATAATAAATCAGAATTATACTAAATAAATATAGACTGCTTATAAGCTGTGTGTATAGTGATAAATATTAATAAAACAATAAAATAACAACAGTAATATAACGTTTTTCTTTCTTTTTATGACACATACAGATATTTTAAGAAATTAATTTTTATATACATAATTTCAAGTTTTTCCACTATGCATTAATAAATGATACTCAAAAACAAGAGAGAATAAATCAGAATTATACAAACTAGACTGCTTATAAACTGTGTGCATAGTGATAAATATTAATAAAATAGTAAAATAACAACAATAATATAACATTTTTCTTTCTTTTTATGACACGTACAGATATTTTAAGAAATGAATTTTTATATACATAATTTCAAGATTTTCCAGTATGTACTAATAAATGATACTCAAAAACAAGAGAGAATAAATTGGAATTGTACAAAATGAATATGGATGGCTCATGAACTGTGTGTATAGTATTACATATTTTACATTGTTTTTTCTTACAGACATTGATGGACTTGGAAGTCATGAGATTGGAGCTCAGTTGATGAGTGACAGTGTTGATGTTGACAACATTGTAAATCCACAGTCTGATGGGCCTGCTGCTGAAGCAGGTGAGACTTGAACATAAACTCACTAATCATGTTAAAAAATTACACTGACAGTAGTTATCTTTCAGTACTATCAGTAGTTGTCTTTTATATAATTAAATAGATGACGATTTTGTATTTTTTTCCCCTTTTTGTACTGGTTTTTTTGGTTAATTTATTTATATTTAAATTGGCTCCCACCATCATCAAAGATATTTTTTTTTTACTGTTTTATCCACACCTGTATATAATTGTTTATGAGTAATATGTGTGATCCTGAATACATATTTATGTTTTAGATATTATTTTGAATAATATGAATCTGCTTTTTAGATATTATTAAATATATTAACTGAGATGGGATGAAGAAATTGATTGAAATTTCTGTAAATTTTAACTAAATGTACACAAAATGAATACATTTTGTACATACTTTTCTAGGCTTTTTTTAATTTTAATTTTTTTTTTTTTAACTGAATGACAACTGGCAGATATGATTACTGGTAGATAGGTATTTTACATTCATAATCTCTCAGTCTTTGATAATTAAGGTATAGAATGTGGTAATTAATGATACAAGAACTTTTGCATTTCAGGCAAGAAATTATCTAGACATTTATTATCTACTTGCTGGGATGGGATTCTTGACGTGCTGTCTGTTCTTCTCAATGGTAAAAGTTCGTGTGGAATTAATGTCAGCCTGGGTTTGATGCTAGGCACAGAAGGAGCTAAAGAAGAAAGTATAAAAGCTAGAGATGCAATTTGTCTGAGTTTGACAGGATTGCAGAAGGCTGCCAATCTCTGCTGCATTCTAGGTTTGGTTTAGACCTGTTGATTTTTTGTTTTTAGTCAGTCATAGGACTCAAAATAAATCTGAAAATTTTTTTTCCCTTGTAAACTGTTAAAAATGAATTTTTGTTGATACGGTGTGTTTAGCTGAGAAACTCTATTTCTATTAATTGTTAAATATATTAAATATAAAAATATTAAATATATAAATAATAATATTAAATAAATAAAAAAATAAATAATGTTTAAAAAATAATAATAAATAAATAATAATTGAAATCATTGAAAATGAATATCTTGATCTTGTCAGTTAAATAACATTAGAAAATAAAAAAATATAATAATAAAAATATAATATTAGAAAAAATAAACAAAAAATAATTTTAAAAAATAATAAAAATAAACAAACCAAAAATAATGTTTAAAAAAAACAACAAACATTTAATTCTTTGACAACAAATACTTTAATCTTTTTTCATCTACAACAATTAACATATTACAATATAACTTTTTGTTTGAAAAAAAAAAAAAAGAAGAAGATAAAAAAAAATTAATTTTAAAAATATTTGTAACAGAGATTTACTAATATTTAATTTGAAATACATAAATTTTGTTGGCAGGTTTGCAGGAGAGATGTGGCAGTGCCTTCAACCAGCTAGCCAACACTTCGTGCGTGAAGGAAGATGTGCGAAGTCCGTGGCCAGGCGAGGCTAAACTTCACGGCAAAACCTCGGTGCTCCCCAACAAACCAAAGCTGGTTCGTCTCCACGCCGTCCATGTTCTCAGCATGGATGTCGTCATGACAACGGGGATGGAGATGGGGAGCCATTCTGCTGACTGCTGGAAGCATGTGTTTAGGTTGGTGTTATTGTACAGCAGTTGTTTTTTGATTGTAGTGATTTTAATATTTTCTGTCTTTGTTGGTTTAATCTATTGTTCAATATATTAAATATGCTGACTGCTGGAAACATGTGTTTAGGTTGGTGATATTGTACAGCAGTTGTATTTTTTGATTGTAGTGATTTTAAAATGCGGTGTTTTCTGTTTTTGTTTGGTTTAATCTAAAAAGTGATGAAGTAGGTTTTAGATTCATTGTTTATGTCAATGTATTTAATAGTTTTCAGCCATATTGTTTTAATTTTTTAATCTTCAGTTAAATACAACAAAATGCTGAAGTCTGTTTTTGATTTGTTTTAGATTTCAGAACACTGAATAGTTTTCAGCCATATTTTTTTTTTAGTTTGAGATCATTTGTTTGATATACAGAAAATATTCATTGAAGGAAGGTACTAAGATAATGGTTAATTAAAGTTCTTTTTAATTTTTCTCTATTTTCATTAAAATTTAAACAAGAGACAAATTTTTTATTTAAAATATATTTTTTTTAAACTATATTTTATGATTTATTATAATTACAGGATTTTGGAATTAAGAACAAGAAGTCATTATTATTTATTACAATACATATCATTGGATCCACACTTTTATTATATGTTTTAATACTGAATTGTGTTGAGGTGTGGTTAAATAAGTATTTTCATTCATGTGTTGCAGGTGTTGTGCACACATATCAGAGTTGGAACACACGTATTTCAGTGGAGGAAACAACCAGTCGAATCTGCCCAAAGTTCAACAGGAGCAGAAATCTGACGCAAACGCAGATGAATTGGAGTAAGTTTTACATACAGTTGTTTTGATAAAATAGTCTGAAAGAGTCGAAATTTATTCATTTTATTTATCACCTGAAATTTCTTTTTAATTATATTTTATTATAGTTATGATAAAACAGAATATAGAATTTTATTTCATTTTATTTATTTTTTAATTTTTAAAAATTTTTTTTAGGTTTGATAAATGAAATTATTAATTTGATTTAATTATGAACTGTGTGTTTAATCATAATACACAATTTCTACAAAGGTAGAAGTTTACATTAGATTTAAAAAACATTCATTATTGGTCCAGTAGAAATTAGCCTTGAAATTTTTAAAATACACACTCTAATTTCATCATTATATTTGACAGACTGCATACTGTTTTGCCTTCAGGGATGAATGAATGAGGTTTAAAGTTTTAAGAATTCAGAATTACTGAAAAATTTATAATGTTATATTTAATTTCTGTATTATAATATTAATTTTTTGTTTTCACAGTGGTAATGACCTGTATTCAGCTTCTGTTTCTGTTATACCTGTTGCCCCTCGAATTAACGTGGCAGAGCTCATTCGTCAGACTAGTATAGAGTCTGGATGGGAGGGCTCACTTTTAGGAGGAGGGGTGCTCAATTCGTCGCAGGCTTCAAAGGCTCTCTGTGGCTTGTCACAAGAAGTTGATCGGTAAGAATTTACTGTGACTGACTTTGTTTTGTTATTCGGTTTGTTTATTCTTAAATAAAATTCTGCAACCATTTGATTGTTACAATTTTTGTTAAAATGTATTTTTATGCTTTGTCTCTAGTTGAAAAATATGTTACCAGTCCTATATTTAAGCAATGAATATTTGCTTCTTTTGTTCCAAGTACTTCAAAAAGTAGTTGTAAATAAGGGTGGTAAAGGATATGGTAATTAAATATTACAATAATTCTTTTTCATAAAACAAGACTTATCTTAGTTTAAATTCAGTTTGACATCATAAATGCATGTATTTATTAGAATTTTATTTTCTTGATTAAAGTAATATATAAAGAGATATCTTTCAAGGGTTTCTGAAAAGGGAGTGACATCATTATACTGAATACAACTTCCATTGTTGAAATGAACTTCATTATAAAGATAAAAATATTGGTATGCAAACAATTGGGCTGGAGGATATGTATGGAGCAAGTCTTATGAATCTGCATAAATATAAACATCATCATATTTTTATGAATTTATTTATGGATCTGCATAATCATGATGATGATCATATTTTTTATGAATTTATGGATCTGCATAAATATTGCCATCATCATATTTTTTTACAAATACATAGATCTGCATAAATACGGCCACCACCATCATCATATTTTTTTTTTATGAATTTTACAAATTCAGTTATTTTCTTTCAGTCTGTTTGAAGATGCTGCTGAAAAGCTAAATCTTCAGGGACTACTGACATTCCTCGCGGAGCTTGGTGAATCGAGTCGCGTACAGCTGAGGAAGCTGAAGAACACGGAGTCTTCTGATGGAGTCGGGAGTTGGTCTCGCTTACCAACGAATGCCCTGCACCTGTACAGACTGCAGGAGGTTCTGATGAAGATAGCACACAGCTCCAGGCCTCTGTTACATCTGATTAGAGTGTGGAGTGTCGTTTCGCCCTACCTGGTAGAGGTGAGTGTGAGATACCAGTGTGATATCGAATGTGTATGATTGTATGTGCAGTCTAATTGATATAATAGGTGTGATTGACTGTGTACCTCTCTCTCTCTCTCTCTCTCTCTCTCTCTCTCTCTCTCTCTCTCTCTCTCTCTCTCTCTCTCTCATATAAAATCAACTTTTTAATACCAACTTTATAATTATCATTATTCTTATTAGAAAAAAGAAATCTAATTTTGAATACTAGTTTTGTTATATCACTAGTTTTAGAAAAAGAAAATTATAATTAATTATTCTTTTTAGAAAAAAAGAAAATCTAATTTTTGATACTAGTTTTGTCACATCATTATTCTTTTTAGAAAAAAGAATTGTATTTTTAATACTAACTTTATTATTATCATTATTCTTTTTAGAAAAATAAAATAAAATATAATATTTAATACTAACTTTATAATACCATTATTCTTTTTAGAAAAATAAAATAAAATTTTTATTACTAATATTATTATATCATTATTCTTTTCAGAAAAAGAAAATCTAATATTTGATACTAACTTTATTATTAATTATTCTTAGGAGAAAAAAAAAAAAAAATCTAATTTTTAATGCTAACATTATTATTATCATCATGAATTCAGGCAACAAACAGCAGAGACCGGGCAGTGACAAAGATGTCGGTCACCTGTGTTCACGACTTCATTGTGGCCATGTTGAGTAACCACGAAGAGCTGCCTCACTTCCACATCAACGAGTTTCTCTGTAAGACGTTTGAAGACATGTTGTGTATGGAGATTTGTGACGGTGACGTCCAGGATCAGGTCAGTTCATTATATTATAGCATGTTTGTGACCAGACACATTTTTTTATGTTTTTGTTATTATTATTATTTTATTTATTTATTTATTTTTGTTGTCGTTTTACTTTTTTTTTTTTTTTTTAATTAATTATTTGGTTTAAAATTTCATAAAATTTTTTACAATTTAAAATTTATTTTTTTTTCATTGTTTTGAAAAAAAATTTTATTTTATTCAATTTTATAACTGTTAGACAGGACATACTAAGCTTTTGGGGAATTATCCTGTTTCGTTTTTTTGCTTACACTAACTATTGAATAATGCATTTATTTTTTTTTTTTTTTTTATGTTGAATTTAATTACAGAAGAGCCAGAAAAATAACTATTCAGAAAAACCATCTAAAATATCACTTTTTAAAAATGTTTTTTCAATTTATTTATTTATTTATTTATTTATTTATTTTATTTATTCATTTTATTTTGTTTTGTTTTATTTATTTATTTTTTTCTTTATTTATTTATTTATTTATTTATTTTATTTTTTTATTTATTTATTTTATTTATTTATTCATTATTTAATTTTGTTTTGTTTTTTATTATTTTTTATTTATTTATTTATTTATTTATTTATTTATTTATTTATTTATTTTAATTTATTTATTCATTATTTTATTTATTTATTTGTTTGTTTTATTTATTTATTTATTTTTATTTTTTATTTATTTTTATTTATTTTATTTTTATTTATTTATTTTATTTTTTTATTTTAATTTATTTATTTATTTATTTATTATTTATTTATTTATTTATTTATTTGTTTATTTATTTATTTGTTTGATTTATGTATTCAGATTGTGTGTTCTATCTGTGAGCTGGTTGAAGCGTGCACAGCTCAGATTCACTCTGGGTGGCAGCTGTTTGGCGCCCTCAGGTCTGTCAAAATAGAATACACCACAAGTGAGGAGGTCAATGAAGCCAGGCAACACCACGTTGCTGCTGTCCTCGATGTCTTCGAGGTCTTCCTTGACACCAACAACATCCTCGTCTTCGCCAACGCCACAGTGGATTGTATTCTTTGTCTGCTTAGATATGTCCAGGGACCAGGTATGTTTTCTTCATGTTTGTTAGAATTATTATTTTACTATCTTTGTTTATTTTTGTTTGTTTGTTTGAATTTTAAAATTGTTTTTGATATGTGTAACATGGTGAACACTGTTTGAAATTTAGATCTAATGAGTTAATTATTTGTCTTAGAAATTTATTTATTTATTTTGTTATCACATACTTAGAGCATTAATGAATTTATTTGTTAATCTTAAAGATTTATTTGTTGATACATCCACATATGTATCTGTTTACTTACTTACATGTACAGCTAAATACTGTCTGCCTACTTATCTATCTGTCACATGTTACTTATACACTTCTTCATTTGTGAATTATCTTTCATCTTTTAAAAAGATCTGTTATACATTTCTAAATGATTTAACAGAACATTCATCATTCAGTCATTCATTCATTTACAAATTTGTTCATTCATATTTTAATTTTATTTTATAAGTAATTATTTATTTATTTTAAAAGTGAACATCTAGTTACAGAAGAAGAAATATTTCAGACTATGTTTATGTTGACTGTTATCTGTAGATATATTTATCTTATAGCTGACCCAAATGAAAAACCACCTAGAGAAATGTCAAATGGTAGGCTGTTGCAATGTTTAAATTTCGGTGAAGGGAAGGTGAAAGTATCTTTCTTTCATGAACTGTTTCAGCTTGATTCATTTTAAACTCTTTAAATACCAAAAATGAAACTTGTTGTTTTTTTTGTTGTGTTTTGCATAATGCTTTATGCACTGTGAATAATTATGTATTTCTTCTTTTTCATAAGTTTTGTTTTTACTTTTGTTGAAAAAAAAATCAGGTTGTCTTGGTTCATTGCTGTGTTTTTTCTTTTATTATTTATTTTTCTTTTCTTTTCTTTTTTTTAAATTTTTTATTAATTTTTGTTTGTTTGTTTGATAGTTTAATTATATTTGCACTGCAGACAAGAAAACACTTATTATTTTTATTTTTTATTTTTATTTTTATTTTTTTTCAATTTTTTTTTTTTTAGTCTACAGCTGTAAGTAAATGAAATAAATATCTGAATATGCATGCATAAAAATAGTTAAAGGTGCAAGAGGTTATGTCAGTATGACATTACTTAAGGAATGAGGGAAAATAAATAAATACAGTATATTAAACTCAGAAGAAAAGATGCTTATATTGAAATGAATGTAGCCAATATTCCATTATAAGTTTATCAAAGATCTTGCATACCTACTTATAAAAATTATATAATAATCTATATCTATATTTATATCTATATTTATATAGATAGATATAGATATACTTTTATATGTTTGAGATGTTAAATGTTAATAGGTCTCAGACTAAAGACTCTAATTTCAGTGAACTCGGTGAACTCATTTATTTATTCAGTTGTTGATATTATACAGATAGTGTACACACACACACACACACACACACATTTTTTTTTTTTTTTTTTTTTTTTTTTTTCCTAGTCTAGCAATTTTCTGGAAACTCTGTTTCTGTATTCAGATGCTAATATTCCATATATAATATATTTAGTACAGGACAATTAAATTATGTTTTAAATTACAGGTCTGTTTGAGGTGTTAAAGAGGGGTTTCTTAGTCAAGTGTAAAATTCAGTTATTGTATTCATATGTTGATATTCCATACCACAACATATCTGATACTTGACCATTAGATAGATTTTTTATTTACAGGTTCATTTAAGGTGTTAAGAGAGTTTCATAGATTAGTGTAAAACTCAGTTATTGTATTCAGACATAGATATTACATACCACAATATATTTGATACCTGTCAATTGATAAGATGTTTTATTTATGGGTATATTTGAGGTGTTAAGAGAGTTTCATAGATTAGTGTAAAACTCAGATGTTGATATTACATACCACAATATATCTGATACCTGACAGCTGATAAGATGTTTTAATTCACAGGTATATTTGAGGAGCTAAGTGACGAGGAGTCTGACTCGGGCAGTGATGTCTGCACTCAGGTTGCCAGTGGGGAGAGTCTGTGTATTCCAGCACTGAAATACCTGCAGCGATGCTGTGATATCCTTGCCTCCATGTGGAAGATGCCAGCCAGCCCCATATTTAAAGGAGCTCATAGGTAGGAGGTGTTTTCTTGGATTTGATATTTAAAGGAGCTCTTAGATAGGAAGTGTTTCTTGGATTTGATATCTTAAGGAGCTCATAGGTAAAAAGTGTTTCTTGGATTTGATATTTAAAGGAGCTCATAGCTAAAAATTGTTTCTTGGATTTGATATTTAAATGAGCTCTTAGATAGGAAATGTTTCTTGGATTTGATATTTAAATGAGCTCTTAGATAGGAAATGTTTCTTGGATTTGATATTTAAATGAGCTTAAAGTAGGAAATGTTTCTTGGATTTGATATTTAAATGAGCTCTTAGATAGGAAATGTTTCTTGGATTTGATACTTAAAGGAGCTTATAGGTGGGAAATGTTTCTTGGATTTGATATTTAAAAGATCTCATAGTAAGAAGTGTTTCTTGGAATTGATACATAAAAGAGTTCATAGATAGGAAGTGTCTTCTTGGATTTGATAATGCATTATATAACTCATGAAGCTAACATTACTGTAATCTTATCTTAAAACCAAATAAATATCAGACATTAACACCAATTTTTATTTTTTATTTTATTATTATTATTTTTTTTGCTTTCAGAATTCAGCTAGGATCCACAGTTCGTGTTGTTGATAATAAAATTCCCAACATGAATTTTGAAGCTTTTTCCAAATTCTTCGAAAGTGATGGACCGGTTGCCAAAGAAGATGACACCGCGGGAGAAAAAGTGTCCATAGTGGACGATGGAATAAGAACTGAGGTTGTGTTTGAAAAGTGTCCCAGACGTCCTGACAGCGAACAGTCCAGTGCCAAACAGCGAGATTCGGACCAGGGTTTCGACGCACAGAGTGTCACGTCTGCCGATTCTGGAATGCTGGACATGATGTCACCAGAGCGTAGTTCTGCAGACCCTCTGGAACCATCCAGCACTGCTGTGCCTCTCACACTGGACAAGCTGGACAACCATTCTGGAATCTTGCACGTCTGGTTCTTGTTGTTGGACGGACTGGCGACGTCGGTGTCCAGCTGTCCGAAGACGTTCCAGCCGAAGACGATAGAGATGCTGTTTGATCTGCTGAGATCTGCTGCTGGCGTGCCAGGTTTGTGGCTGGTTTATGTTTATATCTCAGAGCAGATTGTGGTTTATGTTTATGTCTCAGAGCAGTTTGTTACTGGTTTATGTTTGTATCTGAGAGCAGTTTGTGGCTGGTTTATGTTTATCTCTCAGAGCAGTTTGTGGTTTATGTTTATGTCTCAGAGCAGTTTGTGGCTGGTTTATGTTTGTGTCTCAGAGCAGTTTGTGGTTTATGTTTATGTCTCAGAGCAGTTTGTGGTTTATGTTTATGTCTCAGAGCAGTTTGTGGCTGGTTTATGTTTGTGTCTCAGAGCAGTTTGTGGCTGGTTTATGTTTGTGTCTCAGAGCAGTTTGTGGTTTATGTTTATGTCTCAGAGCAGTTTGTGGTTTATGTTTGTGTCTCAGAGCAGTTTGTGGTTTATGTTTGTGTCTCAGAGCAGTTTGTGGTTTATGTTTATGTCTCAGAGCAGTTTGTTACTGGTTTATGTTTGTATCTGAGAGCAGTTTGTGGCTGGTTTATGTTTATCTCTCAGAGCAGTTTGTGGTTTATGTTTATGTCTCAGAGCAGTTTGTGGCTGGTTTATGTTTGTGTCTCAGAGCAGTTTGTGGTTTATGTTTTGTCTCAGAGCAGTTTGTGGTTTATGTTTATGTCTCAGAGCAGTTTTTTGGTTTATGTTTGTGTTCAGAGCAGTTTGTGGCTGGTTTAAAGCAGTTTGTGGTTTATGTTTATGTCTAGCAATTTCAGAGCAGTTTGTGGTTTATTTTGTGTCTCAGATTTATGTTTATGTCTCAGAGCAGTTTGTGGTTTATGTTTATGTCTCAGAGCAGTTTGTGGCTGGTTTATGTTTATGTCTCAGAGCAGTGTGTGGCTGGTTTATGTTTGTGTCTCAGAGCAGTGTGTGGCTGGTTTATGTTTGTGTCTCAGAGCAGTTTGTGGTTTATGTTTATGTCTCAGAGCAGTTTGTGGTTTATGTTTATGTCTCAGAGCAGTTTGTGGCTGGTTTATGTTTATGTCTCAGAGCAGTTTGTGGCTGGTTTATGTTTATGTCTCAGAGCAGTTTGTGACTGGTTTATGTTTATAAACTTTTTTTTCTTAATTTATTATTTAGACGTTCATTTTTTGTTGGATTGAGCTATTTTCGTATTTCGAAATTGTTATTAAGTTATTATTTATTGTTTAATTTTTGTAAATGAGATCTTTTATAAATGCTTATTTTTTTAATGTTATTATTTTTAATTTTTGTCCTTTCAAAACAGTCTGTTGTTGTAACACAATTTAACCTGTGTTTATTTTTATTAAAATTGTTTCTAAATTTAAATTATTATTATTTTTTTTAATTATTGAAATTGAAATTTATTATTATTATTATTATTTTTAATTTGTGAGCTTTCAAAACAGTCTATTGTTTTAACATAATTTAACCTGTGTTTATTTTTATTAAAACTGTTTCTAAATTTAAAATATTATTTATTGTTTTAATTTTTAAAAAACTGAATTTTTTAATTATTTTAACCTTTTTTTTTTTTTAAAAAAACAACTAAAATTTCTTTTATTATTATTATTTTTTTTAATCATTGTGCTTTCAAAACAGTCTATTGTTTTAACATAATTTAACCTGTGTTTATTTTTATCTGTTATTATGTAAAAAAAAAAAAAAATTACTATTTCCAGGGCCTAGATTTGCAGTGTACTGTGTCAACCATCTGCTGTTGCCGATGCTGCAGTCGTGGTTACGTCAGAGGCTCTCGCATACATCGATACTGGGATTCGGGAGCTGTCAACTTCAAGCAGTGCTGTGGACACATGTCAGATCTGGTCGTAGACTTCATTACACAGTTTAAAGGTATTTTGAATATCAGTAGTTTTCACTGAAAAATAAAGATTTTAAAAAAATGGTATAAATGGTCACTGCTCTGTTCTCCCACCCAAAAAATTATGGAATGGAATTATTTATCTTCTAGTGTGTTTTTAATTTTCATAAAATATTGTTATTGGGGTTAGACTTCATTACACAGTTTAAAGGTATTTTGGATATCAGTAGTTTTCACTGAAATAGAAAAAAATAAAGATTTAAAAAATGGTATAAATGGTCACTGTTCCCACCCAAAAAATTTATCTTTGTGTTTTTAGCTTTCATAAAATATTGTTATTGGTTAAACATATTATTATTATTATTTTTTTTTTTTAAATATTACTGTTTATTTGTTTGTGTAGAATAGGAAATAGCTCACAAGGAAATAAAAACTAAAATGATTAATATAAAAAAAAAATTGTTATTTAAATTTAAAATTAAAACAAATTTGTTATTATTTATAGCATCTATACTGAATTACAGCCATCAAGATATAAATGTTTTTGCTTACCAAAGGATAATGAAATATATTTATGTCTAATTTATAAATTGTTATATACCAGATCATATTAATTTTCTACATTTAGGTTTAGTACATGGAAATAGATTTTCTTTTCTTAAAGAAATCTCCTGAATATTTTCTTTTCCTTATCCCTTTTCCGTTTTCAAATTTTTTAGTGTGTGTGTGTGTGTGTGTGTTTTTTATTTTATTATTTTTTTACTTAATGGATTTTTTATTTTTTAATGAATAATATATTTTTTTTTGTTTCATTCTTATTCTAGGTGCTGCAGAAGAGCAGGTCTACTTGGAGCTGATGTTAAAACAGTCGCTGGACATGATGATAGAGTGCATAGCTCAGCCAGTAGAACATATCTCTAGACTTGGCTGTTCTTGTATCAGGTTTATATCTAAACAAATATCAGTTATCATTATTTTATTTTATATTTGTTATTATTAAATATTATTACTGAAGATCAAACTGATCTGCCTTTAAGAGTGGTTTATTTTGTATCTGTTAAATACAGTTTTTTCTTTAATTTTCATTGGTTATTTTATGTTGTTAGTATTATTCGGATATTCCGACCAAATCTGGTTTCAAACTTGACAAGTAAATGGTTTGGTACCTGTATTATTATTTACTATTTATTATTGTAAAATATTTAGTTTTTTTTTTTTTTTTTTTTTTTTTTTTTATTATTATATATTTGTTTATTTATTATTACCTTATTATTATTATTATTTTTATTGTTATTATTAATTTTTTTCTTCTGTTTTACATTCTGAAATAAAATATAGTTTTAAAAAATGAATATAAATGATCAAAATTATTATAAAATATATGAAATGTATGTGGATTGGGTTTTTTGGTTTTTTTGTCTTTTAATTTTTAATTTTAAAAACTAACTAAAAGTTTTTTTTTTTTTTGAAAAGTTATATTTCTTATAAATCATATTACAAAAAAAAAATAAAATACATAACATTTCCATTAATAATAACAAATCTTTTGAGCAACACGTTTTGTTTTAAATTATAGAAAAATTATCACAGCATATTTTTTAAAATAAAAATATTTTGAATTTAACATCATTTTCAACTCGTTATTTTAACAGACACGTTCTTCTAAGTGCTGGTCCCGGGTTTTCTGAGCCGATGTGGCAGATAAGTGGCAAAGCTCTCCAGCGAGCAATGGACGCAACCACATTCAGTCTGCGGCAGCTGATGACGCTGTTCCACGTCAACTCCGACAACTTCTACGGCGACATTGGGCAAGTGAAAGTGGCCACGAGAAAGGGCTGTACGATTATGGAATGTCTCAGACTGCGACAGCTTGCTCAACAGGTAGAGAAATTAAAGTGAAGTTTAGATATGGAAGTGTTCTCAACACTGAATTAGTTAGTTTTTAATAATGAAGTTTAAATGGAATGCAGGAAATGATTTTGTGGATGTTGTTAAATTATTTTAATTGAAATTTTTATTATTTTAGCTGAAATTCTGTGTAACAGAGAAATAAATTAAATTTTTTTTTTTTTTTAATTTCAGACTCTACAGTAGTATTATTTTAGTATTAAATTGTATCTGCTGCTTTATAATAATAATAACAATAACAACAACAATAATAATAATTATTATTATTATTATTATTATTAAAATTTATTGTTATTTATTATTTATTATTATTATTATTATTGTTGTCATTGTTATTGTTATTGTTATTACTATTAGTATTGTTGTTGTTATTATTATTATTATTATTATTATTATTATTATTATTATTATTATTATTAAGTTCCACAGATTCTGTTTTAGACAACAAACCCCCCCCCACCAAAACAAACTAAAACATATCTTTGATATAAAACAGAACTTCAAATGATCTTGGAAAGTATTTAAAATACCTGTTTCGAAAACTTTTTTTTTTTTTTACAAACAACCTGTCTTTGTCTAATTGTTTCTGCTTATTACAGGTGTTTTTATTGGAAAACCAGGTGTCCAGTATGCCTCAGGTACAGTTTGACTTGGAGGAAGGACAGTCTTATGTGTTTCTGTTATACCCTCAAAACCACAAAGACAGCCTAAACCCAGACCACATAGTAACAAGGTAGAGTGGAGTTATTCTAACGTGGTTCTTACAAAAAGAGCCTAAATTCAGATAATTAAATTATAGATGTAACAACTATAATAATTAAAAAAAAAAAAAATATTAAAAATTAAAAATATATTTTCAGTTTAAATTCAGTGATTATGGAAACTTTCCAGTGACAAATATTTTGAATGTATTTGTCCAGGGTTTTCGTTTTAGCAGATAATGTGAATTTAAATTGATTATAGTAATGGTTTAGTTGTATTTTTCAATATGCAAATATTTTGGTGTGTTGATGAAAGAGGATTTACTTTTATATCTTTTTTCTTTCTTTCTTTCAAAAACATATATAAGTATTTATCTGAAACAGTCATAAACCTGTGTAACAAATAATTACTTTTTCATAGGATTCTGTTTAAAAATATAATGATAGGCATCTTATATAGGGAAAGAGCATTTTCTTTTTACTTGTTATATTTTATTATTATTATTATTTATTATTTATTTTTTATTTTTTTTAACAAACATGAAGCTACTAGTATTTTAAAAATAAATACTTCTTTGCAAGATTCTGTTTAAGAACATAGTGATAGGCATGTTGTCCCATCAGTTTCTTACATTTACTTGTATATACTTTTTTATATATTTTTTTTTTTTTTTTTTTTTTTTAACAAATGTGAAGCTACTAGCATTTAAAAAATAAGTACTTCTTTGCAGGATTCCTTTTAAAAATACAGTGATAGGCATGCTTTCATACCAGTTTCTTACATTTATTTATATATTTTTAAAAATATTTTTTATTATTATTATAATATTTATTCTTAACAAACAAATATTTATTTGCAGGATTCCGTTTAAAAACATAGTGATAGGCATGCTTTCACACCAGTTACTGTTGCAGACTGTTGGTTGTTTGTTGCTGGATACAACAGAGACAAAAACAGATCAAGATTCTGACAAAGAACATAAAATGACAGGTGAGAAATCTGTTAATTTATTATAAAACACTTTTAGCACAGATTTTTTGGCCAGATATATTACAGTGTAGTCGATACTGTTGTTGAAATTGTTTGAACTGAATTTTGATGGATTCTTTTTGGTTTGTCTAATCTTAGTTACTGAATGTATCATTGAGATACTGATAAATTAGCAGAAAGATTATGCAAAGACATTTACATCAAAAATCTGATTTAATATTCTTCATTTAATGATTTTAGTCATTGAAATGCTGACTTGGTCTTACTAAGATAATTATAAAATATTATTTAGCCTTCTAATATTTTAAATAACTAGAAATTTTAATTTATATATGTATATAGATATACATGTAAATATACACAAGTGCATAAATCTTAATCTTTCTGCTAAATATTAATTATTTAAATTATTTTTTATTTAAAGGGATATTGCCATACATGTAACAAGCAATGTGATGTTGTTAATAAACACACAGACACAAATGCAATCACAATATTTCTACTAAATATTATATTTTTTTATTTTAATTAAAGGTTTTATGCCATACCTGTCGATTTGCAATGTGATGTTATTAATGAACACACAGACACAAATACAACAATCATAATCATTTTATTAATATTAATTATTTAAATTTGTTTTTTGATTTAAACGTTTTTTGCCATACATGTTGACTTGCAGTGTAATGTTATTCTGAATTCTCACACATACATGCACACACATTTTTACATATACTTAAACATAAACACACCCAAACACAGTAACCATGATAGTTGCTAAATGTTCTGCTACATATTGATTATCTAAATTATTTATTTAAAGGGATATTGCCATACATGTTGAATTGCAGTGTGATGTTGTTGATGAATACTCACAAACACACATATATACATACTTAAACATAAACACATTATCTTTGCTAAATATTAATTATTTAAATTATTTAAATTATTTATTTAAAGGACTGTTGCTGTACATGTCAACTCGCAACGTGATGCTGTTGAGAATACTCACATGCACACACATGCACACTCACACACACATATATACATACATAAACACATGATCTTTGCTAAATATTAATTATCTAAATTATTTTATTATTTCAAGGGCTGTTGCCATACATGTCGACTCGCAACGTGATGCTGTTGATGAACACGCTGCAGCGAGCGTACAGCCTCGCCTGCGACTTCGACTCTCGTCCCGGACTCAAGTTCCTCATCCAGAAAGTGGGCGGGCTGGAAGTCGCAGCCAACATGTACAAACTGGCTGGGGCCAGCACCATCTTCTTCGTGCACACCCTGGTGGAGATCTGCTCCAGTCTGACAGGACTGACGATTGAGAGGACCCGGTCCCTTCTGTCTAACCCAGAAACCGACACCGAGAACACCGACTGGAAGGCAAAAGGCAGGAACTCGCGGGACCGAATTTCGTCCAATCAGATTGTGTTTCTGAACTTGCTGCAGAGCACCTGTTTGGACCTTTGCCAGAAGTACGTGGATATTTTGCTGGATAAAGACGATTACGCCAGGTTCGATGATATGGCCGATCATTCTTTGTTTTTCCTCATCGCCCAGCCTGAAGAGGTGGGGCATAACAGCAACAAGCTGAAAAATGAGGCAGAGTCTGCACAGATGAGTGAAGCTCAGCAAGATGGGTTCGTTACCATAGAGACCGTTGTCACTCAGAATAGCAAAGGTAGGTGTAAGTATTTGTGAGATTTTAATACATATTCAGTACAGTTTTTAACTCGAAACACTCATTTTTTTATGTATAATGTATTTTATGATTATTTATAAATTAAACACATTTTAATATGTCTGACAATACAGTTCAGTAGTTGAAACACTCATTTTTTATGTATAATGTTATTTTATGATTATTTATAAATTAAACACATTTTAATATGTCTGACAATACAGTTCAGTAGTTGAAACACTCATTTTTTATGTATAATGTATTTATGATTATTTATAAATTAAACACATTTTAATAAGTATACAGTACAGTTTTTAACTCGAAACACTCATTTTTTTATGTATAATGTATTTTATGATTATTTATAAATTAAACACATTTTAATATGTATACAGTACAGTTCAGTAGTTGAAACACTCATTTTTTATGTATAATGTATTTATGATTATTTATAAATTAAACACATTTTAATAAACATATACAGTACAGTTCTATAGTTGAAACACTCATTTTTTATGTATAATGTGTTTTAGGATTATTTACAAATTAAACACATTTTAATATACGTATACAGTACAGTTCTGTAGTTGAAACACTCATTTTTTTATATTTATAATGTGTTTTATGATTATTTATAAATTAAACACATTTTAATAAATGTATACAGTACAGTTCTGTAGTTGAAACACTCATTTTTTTATGTATAATGTATTTATGATTATTTATAAATGAAACACATTTTAATATGTCTGACAATACAGTTCAGTAGTTGAAACACTCATTTTTTATGTATAATGTATTTATGATTATTTATAAATTAAACACATTTTAATACATATACAGTACAGTTCTGTAGTCGAAACACTCATTTTTTATGTATGATGTATTTTTTAATTATTTACAAATTTACGCATTTTAATATGTCTAACATTCAGTACTTGAAACACTCATTTTTTTATGTATAACGAATTTTTAAATTATTTTACAAATTAAACTCGTTTTTAGTTCCAGTTGAAGAAGCTTCATCTACTGCGTCAGAACAACCCAGAGAGCAGACGGCAACTGAGGCTGAACCGCCTTCCCCATCCCGCAGTAAGAGGGAGTTGAGGGAAGAGGAGGGAAGCAAGATCTACACGGTGGCCTCGGACAAGGTCATTCAGAACCTGATGCAGGAATACAAGCGCCGGAAGCAGCAGAAGTCCATGCCTTCCTTCGTGAAGATGACCAAGAGGAACAGGATGAACGCGCAGAAGAGCAGTCAGAAGGAGGATGTGGACAAAGACATTGACAAGCAGCAGAAGTCATCCATTCTCAAGGTGAGAGATGAGGATAGTATTTTTGTTGTTGTTGTTATGTGTGGGTTGAAGTGTTGAGTTGTGATGTTAGAGATGGGTCCTTTGGTTTGCTGTTTTATTTATTACGTAATTTTAATCTGAAAATATTTGAAGATAGTAGGATATAGATAAGCAGCGGAAATAGTTTTTTTCTCAAGTAAGTAATAAATAAGCAATTACACAATAGTAATAATAAATATTAAAAAAAAAAACTTAAAATATACAACTGCCCATAACATTCTTGAAAATTCTTGAAATCACCAGTATAAATGAGTGTATTCTGATTTAAATATCTGTTTTTAAGAGAAAAGCCATGGCACAGATAACAAAATGGTCTCAGAATAGACCATTCCTGCTGCTTTTCAGTATTTTGATTCTTAGCTACAAAGGTCATATTCCTTTTAGATTAAGACTGTGTAGTGTTTTATTAAATTCTCTTTAGATTACAGTTCTGTAATATTTGTTTGTTGTATTCATACAACATTCCCAGAAAAGTCTTGAAATCACCAGTATAAGTTATAATTATATTAATTTAAATGTTTGGTTTAATAGGACAGTGAGGCTCACATACTGTCATTTTCTGAGAATATACTATTTCTGCTGCTTTTCAGTATCATATCAACAAATTTCCCACAAAAACTGGTAATTCTTGATTGTCAAAATATCAACAATTTTCCCACAAAAACTGGTAATTCTTGATTGTCACCAATATAATTATATTAATTTAAAAAAAAAATTTCAGGACAGTGAGACACACATAGTGTCATTTTCTGAGAAAATACTATTTCTGCTACTTTTCAGTATCATATCAACAATTTTCCCACAAAAACTGATAATTCTTGATTGTCAAAATATCAACCAATTCCCACAAAAACTGATAATTCTTGATTGTCAACCAATATAATTATATTAATTTTAAAAAATTTCAGGACAGTGAGACCCACATACTGTCATTTTCTGAGAATATACTATTTCTGCTGCTTTTCAGTATCATATCAACAAATTCCCACAAAAACTGGTAATTCTTGATTGTCAAAATATCAACAAATTCCCACAAAAAACTGATAATTCTTGATTGTCAACCAATATAATTATATTAATTTAAAAAAATTTCAGAACAGTGAGGCCCACATACTGTCATTTTCTGCAGCTTTTCAGTATCATATCAACAAATTCCCACAAAAACTGGTAATTCTTTGATTGTCACCAATATAATTATATTAATTTTTTTTTAAATTTCAGGACAGTGAAGCCCACATACTGTCATTTTCTGAAAATATACTATTTCTGTTGCTTTTCAGTATCTAATCAACAAATTCTCACAAAAACTGGTAATTCTTGATTGTCACCAATATAATACTATACATTTTTAAACATTTCAGGACAGTGAAGCCCATGTACTGTCGTGGTCTGAGATGCTGGGCACTGTTCTCAGTCTCTTCCTTGGTCTGGATGACAATCAGTTCCGTGCTCTGCTTCCAGCAGTCTTCAACTGCGTCAACCAGCTCATCTGTTACGCAGACGACCCCAAACTGAAGGACATCCTGGGTCAGTGGTTCCATCGACTTGGCAAGCTGTATGAGTTCTGTCCCAAAGAAAATACAGCCACAACCCAGTAACAGTGTTTTTTTTAAAAGTCTATTTGTAATGAAAACAGTTCTGTGTTTGATAATAAAAAAAAAGTTTTTATTTCTTGTTTTCAGCATCAGGTATTGAGATATCGGGGTTACGTTACAATGTGATGCTAATATATTACAGTTTATTGTCTATAATTTTAAATGTTATATCTATATAATTTTGAAAGATAATATTTTTTGTTGATGCAGTATGATGAATATTTCTGTTACAAATAATTACATGTTTTGTAACATAAGAATTCCAGAGCGTTGGACATTTCCAATTGCATGAAATACCAGTAAGTTATTTTATTTTGTTACACATTACTTCATATTGCAGCACTTTGTGCTACCTATTGTTATGAATTTTGTTAAATATATTTCAGTATAATGCCTTTATTGCTACATAACTTATTTTTTTTTCTTTGCTTTAAAATACCATTCTGTTACTTATCATTCCAGTTGTTGCACTAGAACATATAATTCTGTTTTGTGAAGGAATATTTCTGTTCTTGTGTAAACTTTGCATTTACATTTGTGAATTGTTAATTAATCCAATTCTTTACACATTTTATTGTGCATCATATCGTTATATTATTTACAACTTCTCATTGTTAATATATTTATTTTCGAATATTTTATTTTCATTTAAAATACACATTTCCAGATTCAGTAATGTTTAGCTCTAATTTATATTAGATGTGCAAGTCTTAGAATTTTGGACTTTAAATTTGAATTTTTTATAAATACTTTTATTTGTTGGTTCTTTTTATTCTGTATCATTTTCTAGATATTGCACAGGTCATTTTTATTTAATCATATTTCTTTTTCATGTTCATAAATATGAATAGAAATTTATTTCTTAAAAATAAGGATATTAAAATGATCGTGCTTAATGAAATATTGTAAAAGCTACAGAGTGGGGATTTTTTCTTGAAAAAATAAATTGACAAGTCATTGTTTAATAAAGTATATTTTTGTACATTATAAAAGATATATTTTCATTAAGATATGCCAAAACCATTTTAAGATATATTTTACTGTAATAACATTTTTTTTTTTTTTTTTTATTGTATTTCTTATTTAAGAATAAATTTAACACATTGTATCTTCCATAAATTAATCATGTACAGTGTTTGTCAAATTTATCACAGATTTTTGTCGAATAATTGTGTTTTGCTTGTTGCTTGATGTAATAAATCACATCACTGTCACAGATATTTTATAATTCACCATCAGCAACATAAATAAAATGTGATGATCCAGTGGTATCTTCAAATTTTGAATAGAATCACGATTGGATACACAAATCCATATATCTCAAATAAAATGATGGTTAGATCAAAATACATTATTACATGTGTAATCCATATATCTTAAGTAAAATGAAAGTTAGACTCTTAAAAACATTATTACATGTTTAATACATATATCTTGAATAAAACAAAAGTTAGATACACTAAACATAATCACACATATATAATCCAATAAAATTGAAATTCTTAGCCTCTTCAATATCAAGGTGGGTATCACTATCAAAGTGTAAAATTTTTAAATGGTAAATATACTGAACTAATGAAAATGTTATTCTGTAGTCCAGATAGTTTTATAGTTAATTTTACTGCTGATTTTTTGAAAATGTTATTACACATTACATTCTTTCATGATTAATTTGTGACTGTTAAAGCTGAAAGTACTAGATAATTCAGAATCATGACACTTAATGCTGAAGGTGTTCAAGATATTAAATACACTGTGTAGGTAAAGGTAACAAAAACAGTTAAAACATGACTATAGATTTACCTTATATTGTTTTGTATTCTATGACCTCATTTAATATTACATGTATATTCTCTTTTTGAGGTTTTGTTGAATGGTATGTTACAAATACTGACATATTTAAATGGTTGAATGAATGATGTTTAATGAACACCCACCATAATGAAAAGATAAGCTGATATGGTGTTTTATGATGTTGAAATATTCTAGGACATTAAATCATTGCTTGGTAATATATATATACATTTTTTTAATTTTTTTTATTGCTAACTAAAAAGTGAGAATAAATAGTTATTTTTAATCTGAGAAAGCGTTAAGTTTAGAAATAAAATTATTTAGATGATGTGAATTAAATTATTAGAGATTAACAATTACAAAAATTAAATATTGTTTGCTTTTTATTTAAAAAATCAATAAGTAAATAAATAAATTAATTATACCAAAAAAAAAGAAAAAAAAGAAAGAAAAAAGATATAAATTATAATACAGGTGAAAGTATGTGTCTATATATATATATACTCTGTCATCATACTGTTGGATATAGCTGGTAGTTGACACTGTATTAATATTACAATGTATTTATTTGTTAAATTACTTTGGTAATATTTAAGAACTAAAGTATTTTATTGGATCTGTCATAATATTTCATTTCTGTGATATTTAGTGACATCTATCACATGTTTTATTTTGTTTTAACTATGGTGTTTGTTTATGTAATGTGAAGAATGCTTTTAAATATTTCTACGCTCAATTTTGGAATGATTTATATTCTAATATACAATTTCATTGTGGTTATCTGGATGAATGTTTTCTTTGGTCTTTTTCATTATTTTATTTTGGAACAATCTTTCTATAGATGTTATATACAATATGACCAAAAAAAATTAAAAATGTTATTTTTCAATTGTCTTTATGAAATCTTCTATTAATATTAGAAACAGATGTATGTGTAGTGTAGTAGAACCCTGATATTAAGACAACATGGGTTTTCATAAACTTAGTTTTAAAAAAAGGGGTGATGGATGCATTTAACACCAAATATTTATATTTTTTAGCAATCTTTTAAAAAAAAAAGGGCTTTATAACATTATACCAGGGATTTCTGTTAACTGAGGTTTCACTGTATTTGTGTTGAGTTCCAGAAACTGATATATGTTGTAAATTGGAAATGTAATCTGTACATGGTGGTATAATCAGCCAGAAAACTTGTTTTCCTTTTTTTCTTTTTTTTTTTTTTTTTTTATATTGTTCTAGTTAATATTAAAATGTTTGATGGTAAACAAAATTCAAGTTTATAGTCTAGATGTAGATTTTAATAAAATTTTAAATATATTTGATTTGATATGCATTACCAAAGATTGGTGAATTCATTTTTCAAAATCTATTTTTTATTATTATTTATTTTACATATTTTACATAACTTTAAATATATTATTATTATTATTATTATTATTATTAATATTATTATTACTATTATTATTATTACTATTATTATTTATTATTATTATTATTATTATTATTTATTATTATTATTATTATTATTATTATTATTATTATTATTATTATTATTAAAGCAGCCATTCCATTTATAAACATTTTCTGTTACTGTTTTTTGGTTGTTGATTTCCATTCACACTATTTGTTTTTGCCAATTTCAGCCAGTGATATTCCAGATATTCTGAAGATCTCAACCAAATATGGGCATTTATTTTCGTGTTTTTATTTTTATGTGTATATATATATAAATATATACTCCTGCTTAATTGTTTTCAGCTAAATGCTTGCCTACCCAGTTACTGCGTTAGTCCCATTTACACAGTCTTACCCAGTACTATACCAAAAACATTGTCATCTCAACAGTAACTAATTATTTTTATTTATTTATTTATTCATTTTTTTTGAAATTTTAAATATAAAAAAAAAATCTTTACATTTCATTATTTAATTTCAGTTGTGTTTGATATATTTTTTTTCTTATTTAATTTTCATTAATTGCTTTAATTTAAAAAAAATATATATATTTTATTTCCCTGTGATATGGTTACTGTCCTTCTTTTGTTCAATTATTAATTAATTTTCAAAAATTAAAATTTATTATGTTTTTATTTCATCCCAGCAGTATCTGGTTACTTTCAACTTTTGTTTAATTAATTAATTAATTTCCAAAATTTGAAACTTTTTCACATTTCACGGTTTCTTGAAAATAGCATCTGGTTATTTTCTAATTTTTTCATTAATTCATTAACTGATTTCTAAAATTAAAACTCAGAGCTCAATGCTTGTTAAACTTTCACCTAAATTATATTTGATTTATTTCATTTCTTGTGTTATTTAATTTTAATGTTTAAAATTAAAGCTTTTTACTTTTTATATAAGTTAAAGGGAGTAGAAACAAACCTGCTTATATTTCTTTTCATGTCAAATACTTGAAGTGCATGTGTTGTGATCAACATAGCACATAAAATGTTGTTACCATTCCAGAAAATTTCTCATTACATAATGAAAATACAAAATAAAAAAACCATCTTGAGTAATTTTTTTAAATTCTCAAAATAATCCACCAGTCCAACAACTTTTAAAATTACGATGTTATTTCTAATATCCAATACATAATAAATTATTGAACAGTAGACTTAAGTTAGATTATATGTACATCCTTCTTGATCTGAATAATAATTCATGATTTTTTTCATATATATAAATATTTTATAGTTTAATTAAATATAGATGTTCATGGACATTAAAACTATTAGAAAATTCATTATATTTAATGTTTTAAGAACAAATATAAGATAAAAGAAGATATAAAATATTTAAAATGGGGCCAAATATTATGTTTAAAGTCCCTTAACTTTTGCTTTCTTTTGTTTATTTAAAATTGATTCTTGTTATGATTGATTCATTTTAATGTTTTCATTGTCAGTAATGTGCAATATTTCGTTAAAAGTTTTTCTTTATAATTTGTTTTTGCAGTGTATTTTGTAATGTTAAATCCACAGAAAAAAATTAGAATACTGGTTTAATTGTTTTTATATAATATTATTTGATATTGAAATATTATTATTATTATTATTATGATTATTATTATTATTAGCATAAATAAAAATAACAAATTTATAATAATAATAATTACAATAATAATATCTACTACAGAAATAAATAGAAAAAGAAGTAATTTTTAAATTCAAGATTTAAATGGCAATGCTAATGATAAATGTTTGTTGTTATTATTATTATTAGCATAAATAAAAATAACATATTTATAATAATAATAATTACAATAATAATATATGAGCAAAATGATTAAATTATAACAGTTAAAAAGATATTTAAGAAATAAATTGTTTATACGAAAATTAATATTTCATTTTTAAATATATTTATTTTTTTAAATTAATTTTCTGAGAGAGAGAGAAAAAAAAGAAAGAAAAAGAAGATGATTACAAAAATTAGAATTACATGCTAAAATTGCTACAGTTTCTACGGTTCATATTTTTGAGTTTTCCTTTTAAGTAAAACTAAATGCTGGGGATTCTTGTTTTTGCATATTTTATTCCAGTTATAAGATTTGATATATTTTGTGGAAACTTTATACTTAAATAATTTGGAGTTCTATATATATTTTTTTTTTTTTTTTTTCATAAAAAATAAATAAATAAATAAATAAATAAATAAATAAAAGAAGATAAAAAGGAAATATTAAAAAACGTCTTGCTTAGATATAATTACACATTTCATAATATTGTTCATGGAATTGTGCAATAAATGGAGTGCTAAAAACTTGCATGAGAATGAATTAAGAAGAGTGCAAATGGTTTAAAAAAAAAAATTCTTCATAAATGCAGAGGTTTATTTTCCAGTGTTTCATTTTGGAACACTTTATTCTGTTACTTCAGAACTACGCATATTCTATTGCAACCTGGCAACCAATTTTTGGTTCATTATAATTTGCCTCAACATTTTTTTTTTTTTTTTTACCTGATATTATTTTTTCAGTTATAATATTTTATTAATGGCTTGGAAAATATTTTGAACAAGACAACATGTGTTCTCAAATATATATTGTTATGGTATTAATTATGTAAAAATTATTTTCGACTGATATTTATTCAGACTTGATATAGTAATATATTAATTATCTAAAAATTACACTGAACTGACAAACATATTAATATTATTATTGCATTATACTTATTATGTATAAACATTTTTTTAACTGAACATTTTGTTCATAGATTTGAAATATTCTGATGATGCAGAAATTATTTTGAACTAAAAATGTTTACTCACAGATATATTCTGACATAGAGTATAGACATACTCTTCTGGTACAGAAATTATTTTGAACTTACAGTGTAGACTCAGCAACATAATATTGAAGATGTAGAAATTATTTTGAAGTTGACAGTGTTTACTCAGCAACATGAAGACATTTTGAAGTGACAGTATTTATTATAGACATACTCTTCTGGTATAGAAATTATTTTGAACTTACAGTGTTTACTCATAGACATAATATTCTGATGATGTAGAAATTATTTTGAATTGAAAGTGTTGGCTCATAGACATTTAATATTACAATGATGTTGAAATTATTATGAACTGAAAATGTTTACTCATAAACAGTAATCTGAAGATACAGAAATTATTTTGAACTGACAGTGTTTATACAAAAATATATAATACTAATCATGTACACAGTATTAAATGTTTCAGTGTTCAATGTTTTCTCAAAGACATTATTTTATATTAATGATCTAGATCAGAAGTTTTCAAACTGTTTTTATTCTTTTTTTTCCTAACTATACCACTTGGAGAAACATTTTGCTTGATGCTTAACCCATTCCAAATATCAGAGCAAGTTTGGTATAGCAAGTTAATATGCAAGCAGAATGTACGCATTGCTTTAATTGGAAAATGTATAATACAAAATTATAATTTTTGAAGATTAAAAGTTAAAAAAAAGAAAGATTGTAGGCTGTGTTTTTTTGAGGGTTGGGCAAAAATAATCATCATTCTTCAAGTAGCTTTTTGAACAAAAATCATTTTTGCTTTTTAGCTCTTGCAGTTATCGAGGCTTGCTGGCATGGCATGTCCCCAGGGGCATATCACAGATTGAAAACTTCTGATCTAGAAAATTTTATAGTAACTAATAATGTTAACAATTATTTTGGAGTGACAATGTTTATTATAAGTATTTATTGACATGATGACATTACTTTGTTGAAATGGCTGTGGTTTAATTCAGTGGTAACAGTTTTTAGTTACAAATCCTAGCTTGACAGTTGTTAGATATTTATTTACTTTGTTTATAGAATTAATTATACATCAATATTTTCATTGTTAATTAAGCTTGTCTCTTATAAGTATATCATTAAATGTATTTTTCTTTTCTGCATTTTTTTTATTTAATGTTTCTATATATATATATATTTATATATTTGTTATTATTTTTTAAATTATTATTATTATTATTATTATTATTATTATTATTATTATTATTATTATTATTATTATTATTATTATTTCTATAGTTTCTAGTTCTTTCAGGCAACATTTAATATTTTGTTGTTTGTTTTTACTTTTAACATTTTGTTTTTATTCTTTGAAACTGCAAAGGGGCCAGCTATATGTATTTATTTATTTGGTTTGTTGTTTTAATCTTGTTCAGGGCAATAAAATATTTAAAAAAAATAAAAATAAATAAAATTAGTTTTTCTGTTTATATTTGTTGTGTTATTTAAATTAATCACATTAAATTTAAAAAAACAAAATATGATCAGATTAAATAAGAGAGAATGAGAAAGAGAAAGTGAAAGAATGAAAAAGAGTGAGAGGAAAATATACTGAACACTCTAAACTAGTATTAAAAAACAGTTTTTTTCTTCTTCATCAAAAGCTAAAATAAATTAATTACTAATCCAAAAGTTTATTAACAGATAATGGTTTCCGTGCAGCTGGGAAATTCCCCATAATCCTCCCCTGTTATGTATATAAATTTGTTTTTACATATAAATCTATTTATTATTATCTTTTGTCAAGTTTCTAGAAATTAAAATTATCTTGTTTACCTTCTGTAATTATATTTCCATATTTCAGTCAGAAATATGTTGTTTATTTATTTATTTATTTTTAATTTATTATTTTTTTTTTATTATTATATATATATTTTTTTTTTTTAAATCATAATAAATGTTGTATTTAATTTTTGGACAGCTTTTTTACCATTCCAAACAACTCGTCTCTACGGAACATTTAACAAATAACAACAACAATTTACATTTAAAAAAATTTATTATTTAAATATGACTGACTGATGCATGAACATATAACAATGGTGAGAAAATTCCCTTCATCTCACTTTTCCAGCTCCTCTAAGAATACCGATTAATATAGTGTATTTTATTAAAATGTCACGTGATCTCAGTCTACTACTGAAATACTGTTCTGCGTCATCTAGAGAAAATATCACAAATGTACATTATAAAATATACTTTGATACAGATATTGAGATACTGTTTTATAAAGATTTAATAACGATGATGATGATGATATGAGAGAGAGTATTAAAAATATAATTTTATAATTTTATAATAAATACATTTTAGTAGTACATATTATTATTTTATATATAATTTTAATAAAGTGAGTATATAATAATAATAATAATAATAATAATAATAATAATAAATACGTAGGTTTGTGAAATCTAAAAAAACAAAAAACTATTTTCTTCGTCCAGTGACTACATTTACTAAATACTATTTTCTATACGTTAATAACGATACATGACGTAACACGGTAATTTTACCGCGCCTATCACAGAGTCGAGAACAGGAACAAACTAAACGTATAAAAATTCAACAAACGCACTCTGACGTAGTCAATCCGCAAAACACTGACACAAATTTAATACAATGTACTTGTCTCACTTCTGCTCTGATCTTAAACATATTTACCGAACGAACTACATTAATTTAGTGAACTTGACTCGTCAATCAAAACAGTTTTTCCAGGTTATATCGTCTTTGTCACCGACTGTTTATAAAATAATCACATAGTTTGTGGAACTGTCTTGTTCTTCGTTTAGGATTGAAAGCAATTGTTGTGGTATGAACAGAAGTCTAGTATATTTCCCAGTGTTTTTTTAAATCCACAAAACGAACCTTTACTAATAATTAAATAGCACAATATTATATCAAGCTCATTTAGCTAATTCTGAAAGGTACCTTTTTGTGTTTTTCATTGCTATATACAAATATTCGTGATTCATTTTATAATGATTTACCGTCTGTTTATGGTTTATTAATTTTGTTTTTACGAAATGACGTCACGAAAAGGAAAGGAAAATGACAATCGCATTGATCTTAGAGAGATGTTTATTTTATTATCAACAGGAAAGATTCTTGTGAAGAAAACATATAAGAAATATCACGAGGAATTCTATACAATTTAGTTAGTTTATTTGTTCCATATATCACAGTTATTCTTTACTGATCACACTGCTTTTTATACAAAACCTCTTTTTTCTATACATCAGTTTCCATGGTTAAATCCTTGTCCGTACGTGTTGTACATCTGTTCGGGTTTTATTTCGCCTATGAGATGCACGTTGGCTTTCCAGAACTCGTGATACTGGGAGAGTTTTCCTGAGTCTATGAGTTTGTCGATGTCTGCCTCCCTGATGGAAATCTCCATCTCGTCAGACGGGTCGTACTCCCACAGGCGCAGCACGGGTCTCTCCTCGTGCAGATGACAGATCAGCAGCGACATGCGCACTTTGTCCGGATCCGCCAGCCCGTTCTGGATGACCATGATCTTAGCCATGCACAGTTCTGCAATGTCCAGCGGCCTTGGCGTTTCTTGACCTGTGACCTTTATGTTGAGCAGATGCATGTGACTGTCGCGGCGACACAGAACGTCGATCTGTCCCGTGAGCACGCGCACAAAATGAGAAACCTTCACGTGGGCCGTGAGATTCACTGCCAGGGCATCAAACGATTCGAACCAGGTTTCTATCTTCCTGTCGAAGAGTTTGCACAGATGTCCACAGAAGGACGAGTCGATGTCGTAATCGCAGTGTGACTTCAGCGTCCTGAACATGTCGACTGCGCCTTTGGTTCGCATCAGTTTGAGGACTGCCTCGTGAAACTGCCGCCCCTGTTCCTCACGGGGAGTGTTGTACAGGAAGTGCTGGTACTTCTCTCGCGTCTTTTCGTGTCTGTTTAGATCCAGACGGCAAGCTTCTCGTCTGGTCAGGAAGAATTCCCATTTGTTCTTTCTTTCCGGGTTGTACGTGCTGTAAACGAGGCTTTCTCCGAGCGTTTCCACGGCAATGAATATCTTCATTGTAGCCAGATCGTAGTTTCTCGAAAGTTTTTCTAGCCTCCTTTTCAACTCGTCCTCGTACTGCATCAATCCTCGAGCAGATGCCAAAGCCATTATTATATTTTACTCCTTATTAAAATACCTCAAGACTTGTGTCTATTACTTTTTCTGAAAACTGACTATTTATTAATAAAAGTTTGTACTGTTTCAGTGCATCAGTTGCAACAACATGTCATTTAATGACTTTCAGCTGTTTTTATTGTCCAAATAAACATTTGCAATGATACAATAAGTGTTCGTTATATTCTTAACATTCGCTCCAGAAATTTTTTCTCTTAAATTCACGATATTTTTCTCCCCTTGGTTTGAACTAAACTAAACCCACAGATCGTTTTCACTGAAATCCTACACTTGTTGGTCTAGATATTCATTTTAAAAAGTTGGATAATATTTCGAAAACACTTCCATTTCATTTGTCACATAAAAAAAAAAGAATAAAAAGTTCGTTCAGTGTTTTTACGCCATTAAAATGACGTCAACAGTCAAACGATAACGATCAAGTTGTTCGCAGTTTTCAGGGCTGTCTGCACCTGAATAACACTAAGATCAATGTCTGCAAACGAACAGACTGTTCTAACCTATTTGTTTTCTTCTTTTTTTTTTCTTTTTCTTTTTTTTTGTTGTTGATGTTAATGTCGATCATAAAACAAAACAGAACTATTTAAAAAAGCACATAAACCATTCACTGAATAACAAGCATCGCTCCACACACAGAGAAAACTCGACGTCTGGCGGAAATTTTTATCTGCAGTCGATAATTTGCCGGTCATTAAACGATCGATTTTAAAAACACGATCGAGTGCTGCACGGATTCTACAAGTCACGACACGAAATGGGATCGACTCCGTCACTGACACAAAAGTTAATCTGTGATATAAAAATCCTCCGATGTTAGCCAACAAAATGCACGTGATGATTTTGAAACTTCAAACTTTCTCCGTAATACTGTTGATCTTCGTCTTTCTCCGTTGTTGGTGGCGAATCTACATGGCTACGTTTTGTTCTGCGTATTTACAACACGCGTCTGTACACAAAAGTGAAGTCCCCTTTGTTTAGTATTTCAATAGCCGGTTGTCAAGTGAGCTATTTGAAAAGCACTCTCGTATACCTGTGATATACATATTACAGCAGGTTCAGTTTTTCACCAACTGAGCGAATTTACGGGTAATAACCAGACCGGGAACGAACGTAATTTTTTTTTTAATGCGGACTTGGTGATTGGGTGAATGGGTGAATGGAGATGAAGAATGATAAAGTCAAAGATTTACAAACCGCGAACACCTTTGATCGTATTATCCTAATCTCTGATTAATCTGTGTGTCTATAATTACATTTATTATTTAATAATAGATTAAGCCATTCAGTAGAATCCGGTACGTTTTAGGATCGCATCCAACTAGTACCTGACTTGTCTCCACATTATTATTATTATTATTATTATATTTTTTATTCTATGTATTATTTATTTATTTATTATTAATATATTAATTATTATTATATAATATTTTTTATTCTATTTATTATATATATATATTTGTACACTGTTGTCATTTCACTATAAAAAAGAATAACGTACGTAAATACAGACAATAAAAGTAATTAAACTAACTGATCTGAATTAAATCGAACAAAATGAATAAATGAACATGTAATAATAAATAAATAAATAAATAATAATAATTATTATTATTATTATTATTATTATTATTATTATTATTAGTAGTAGTAGTAGTAGTAGTAGTAGTAGTAGTAGTAGTATAAAATGTCGTTAAATATCTAAAAATTAAACGGATAAATACATTTTTAGCTTTATTTGGAAAGGATCTGTTAACGCAACATTGATTTTTCCATCATTGTAATTTATAATTAATTTAATTCAACCTCCAGATATCAAACGAAGACATTAAAATGTTATGAAATAGTTTATTAAGATCGCAAAAATTATATAATGAAAAATGTTTGAATAAATTTAATGTTTCAAGGGAGTTGACTCTTCATGAATTAAAGATAGATGAAATATTTGAATTATGTCCCATGATTTTGATTTGATAACCCCCCACCACCACATATAATACACACATATATAAACATGCCAACTTAAAACTGAATAAAAAAAATAAGTAAATAAATAAATAAATAAATAAATAAATAATAATAATAATTAATCCTGAAGAATTAAGAATGTGGACATTATTTGGTTACAAAAATAATGATTCACATGCAAGATTTCTTCAGTTATTTTTTTTCACCTGTAAGATTAACCATTTAAAAACGTAGAAATATTTATCTTGTAAAAGGTATATTATTAGACTGTGTTACTTTGTTTGAAAGAATATTTAATGAAATGTTAAATAGTTTTTACATACACATGACTTCGTCAAATAAAGAACATTTATTCATTAAGGATTATGTCTTATCAAATAACTATGTAACATTATCCAAAACGTAAACATATAGTTATTTGTTGGTTATTATATCTTTAAACAGTTTTCCTATTTGTATTAGTTGGTTATTATATGTCTAAAGTGTGTATAGGCAGTTTTCCTATTTGTTTGTTTTTATTTATCATATTTAATATTTTTTAACAATTGTAATTTAATAATTAAATATACTTAATTAATTTTTATTTAATTGTAATGTTCAGTTTTGTACAAATGTATGAACTGATGATTTTATGAATAAAGATTTAAAAAAATAATAATAATAATAAATAAATAAAAATGAAAATTATTAATGAAATAGGTATCAATTAGAATATTAAATAACTAATTAATTTAAACATGATTATGTTGATAAAAATAAAAACAGATTAATAATAATAATAATAATAATAAATAAATAAATAAATAAATAGAAATAAAATAAAATAAATATTTTCTCTTGTTGTAATTTTGTTCAGAACAAATAATATGTGTAAAATATAATAATAATAATAATAATAATAATAATAATAATAAAACAAGGAACGTAAAATGAACATAAGCAATAGGAACAGAACGTGACCCATTTCGAAACGTAATTAAGCTTATCGCGTACCTAAAAATAGCTTCACGTTATCGCGTTTGTATCTCTCGTACTCAAATACAAACAGACCGTCAAAAGGGCACTTTGATTATGCCAAAAACGGACACCCGGAATGAAAACACTCCAACGCATAACCCACCCACGTTTCGAACAATTAGGTTATGGTAGCAAGCCAAAATATACAGCTGATCCTAGATTTAACAGAGTCACCGGGCGAAATAGTGTCCGTTTAATCGCAAATGCTTTAAAATGGTAATACTATTATTGTTTTGTTATTGCGTAATTTTAATAATTTTAATACTGTGATAATGAAAAATTTAGTGTACCTTTTCATTTATGATATTAAGTGTTAAAACAAAACTGTTTTTTTTCGTAGAAAGTCTTCTTCTGTGATCAGTGGTGATATCAAAGAATATTTGTAACATATCATTGCTAACGAGTATTTTTCAGTGAAAATTACCAAAATAAATAAATAAAACTAACAAATAAATAAAAAGTAAAAAAGTAAAAAATAAAGAATAAATAAAATTAATAAAAATAAAAATAAAAACAAAAATAAATGTAAAGTTTTAAAAATAAAAATAAAAATAAAATTTACGAATCTATCGAAAGCATATTAGGAAAAAGTCATCGCTAACTTACACTCAGTAATAATAATAATAATAATATACAATAACAACAACAACAACACTAATAATAATAATAACAACAAATACAACAACAAAAACAACACAGCAGCAAAAAAAACAACAACAACAATAATAAATTAACAATTACGATCACAAAACTATCACTCGAACACAAGACGCGCATAAGATGAAATACGTCAGCACTCGGCGGAGTCCGCTAAATATGACGTCATTTCAGTTCGCGATCCATTACGTCGAGAGTTTGTTTCACTGTACTCGCATCCAAAATACCCAGCTTATAGCATACACACCCCGGGGCTAACAGAAGCAGTATAGATTACGTGTATCTGTGACATCGTCCCCGAAGTGGCCGTGCACGTAGTAAGCACATTATTAACTTGACCTCGCTGCATGGTCAGTGCTTTACATTGTGGTTCTTGCAGGTAAATCATTTCAATAAAGGCCTTCATTGTGTGTTCAGTGTTGACAGAAGTGATTTGTAGGCTGAATTAATCGGATGAAGTAATTATAACTTGTCTTTACAATTGTCTGGCAGTTGTCACGTTGCAAGAAAGAAGAAAGGAAAGGTGAAAGTACAGACAGGCAGAACCAAAAAAACAACAACAAAAAGAACAAAAGTAAAATGGACAAAAATTATTATCATCATCATCGTCATCATTAACCGTCATCGTCATTATATTCATAGGTAACAAAACCATAACCATGATCACTATCGTAATCTTCACTGGATGCCATCGTATATTATTGTCGCCGTCGACGTCATTATCGTCATCATCGTTATTATTCTTGTTCAATCACTAATAATATTAACGTGTAACCAGGATTTCGTTTTGTTGATTAGTTTGTTTGTTATTATAAAAAAAAAAACACCTAATTTCCTTTAAATATCCGCATTCAAAAGGCACACCCATTTTTCTGAAAATAAAAATCTGTTCCGGCTATTACTACTACTACAAAACCTACTACCATTACTACTACTACAAAACCTACTATCATTACTACTACTACAAAATCTTCTACTATTGCTACTACCATTACCACTACTACTACTACTATTACAGCCACCACTACTGCCACTACTACTATCACCCACTATCACCACTGTCAGTACTATTAATATTACCACCACCACCACCACTACTACTACTACTGCTACTATTACTACTACTACTACTACTATTACTATTACTATTACTGCTACTGCTACTACTACTACTACTATTATTATTATTATTATTATTATTATTATTATTATTATTATTGTAGTGGCAATTGCTGTGGATTTAGAAGTGTAATATTAACAAACACACACAGTGACACACATACAGACGTATACCCCATACAGACATGCGGAATACACATAAACAAAGCCCGCTTTTACACATAATCCGTTAATGTTAGCCAGTGAAGCGTCATTTTACTATGGGATGGTTATTTCTTAATATCGAGAAATACCGATCGTATAAATCCGACATATTTATCTTTTCTTATTTATGTCCGGGCATGCATTATCTACATAGTTACACCTCCTTACTGAAAAGTACCTCCGTTATCTAATGTTTGCAGAGGACGCGTTCCGCTGAACTAATTTAAATATACCTGTGTAAAGATCATCCCAGAGCTGTCAATCAAAAACTTTCCCCTTTTCCTATTGGCTGTAAAACTAACAGGCGAACGTTTAATTCTTCTTCTTTTAAAGTACTTTTTTTGGGTCTAACTTTCTGACATAACTTTACGCATTATATTATTTTAAAATGTTGAAAAAAAATTTAGATCTTCATCCAGAAAACATTTACGAACGATCTTAGCATTTTAGCGTTGATACAGAAGGAAGTAATTCAAGCAGACGTACTTTTTTTTCTCAGACATAGACTTTCCACAAGTCTGAAATATGAACTAATAATAATAAATCTAAAAGTCGTTAAACTCACGGACGGACGCGCGTCTCATGCCACCATTTCAACAGAAAAGTTTTCTAGACACTAAGCTGACATATACAGTAGTTAATATATATGTGTGTACTACAGGCGTATATTTTACATGTTAATCCCTGCACAGAGTTAGCCTGCCTCTCTCCCTCTCTCTCTCTCTCTCTCTCTCTCTCTCTCTCTCTCTCTCTCTCTCTCTCTCTCTCTCTCTCTCTCTCTGTCTGTCTGTCTGTCTGTCTGTCTCTGTCTCTCTCTAAATGTAATTATCTGTTTTCGTGCGTCCACATATGTAAACTAAATTAATATTTAAAATATTTAATTTTAGTTCAAATTACTGTATCATTATTTGTATCATTATTATCATCATTATCATCATTATTATTATTATATCACCATCATCATCATTATTATTATCATTATCATTATCATTATCATAATCATTATCATTATCATTATCATTATTATTATTATTATTATTATTATTATTATTATTATTATTATTATTATTATTATTATTATTATTATTTGTATACATTATGAAAACATTTCACCTTGAACGTTGTGTCTGCTATAAAGGTGTCGACCTCCCTTTTTATGATTTTTCTGGACCCGTCCTTGTCGTGTACTGACAGCAATGAATCCAAAGGAACGGGACAAATAAGCTGATTATTTCAGTACATTTAACAGACAAGCCCCAGAAATCTCTCTGATCCGAATTATATTTAGTCGTTTCACAGTCGATATAATTAGTCTATATGCTATAAATGCTGCTGTTCCAGTCATGAAAAACACAGTGGTGAATAATAATAATAATAATAATAATAATAATAATAATAATAATAATAATAATAAGGATAATAACAATAACAATAATAATAACAACAACAACAATAATAATAATAACAATAATAACAATAACAATAACAATAACAATAACAATAATAACAATAATAATGATAACAATGAATTATAAGTGAATTAATAAAATAATAACTTAAAAAAACCCATATAAAATAGATAGGATGATAAATAAATAAATACTACTTCTATTACTACTACTACTACTGTTGCTGCTGTTGCTAATAATAATAAATAAATAAATGAAATAGGAGGATATACATTATATTAAACTTTCTTTTTCTTTATTACTATTATTATGATTATTATTTTATTTTTCAAAGCACAGTCGATTCGTAAAGGAAAGAGTAGATATAAAACAGCAAGCACGATAATTTTAGAAAAAAAAAAAGATAAAAAAAAAAATAAAAACAAAAATAAAAAGGCGAATAACTACTAGTTTCAAGAAATAAATGGATAATTAATAACCTCTGCATACCTTTTGAGAAGTAAAACCAAAAAAAAAAAAAAAAAATTCTGGTCATAAATTTATTTTCTTTATTGCCATTCCTAATAAGTAAAGTAACGGCGGTACTATTTTTAGATTAAAAACATGCCATTATAAAGTCTACCGCACACAAGCCACGCCTCCTCCGCAATCGCTCCACAGTGGGAGGGAGGACGTCACGCGAACGTAACAGCCTTCCGTGAATGTGTGTGAATGCGAGAGAGTGTGTGTGTATTCATAACATCATGGCGACTCTTTCGAAGTCCCCAAAAAGTCTACAGGTAAACTCGGGTGTTTGTGGGATTGTACAAACGATAATGTAGCTGGATGTAAAAACAAAAGAGAGAAAGTGTTGATATTTTCAGCAGGAGATTAATTAATATGCCTCTTCCAATTCGAATCGTCGAGCCCATACTTCTGGGCAGGAGTAGTGGAGACGAGGGCGAAGAGAATGAAGACTGTGTAGCGGCCGAGGTTGCAGTAACTCAACGGACGATTCTGGGAGCGTTGGTCCAGTTGGCCACGCTCGTGCGGCACGCGGACGACCTCTTCTGCGACCTCACCGACGAGTGTCAGAAGGTTTTCGACCGAACCGAGCTGATCACGCACAAAATCAACATCGCCAGCGACATCATCCGTCAGCTCGATTCGAAGAAAGTGAAAATACGTAAGTTTTTGGGTTTTTTTGTTGTTTTTTTAAATAAAATAAACTTTTTTTTAAAATTTTTTTTTCCTCTCTCAAAGTTTTCGCACCTTCTCAACGTTTCTTTTAAAAAAAAACAAAAAAGAAAATTAAAATTGATTACCTTGTTTTAAATTTTGAAATCGCGCGGTTATATGTTGTGATCGGATTTCCTGTTCCCTGTGATAGTTTGTTAGATCTCTCTGGGGTGGGTTTGAGTGTAGTGTAATAAATTATAAGATTTTTTATTTTAACATCAAGCGCTTGTGTTGTAATGAACAAAATACATTTGACATAAATTGTAATTTTTTTTTATCGCATACGTCCTTCCTTCCACACCCAGTTTAATAATTATAACACCAACTGTTGAATATTTAGAATTTAAATTTTTTTTGAACTTATTGTTATAAACATTATATATATATTAAATTTAAAACAGATCATTTATCTGACCAAAATTTTAAAAAACAAAAGTTTAGAAGAAAATAAATAAATAAATAAATAAATAAATATAAATATAAATATAAATATAAATATAAATATAAATATAAATTAAATTAAAATGACACAAACACACACAAATACACATGTATACATACAAACACATCTATTTCCAAAATGTATATTCAATTAAAATAAAATAATATATATTATCTCATTTGCTGAGAAATGTTTCTAATTTACTATTAAAATAATTACAATAGGTTTAATTATTTTATTTTATATATATAATTATATCTCAAAACATTTTTCTCTCCCTTAATAACACTACATCTATTGCGTACGTAGATTCCAGTTAATTAAAAAATTACACCCCCTACTGAGGTGGTCAGAGATTATTAGATGTGTGATATATATCCGATATCACACAGGGTGCTGTCAACTAATTTATCTCCTATTGTTCAGCTACTTAATAATCTATTGTATGAACATAATAACAAAATATAAAATCTTAATAGGTGCACACATATTTAATATAAAATAGATCTCCTTTACTGTATTCGCATAAAGATGAATACACAAATTTAATTGCTGCATCTATATTATACATAAAACATGTCTTCTGCTTTGTATTAAAGATAAATATAACAAGACTTGCTTGTTTGAAATTACGATAGCAAAACCCTTTGCATTGCCTGTCTGTTGCATATCTTCAATAACTCTACATGCACTCATATATATATATCCAGCTTTACTGACAACACTAGTGCCATATATCACCATTTATTCATACCTGCAATTTAAATATTTATTATACCCATGGTTTCCATACAGTTAGGGATTTTGTACAATCAGTAATCAATAATGTGGAAACACACCCATCCAGTTTTGAAGGATATGTACTATATAATTAAGACCCCTTTTCTGTGTTACATAATAGTATTAATCGGAATAATGATACTGCAGAGAATGCTGATTGTGTGATTTCTGCATGTTTTTCATTGTAAATAAGCTGCTGTACTTTACACATGTAAATGTATCTTCATGTGTGCACATGTTGCATGTATTTGTAAAATGCATGCTGGAACACAGAGAGTTGTATTCATTTCTTTTAGACGTACTTACACATGCGTTAAATGCACACACATACATGTGTGCACAAGTGTGCATTGTGTGCACGCACATACACATGAATGCCTTGCCCACACAAAAACACATACATACATACATACATACTGTATAATTATACATATACATGTTATAAACACAAATACATACTACAAACATATCCAAAACAACTCCACATTGTAAATTTACATAAGAACATTACACACACACAGACAGACAGACACACACACATAAATACATAAATAAATAAAATCCACAACAGACTAATAAAACATTATTGTTGTTATTTTTTTTTTATTTTTTTTTTATTTCAAGATAAACATCAGTAATGCTAACCTCCGAATATTTGTGTCTCTTTTTAAGTTTTATTCAAACTGGTTCAGCTGCATTGGTTAAGTTCTCTATTATTTTATTTTTTATTTTTTTGTTTTATAAAATATTATTATTAACATTATCTCTGAAGACATTTTATCAATGTCTCTGACATTTTTTTTTTCACTGCCCATTTCCTATAATTTTGCAATTTCCTCTTTCCGATTAAAATCTGATAATCTGTTTCATAAATGTTGTATGTCATGACCAAGAGTTTGTACAGTGTAATATGTTTCACTCATTTAAAAAAAAAAAAAAAAAAAAAAAAAAAAAAAAAAAAAATTTCTGCCAGTTATTTTTCTGCAAACTTGTAACAAAATAAAACAATATAAATATCCTGCTCATTTTTTTCTATAATATTAGATAGATCTCTTTCATTATTTCGTACATAATGGGGTTAATTAATTCTCGTATATCACACATTCCTGTGGAATACCTTTATTTAAAAAAAAAAAATTCTGTGTCTACATTTAAATATATAAAATAATCAGTGAAATTATTTCTTAATTTCTCTCTTTCACAGTTGGGGATCACCACAGAATGTAAATTTGTGATAGACATTTTTATTTTATATTTTTTTTTTTTTTTTTTTGGTTTGTCACGGATATTAAATGTTAGCGGATAAGCAATAAAAATGGGCTGCAACCAATTCAACGGCGTTCAGTTCAGAAACCAAAAGTGACATGAAAGATATCGTTTACCTGTGCTTAAGGTAAAGGTACAGATTCGTGTCTGAAAAAACCCCCCACAACATGTGTTGAGTGTTTGGTTTCAGCCAGATCTGTTTTATACTCATGATATTTTACTACGTAAACACTTTCCTTACCATTCACAGTAACCTGGGTACCTCCTCCATCACCTTATGTGTAAAAAAATACAGGTGGTATCATTTCACTTTCTTAAAAAAAAAAAAAAAAAAAAAAAAATTGAATAAATTGAACACCTGTAGTTTATGGTTAATTAAGAACATAAGAGTATAAATGATGTGTGTTTTTTTTAAAAAAATATTTCAGTTTGAAGGGTGGGGGAAATGGAATTGATGATGATTCAAGATTTTAAAATATTTGTTTTAATAATGGTATTTTTAAAAAAGAAAGGTAGAAAGAGATAGAAGGTTAATTTTGTTTAAACTGAGATGATCTCAAAAATTGAAAGTTTTCAGTTTGAATGTGCATGAAATAAATTTCATGATGAATGATCCTCTTTTGTGGCAAATTTACTACTTTCCAGTTGTAATGTAGATAAGAGTGCGGTATGTGTTTCCTTGTCAGTAGAAAGGTAATTGTAAAATATACTTTCTTCTTCTTCTTCTTCTTCTTCTTCTTCTTCTTCTTCTTCTTCTTCTTCTTCTTCTTATTATTATTATTATTATTTATTTATTTATTTATTTATTTATATCATATTTATTTACATATTTATTTATTTATTTATTTACTTATTTATTTATTTATTTATTTACTTATTTATTATTTTTAAATGCTACAGATACTTAAATTCTGACTCATTTCACTTTATTTATTTATTTATTTATTTATTTATTTATTTATTTATTTATTATTATTTTTTTTTAAAGTCAAGTGAAACATTCTACACAAAGTTGCTCTCATTCTAAAAACAGAAATTAGCTGGCACAGAATACAACAATGTAATAACAGTGTGTTAAAACAATTATTTTTTTTTTTTTGTCTGTAATACAAAATGTAACAAAGTGGAATCAATGAAATCAGTATTGGGTTTGGGTTACTGCTAACCAAACAACCCGAAAAACAATTTTCTCATTATAACTGACGGTGATTGGCCAGTTAACTATCGAAAAACTGTGTATCAAACCCAATAGTTATTGATTTCCCATTCATGCCAATAAATGGAGCTGTCAATAAATTCACTATGAATGGATTTTCGTGACCATTTTGTCAGTTGCTGGTTGTGATAAAAATAAGTAATCCTTTCAGTTACTGTTTGAAAGATATTGAGAATCTGTATTTGATACAGTGTGTTTTGTAAAAGTAATTAATTAAAGACTTCATAAATGTAAACACAACACACACACACACTCATAATGCCAAAATTATAAAATAAAAAAAAAAAAAAATTAAAGAATTTAAATTTGTTTAACATATTTGTTTTATAAGTTGAAGAAATAAAATTAAAATCAAATTTATGTTACTGAAATAAGTTTACTATAATTTTTTAGGCTTGATACAATCATTGGTCTGTTTCAGTTACCTATCAGAACACTCAGTAATTAGAAACTACATCACTAACCCCATCCCATTGCCAAATAAATCGCGGATAATTTAAAACCTTGTTTTCACTGAGCAAACTAATGGAGCACTTCAAAGACACTGAATAAAACACCAGTTAATACACTGTATTACTGACTTCAGACTGTTAACATTGTTCTTCACTGTGCTACCTTAATAACAAAGTATTACATACTTGTTTCAATTTTAACATTGTTCTTCATTGTTTTAATTCTGCTACAACATTATTAACAAAGTATTACATACTTAGTTCAAGTTAAAATTGTTCTTCATTGTTTTAATTTCTTACAACATTAATAACAAAGTATTACATACTTATTTCAAGTTAACATTGTTCTTCATTGTTTTAATTCTCTTACAACATTAATAACAAAGTATTACATACTTATCTCTCTCTTCATTGTTTTAATTCTGCTACATTAATAACAAAGTATTACATACTTAGTTCAAGTTAACATTGTTCTTCATTGTTTTAACTGTGTTACATTAACATCAACAAAAGTATCACATAATTGTTTCAATGGCTTAACGACAAAGTATGAAAGCTGATTATACATTCACACAGTCTAATGTTGAATACAGGAAATTTATCTTACTGGCTGATCAGTACTGACAGTGATGTTAACAGATCATTCATATCAGTCCACTATGACATACAAGAGGTAACAGCAGGTATATCAGATAAAACTGTTATCTTCAAATTTGCATAAATATGTTAAACAGACAGTGACATTTTAACATTTCTAGATATAAATGTCTGTGTGTGATATAACTTATATCGTATCTCTGCTGGCAGTCGGTATCAAATGTCTAGATGTATACTTCCATATTCAGATGGTGTGATATATAATCTGTGATCATATTTACAAGTAGTATTCAGTATATCCGTTTTATGTATATTTTTACTTCAGTATTCAACTGGTATGATATGATTTATCATATCTACCAACAGTTAGTAATATATTCAATTCATAAATATATACTTCAGTATTCAGCTGGCACACGAAATAATCTATCATCAAATATCCATAGCATTATGGTAATATATATTGGTATATATATATATACTAATACATCAGTAATATGGCCAAGTGGTATGAAATATATCAGATACTACATCTAGTGCTGTATCAGTATTTTCCAATAGCCTGCGGGGAAATGACAGCTAATAATGTACAGCAGCATGAAAAAGCCAGCATGGTGTGACATACGCAGATATGTAAATATTCACATGTTGAATAAACAGCTGTTGTTTTGGACTTGACACATGCATGGAATTCGAATTTGTTAAAAATAAATAACTCATTTATTGCACCTCTTCAATAATAAAGTTGTTTTTTTTGTGTATATATATATATATATATATATATATCAACGATGTTGTGCCTAATATGTGTTTTAAATATCTTTGTTTTTGTTTAATGGCACCATTAAAACACATAAATTTTATATATATATATATTATTATTATTATTATTATTATTATTATTACATGTATTTTACAAGAACATGACAGTACATACCACATACTTTCATATGTCGGAGGTAGTACACTTGTTGATGTCTTTCAGTGGTAATTGTGGTTTCTTAGGTAAAGAAATTTTTTTATTTATTTTACAGCATTCGAATTATTTTAATGATTAATTATTAAAAATTATGGAATTTTGTTTTTCGAAAGTGAGGCCAACAAAAAAAGGAATTCTGTATTTACTGTCAAGGGATCTTTCATAATTAAGTTTCCCATAACCAGAAAAAACACATCAACAGTTTTTTAATATATACGATATTTAGGAGCAGTGGTTAGAACAGGTAAAATAGGTCAGTGCTCTCTCTCTCTCTCTGTGACAGACTGGTTCATTAAACCACTTAGACACAACCTGTTTTCTAATTTATTTTCCTAGCACATTAAGTAACTAATGAATAAATGAATACAAAATCATTATGCATGTCCACTTACATTTATCTTTTTTTCTTTTTTCCCTTTTTCCAATTCATAATTGGTCTATCAGTGCAATGATTGGGCTAACAATGAAACACATGTTCCCACAGTTCTTATAAAACTTGTTGTCCTTTGTGTTGCACTGTGTTATAAGACTGTGAAAATGTACCATGTGCTGTGAAATCAATGTCGTATGTTACGGCCGTATTTAACGCTCGTTTGTTTAATATCTGTAATAACTGCATGTTTAAATACTGCTGTGTTTGTCGCAGTTTTTGTGAGATTTTAACTATCGACGGCGATGGTATTTAATCAGCTGTTCTGAAGAATGGAGAATAGGATGTTTGTTTATATGTAGATGTGTGACAAAATTTAAGTTATTTTTAATACAGGATACTTTTAAAAAAAAAAAAAAAGTTTAATTGTGTGTCCCATGGATTATTTTTTTTTTTTTTATGCAGTTGTACTCATACATACTCAAACTCAAACACACTGAAATTCACTGTCAAAACCCAAACACACTGAAATTCACAGTCAAACCCACTCATCTTAAAATTACAAATATTTTCTTTGTGTTGGGATATCATTAAAAATATTTTTTTGATTTTTAAAAATTTTTTTTACCTGTTCTTTATTCATGTATTTTGTATTCATGTATTTGCTAACAACTATTGCATAATATTAAAGCCATGACCATCTTCATTTCTTTTTCCTTCCCAGCCATTTTCTTTTGATGTTTTCATGAAACTAACAGAGAGAGAGAGATAGAGAGAGAGAGAGTGAGCTAGAAAGAGAGAGAGAGAGAGAGAGAGAGAGAGAGAGAGAGAGAGAGAGAGAGAGAGAGATAGAGAGAGAGAGAGAGAGAGAGAGAGAGAGAGAGAGAGAGAGAGAGAGAAAGAGAGAGAGAGAGAGCTAGAGAGAGAGAGAGAGAGAGAGAGAGAGAGAGAGAGAGAGAGAGAGAGAGAGAGAGAGATAGATAGAGAGAGAGACAGAGAGAGATAGATAGAGAGACAGAGAGAGAGAGAAAGAGAAACATACAGAGACAGAGAGTTAGAGAGAGAGAGAGAGAGAGAGAGAGACAGAGAGAGAGAGAGAGAGAGAGAGAGAGAGAGAGAGAGATCATTTGTATAAAAAAGTAGTAATTTTCCTTTCCTGTGCTTGCTGTTTTCATGAAATTAAAAGAGAGACAGAGAGAAAACAAGGGAGACAGAGAGAAAAAGAGAGAGAGACAGAGAAAGACAGAGACAGACAGACAGACAGAGACTATTTGTACACCAAAAAGCAGTACACTTTTTTTTCTTTGCTGTTATTTTCCTCACATAACAAAACCTGAATGAAGACACTCGTACAACCAAAACAACCTCACAAAATCCGGCTTTGACCAAGAACTGTTCCACTTGACACACAGACTGCCTCCATAACACTGAGATCAGCTTTGTTCTTCACCGTCAGGTCAGAGATATGAGAAATAAAACATGATGTTGCGTTATTATGGGACATCCGGTTTGAATTCGGAATGGCTTGAGACGAAGTGATCTCGTTTTTGCTGAAGATAAAGTTGCCAAGATACAGAACAATTTGATATTGGCTTTTTTTTATGAAGAAGAATAAAAAAAAAAAATAGACCTCTTTAAGAAGTCTTTTGTTAGGTTTAGGCATTTTAGGTAGGAAAAAAAAAAAAAAAAAAAAAAAAAAAAAGGACTTAATCTTTTGATCTGGTTTTGAATAACTTGATCTCCTGCTTATGACAGGAAAATAGTTATTAGGATTTTTTATTTTTTCTTTATTTATTATTATTATTATTATTATTATTTTTTTTTATTTTTTTTTTTTTTTTATTTTGTGTGTATGAGTTTTTTTCCTTGATAGTTAAGATTTCAGGATATATATATATGACACAGCAACTTGAAACTGATAATGAATTTTAATGGCAAACATATTTTCATGGTTATATCACACTATTATCATTAATATCTTATTTCTTTTTTTTATTTTTTTTTTTTTAAAATAAGATTTCATCAGACTTATAAATACAGAGGACAGTCTTACCTTTTGGTTTTGTTGACAAGTTTTTAGGGTCATAGAAAATATCTTCCTTGATGGGGCTATTTTTACTTACTTATTCATTTATTAAACATCTATTATTATTATTATTATTAGTAGTAGTAGTAATAGTAGTAGTAGTGGTAGTAGTAATAGTGGTACTAGTAGTAGTAGTAGTAGTAGTAATAGTGGTAGTAGTAATAGTGGTAGTAGTAATAGTGGTAATAAATTTATTGTTAGTGGTTATAGTAGTAAATTAATAATAGTACTTTAGCATAAATTTTATTATTATTAGTATTATTATTTTTATTATCATTATTATTATTATTATTATTGTTAGTATTATTGTTATTGTAAATACTGTTATTATTATTATTATTATTTATTATTATTATTGTTACTGTTAATGTTATCATTATTATAGTTTTTTATTATTATTATTACTATTCTTATTAGTATAGTTGTTACTGTTGTTGTTGTTATTGTTGTTATTACTGTTGTATATTTTTTGTTGTTGTTGTTGTTGTTGTTGTTGTTGTCGTTGTTGCTGTATTCGTGTCCATTTGGGGACGAATGACTCAACATCACAGTATGTGAGTTTTCCTGTCTTAGTGAAAAGGACTCTTTACCTCTGACACACATGATAAAATAAAATATTTCACAATGAGATCTCTGTTCTTATCACTTGTGTAAAGCTGTATATGACCGGGCAAAGAGCAAAAGTATAAAATTAAAAAAAAAAAAAAAAAAAAAAAAAAAGAAAAGGTGTTGTTAAATAAACACACACACACACACACACACACAACAATTTTTTTTATAATGGTCATAATAATTACCGAACACAAGCGTTTTAGTCAAAATCCAAAAATAGACTTTCCTAGAGGGAAATGAATTGGCTTTTTACGTGAAATGGATGTGTAATTGTCAGAGGAAATTCTCAGGTGACTGTCCATCACCACCACCAGCAAGTGGCAGGTAGCAGGGACAAAAGGGAAGGTTCCGGTTCAGCGGTTGTCGCAGTTACAAAGCCTGAGGCCAAAATGGTGGTGGGTGATGGTGTCAGAATCAATTCTCCTTTGAATCAGTTCATATTGATATTCTTTCTAGTTTTTGAGAGAGAAAGGTAGAAAAGGGATGGGGATGGGGTGAGAGGGGTTGAGGGAGAAAGAGAAGGGGGAGTAAGGGAGAAAGAGAGGGGGAGGGAGAGAGGAGAGAGAGACAGAGATCATTTGTATTTTAAAACTAAGAGACGGAAAGAGAGATTATTTGTATTGTAAACCTAAGAGGGAGATAGGAAGAGCAAGAGAGAGAGAGACAGAGATAGAAAGAGCAAGAGAGAGAGAGACAGATAGAAAGAGCAAGAGACAGAGATAGAAAGAGCAAGAGAGAGAGAGAGATAGAAAGCAAGAGAGAGAGAGACAGATAGAAAGAGCAAGAGACAGAGATAGAAAGAGCAAGAGAGAGAGAGAGATAGAAAGCAAGAGAGAGAGATAGAGATAGAAAGAGCAAGAGAGAGACAGAGATAGAAAGAGCAAGAGAGAGAGACAGATAGAAAGAGCAAGAGAGAGACAGAGATAGAAAGAGCAAGAGAGAGAGACAGAGAAAGTGCAAGAGAGAGACAGAGATAGAAAGAGCAAGAGAGAGAGAGATAGAAAGTGCAAGAGAGAGAGACAGAGATAGAAAGTGCAAGAGAGAGAGACAGAGATAGAAAGAGCAAGAGAGAGAGACAGAGATAGAAAGAGCAAGAAAGAGCAAGAGAGAGAGATAGAAAGAGCAAGAGACAGAGATAGAGAGAGAGAACATTTGTATAACGTGTTTGTATTGTGTTGTGTTAAACATAGACAGAAACTAAGTGGTATAATGAACACTGTTCAAGAGATAGTCTGTAAAAAAAAGATCCTTTGATGACAATCCAGATGAATTACCCATTAAAATGACGGCTGTAAGAGTCTAAATTTCTTTCCTTCATTCATCATTAAACATTCTCTCAACCGGAACACTTCAGATAACAACAGTTTACCATATTGGTTCGAAAAGTCTTTTTTTTTAAATGTCATTTTCTGTGCAAAAGATTCCTTGCTATATTAACTGTTATAGGATTAATGCTATTTTCCTGTATAAAATATTGATATAAGAAGCCAGTACAGTTGTGACTGCAGACTTCTGGTTTTGTATCATCGCTAAATATTCAAACCAGATGGTGATTTAGTGTGTCAGATTAAAGATTCTTTTGATGTCAGTTGTCTTCACACTGTTACCTGCAATCACCTAATCACCCATGTGTGACTGTAATCACTGGACAGTGTCCAGTCATCCATGCAAGTTTTCACACCAAGAATGGTCATTAAGTTTTACTCTCTCTCTCTTTCTCTCTCTCTCTCTCTCTCTCTCTCTCTCTCTCTCTCTCTCTCTCTCTCTCTCTCTCTCTCTCTCTCTCTCTCTCTCTCTCTCTTTCTCTTACATACACCTAAATAGCTGGCTAGCTAGATAGATACAGTTAAATATCCTGTCTTTGCCTCTTTCTCTATTTCTCAACCTCTTTTATATATATATATATATATATATTTATATATATATCCTTCAATTTTTTCTCTGTCTTTCTCAGTATCTGTCTTTCTTGAGTCAGTCTCTCTCTCTCTCTCTCTCTCTCTCTCTCTCTCTCTCTCTCTCTCTCTCTCTCTCTCTCTCCTCTCTCTCTCTCTCTCTCTCTCCCTCCCTCCCTCTTTCCCCCTCCCTCCCTTTCTGTCCCTCCCTCTCACTGTCTCAACAGGAGTGATAAATTTTATGGACTTAACTTTTTAAACACACAATATGGAAATCTTCTTCTTACCACATACTGCACAGGGTTATCATTATCACTTCTGTTTATATAGCTACTCATAAAGATTTTTATTTATGAAGGCTTTTTCTTTTTTTTTTTTTTTTTTTTTTTATATACCTACCGAAGCAGGAAATTGTAGAATGATGACTGATATGGTGCATGGATATTGTTCCCTTTTCAAATACAGGTGTTTGGAGAAAAATAACAGGTAATGGTCTGATGAAAGAGAGAACTGGTGGAAATTAATGTACCTTTTTAAGTTATTGTTCATTTAGGCTGGGTTTTTTTTTTACCACACCTATTTGGGTGGAAATGTTATATTTGTGTAATGTTGTTGTGGTTGTTATTGTGGTTGTTATTGTTGTTTACGGTAATAATGATTTTTTCATGAGTAGATGTAGAAAATGATTTTAATTCATCCTGTATGTTTGTATAAATATGTGTGTAGGTGTGTGTGTATGTATGTATAGGAGACTATTGTGTGTGTGTGTGTGTGTGTGTGTGTGTGTATGCATGTATATATATATATATATACACACACATACATATATATATATATAATACACATACATACATACATATATATATATATATATATATGTATGTATGTATGTCACTTTATTATGTGTGTGTATGTTTGTACATATGTGTGTATATTTATTTATTTACCATAAATCATTTGACTGTCTTGTGTTTGTTACTATTATTATTATTAACAGTATATGTATATATATATATGGGTATATAAAAAATATTAATTTTTACAATATATTTTCTTCCTAAAACAAATGCACAAACTGAGAACGTTAACATTTACCTAATTTACAGTATATAGCACATTATTGTTATTATTATTTAATCTTGTACAAAACATACTGTTGCTCTCACTTTAACAGTTCATTTATCATTAACTCTTGATTTCTTTTATTTCTCATCTTCTTCCTTCAAATGGCTGATCTTTTTCCTTTTTTCAGACATTTTATTATCAGTTCCTTTTTTTCCATTCAATTATTATTATTGTCTACTCTTCTCCAGGGACATTTTGTATTAATCAGCCATTTTGAAATTTTTCTTAAATACAATGAAGGTTCAAGCATATCTGACATGGGCACCTCAGTGTTGTATAATAGCATGCACAACTGATAAAGATGTTGTCTTCCCAAAATAATGTTGGTATGTTAGATGTTCGGTTTAGAGACAAGAGAAGATATTCTTGTTGTATATTTTTGTCAATGGGCCCTTTTCACTGAACTCTGGAACTCATCCTGTATTGGTATTTGATCCCACTATCTCTCAGTCTGGAGATTTAAAAGGAAATAAATTAATATTTTAACCATTGATTCAGAAATATTTTCACCTTAGTTAGGACATTAGTTTAAATTAATAACAATTTATAATTTTTCACCTTTTCAGGTGATGGTAATAATTTATAACAGGTTTAGATCAAGTTAAAAACTAATTTCATTTTCGTTTTTTATTTTTTTTATTTTTTTTTTTTTCTGACTTGAAATAGTCAATAGCACTTTTAAATGTGACATGTTACGTATGTCGCAGTCCTGCTAAATTTCATGTTATGAATAAAAACCAGACACATTTACGTTCACTTGCTTATTATCCGAGTAGGATGTTATGAATTTTGTGTCTGAAGAATGCGCAAACAACAGTGCATGTCAGAGAATGGAAGACTGCAGGATCGAGTGCATTGTAAATATTTGACGTTTTCCTCTTCGTCTGGTATATGTGATTGTTTTGTTTACAGATGCAACATGAAGTATTGATGAGTGTTAAAAGTTTTAGAAAAAGAAAATAAATGGAAAGAAAGTAATTTTGTATTGTCATTTGAATAATAGAAGATAAAAGTGAATATTTTTGTCAGTAAAGTAAAAAGATATAATATGAAGTATTGATGAGTCTAAAAATTTTTAAAAAAAAAAAAAATAAATAAGAAAGAAATTTTTAAAGTAAAAAGATATAATATGAAGTATTGATGAGTCTAAAAAATTTTAAAAAAAAAAAAGAAAATTAAAAGAAAGAATAAGAAAGAAATGCTATTGTCATTTGAATAATAGAAGATAAAAGTGAATATTTTTGTCAGTAATCTAAAAATAAAATAAATATTTTTTTTTGTTGTTCTTTGGTAACCCATAATCACCAAAATGTCAGAATTAAAAGATTTTTAAAAAAAGAATTTTGTTTAATTTAAATTTTTTAATAGTATTTTTTTTTTTAAATTTGTTTTATAGATATATCATTTTTTTTTCAGTCTATTGATTTTTATATAAAAACAAAAAAACAAAACAGAAAAACAAACAAAAAAAACCTGTTATAATAATAATGAAGCAACTTAAAAAACTACACAAATATAAATAATTAAAAAAGGGATAAAATAGAAACAATTACAGGTAATGAAAAAGAAACAACAATATATAATTAGTTAACATTAAAAAACCAAAAAAAACCCCACAAAAACAAACAACAAACTAATTACTAAAAACTCAAAAAAAATGAAAAAAAAAATACAGAGAATACATCGATTTTTATATATAACAAAAAATTATAGATTTTTTTTTAGTAAATTAAACTATATTAGTATATTATAGTATAATTCACCAAAAAATGAGAGACATCAAAGGGAGTATTCCCTATTTAATAAAGTAATGGATTTCTCTAATTCCCCCACCATATGTTGTCTGTGTATTCAATGACCAGCACTTGCAAATACATAAATCATATTCGAAACAAGCAGCATCCATTGACAAAGGTAATTAATACCGGTTGCCAATTAATTTTACCTTAATTAATGACAGGTGTACATCCGATATGGTTACCAGCGAGGGTCTCACACCACGGTTAATCACATTAGTGTAACCGCATACTTTATGTTTATTAAAGAATAGTGGAAGGCAGTCACGCAACAAAATGATCATCTTGACAGAGTGATGATTGCCACAGATGATTAATAGGAAATAATACACGATTAATTGAAATGATATGTAGATTGTTATTAATCTTTTTCAGAAATTGTTATTATTATACTGATTGATAATGGATGACGCAAATATTCGTTTAAAATGGGTGGGGTCTTTTTAAGGTGTGGGGGTTGTCATCACTGCACATGAGACACAGTAACAGCAACAACAACAACAACAACAGCAACAATAATAATGATGATGATAATCCATTAAAGATAATAATGTTATTAACAATTACTACTACTACTACTACAACTACTACTACTACTACTACTAATAATAATAATAATAATATTAACAGCAACAACAACAACAACAATTATTATTATTATTATTATTATTATGGTATTACTACTACTACTATTACTATTACTACTACTACAACTCCTATTATTATTAAAATTACCACTACTACTATGGTTACTATTACAACTACTACTACTACTATTATTATTACAATTACTAACCACCACTACTACTATTATTACTATAACTACTACTGCTACTACTGCTACTACTCTGCTATTATTACTACTGCTACTATGAATAATAAAAACAAAAAATAATAATAAAATAATTAAAATAAAATAAATAAATAAATAAATAAATAAATAAAATAAAATAAAATAAATAAAATTAAATAAATAAATAAATAAAAAAATAAAATAAAATAAAATAAAATAAAATAAATAAATAAATAAATAAATAATAATACCAATAAATAAAATAAAAATAAATAAATAAAAGATAAAATTAATAATTAAAATAAATAAATAAAAATAATTAAAAATAAACAATAAAGAAAAATCCACACATCTGGTTCTAACACCGAAGGTCACACAGTATACTTGATCACAGTTAAAAGTCTCGCAGATGTGATAAAACAGAAATACCCGCACACAGATGTGCAATAACAATCATTAGCATAAAACATGCACAGCATCACTAACTCATTTTAAATATTTATATATACATATGTAGGCTTATTCACACATGTGTGTGCATTCTCGTTAAACCCCTGGTTATTAAAATATTCATGTTCTGAATAGCTTAGACGTAGTTTTCCTGGCTTCTGTTACAAAGGTTATAAATTAGACTTGGAAAATTTGATATGTTTTTACAGGCTACTGCAGGGTTTTTTTTTTTCTGACATATAAGTATTGCACAGTGTAGTTAACAAAGCTGAAGAATAAATATTGGTTTAACAACACATGGTGCCATCAGCAGTTGTTAAGTATCAGTTACCTGCACTTTTAAAGAGTTGTGAGTTCTGTCATCGTTTGTTTATCTTACCAGTTAGTAGTAAGTAAACGTTTGTGTGCACCTTCCCATAGATATCAGTATCAGAGGTTATTATGTGTCAGTTACCTGCACTTTTAAAGAGTTGTGAGTCCTGTCATTGTTTGTTTATCTTACCAGTTAGCAGTAAGTAAACGTTCGTGTGCACCTTCCCATAGATTTCAATAT
>CM022665.1:44561151-44573651 GCA_012295275.1 Chrysomallon squamiferum
CATTGTAGAAACCACTAATTTCTGTACTTAAACATATAAAGATATTATTATTATTATTATTATTATTATTAATTTTTAACATACATTCAGTTTATTTGTACTTTGTTTTTATATTAACCCTTTTTGTTGTTACCCACTAAACACTAACATTTTCTAATAATTTTTCTCCTTTTTAAATAAAAAATTTATTTATTTATTTATTTATTTATTTATTTATCCCAGAACACAATATATTTTTCTGAGGTAATCACTTTAACACTGACTATATCATATTTTCACAAACTACCATTTGACAGTGAAATACAAGTTTTTATTGCACATTTAACTTCTTTCAAAATGTCTCTTTCACTCCATTTCACATAAAATTACCAAAAAGTTATAAAAAAAAAACATATCTTGAAAATCATCTTCAAATATTCAAGTTTCACTTTCCTTCTTTAAAAAACCTATTATTACAACCTGTTGTAAATCTTAATTCATTTCAAGTCAGTTTGATCTTATCACAAAGTGTCATTAGCAGCTTCATAAAAACTTTTGCCTTCGGGGGGGGTTTATGCTTTTAAAACAATACAGCACAAGTTGAAATCATTTATCACTTTATTTATAAGAAAATGAAAACAATAAATTACGAGTAATTGAAATGCAGTCTGGAAATGATTGCAAAATGCCACAAGGCAGCTTTGGGAAAATGATAAATAAAAAATCAGTCAGAATGATAAATGATAAGTGACATTGTTCTGGCATGTGTGTCTTAATTTGCAGTTCTCAGGGTTTTTTTTTTGCTTTTTGTATATGTGTGTGTGTATGCATATAGATACATAGATAAATACATCTACATCTACATATATAAATGTGTATGTGTGTATATATATATGTATACACGTACACACACATACATACATACACACTTACACACACACACACATATATATACATATACCTATAGATATACATATACACATACACATACACATACACATATACATACACATATACATATACATATACAGATACAGATATATATACATATATACATATATATATATATACATATGTACATATATACATATATACATATATTCATATACATATTTATATATTGTTTTTTATAAGATCAATTCACAGGTTTAGAGACAAAAAAAAAAAATAAAAAAATTGAACAAGAAATTTAATTATTTCATATATAAAACAAAAAGTATTGATAAACTGAAATTTTTCATTTAAATTGATTGTGTATGTGACCTAACAGGTTTATTATAGCACATTAAAGCAAACAGTAAACTTCAAGAAAATTACAACAGAATATACAAATAATAAAACACGGACACCTTTAGGAACAGGTGAAAAAGAAAGAAAGAAAGAAAGAAGTGAGGGGAACAACAGGTAAACAAAGACAACCTTGACAGAATGTTTTGTTGTGTCTTGAAAGTGTGTTTACCATACCTACTCCCCCTGTCAGAACTGGGGACAGGTGTATTTGTGTGTGCAGGTAGAAAGAAAAATTGCAGTGGCGATAATTCAGGTGTTCTCACCTTTGACTAGGAGCACAATGCAGGTGAGCAGTGTGTCGTTCACACCTGTTGATTAAACTGATAACAGTCTGTTGTCCTTTCACAAAACACAATGTCTCATTAACTACAAAGACTGAGTCTTTTTTTGACTGCACAGACTGAGTCTGTTTTGGCAAAAAGAAAAACCAGACGTTTGTTGTCACTGATTGTTATCTTAAAGTCAAGGATTTTTTTTTTTTTTTTTTTTTTTTTTTTTGTGGACTGAGAAAAATGATAACACAGTTTTTACCTGAAAGGTTATTAGAAAGTTTAGCTGTTGTGAGAAAATGGCTGAATGTGAGTAAATAACATGTATATAAAGTAGGATACATGTATAATGGTAGGAGTAGGAATAGGAGGCTGGGATACTGATTATATCACTAAATATATTTTGGTTAGAATACTATATACAAAATTTAACATGCAAAACAAGAAACTATTTTCTAAAAGAAAAATGTTGTTATTTTTATATTTATTGTTGTTTTTGATGGAATATTTTTTTTTTTAAATGTTTCAAAAAAGAAAGTTGAAAAAACATAGCAGAACTTTTACACATACAAGTATAATAATTAAAAAAATAAAAAACAATCTTAATCTTACAAATACAATACATTAACAAGATATTAATCTCACAACACCCCCCCTTTTCCCTCTGCCCCACAAAACAAAAAGTCGAACCAGGAACTTTATTAAAAATGCTAATAAATGAAATGAGAAAGTTAATAAGTAAATAAGCAAATAAGCAAATATGTAAATAAATAAATAATAATAATAATAATATAAATAAATATGTCATAAATATATATATATATATATATGAATAAATAAAAATAAAAAATAAAAATAAATAAATACCAGTATGTAAGTAAATAAGTAAATAATAATAATAATAATAATAATAATAATAATAATAATAATAATAATAATAAAAAAACTACTACTACTACTAATAATAAAGCTTAAAATTAAATAAAAACTTGAAAACTGTAGAACAAAAGCCAACACAATTAATCACAAAACCAGGAAGACCTGACATTTTCGACATTTTTGACAAAAATACTTTTTTGCTATAAGATTTACGACATTTCTCCTTCCTTCTCTGAGATTCTCTGGTTTACTTTCCTAAGATTTCCACACAAATCTAATAAATCTTGTTCATTTCAGGTAATTTGTTATGTCTTTCAATGACACCAGGTACCATAAAACTTAGCTCCAGGGTAAACTCTTGAAAGCAAGCAAAGATATAATTGAGATGATATGTTAAGAAAATAGTTTAAATAGTTTAAATGTTTTAAAAGAAAGTGGGGGGATATATATATATATATAAGGAAATGATAATAATAATGTGAAAATAATGGTAATGACAGTAATAAAATTTTGATAAAGTGTTTTAAAATTTTAATACATAATACATTGAATAATTATTATTTTTTTATGTTTTTAATAATTTGCTTATAGATTAATGATGATGATTTAAGGATTTTGAGGATCATAAGTATGTTATCATTATATATTAATAATGATGATGGTAAAATAATAAAAAAGATGAAGAAGAAAAAGGATCAATAATGAAATAAATAGAAATAAAATTTATGCAACTAATATTATTATATTTTATATAATATGTATATAAGAAATAATAATAATAATAATAAAAATAATAATAATAATAATAATAACAAAAAGAAGAAGAAGAAAAAGAAAGAAAAAAACAGTAACAATAATGAAATAAATAGAAATAAAAATAAGATGCAACCATTATTATTATATTTTATCTAAGTATGTATGTAAGTAATAATAATAATAATAATAATAATAATAAAAAGAAGAAGAAGAAAAACAACAGTAACAGTAATAATAATCATAATAACAACAGTATTACTATTTATTATTACAAAAAAAACAAAAACAAATTGTCTCTTAAAAAAATAAAAAAAATACAAAATGCACTAAAACAGTCAAGGTTGCCGTGGAAATGGGGACAGTAAGTTACTATGTCAACATTATCTGTTGACGATGTCATACGTTTCCATGACAAGCAGGACAGACTGATGTGTGTGTGTGTGTGTGTGTGTGTGATGAACATTCTCTGTCTGGTATCTCATTGCTCTGAACTTGCCCACTCTGTCCTCTCCAGTCTTTGCTCAGACTCAGTGACTGTTCTGTGGAAGATAGTATATATATGACAAGCAGTCTGGTGGTGGTGGTGATGATTCATTCAGGAATGGTCCCAGGACTTTTTTCAAACAATCCATTTTTTGGCAGATGACCCTTGTTGAAGGTCGTGTTCATGGCATATGTGCTTGAACCATCTTTTTCTTTCTTTCATTTTTAAATATAAAAAAATTTTTTTTTTTTTTTTTTAATATTATGAATATGAAGGTTGTTTAAAGGTTGTTCAAAATGTGCTTGAACCATCTTGTTCTTTTTTTTTTTTTTTTTAAAATGTTTTTTTTTTTTTTTTTTTTATTTTAAATATTATAAATATGAGATCTAAACTTGTTAAAGGTTGTTTCAGTTTGTATAATGGTTGTTTCAGTTTGTATAATGGTTGACCAGTCTTTGCTAATAATAAAGTTTTAAAGGAATGCAACATGTTTATGAAAACTTTGGAATGTTTTACTGATTTTTCAGTATTTTGTCTTTGTTATTAGTGAATAAATTATTAACAAAATACTGCAAGTATTCAGGGTTTTTTTAATACTTTTTTTTTTTCTTTTTACCATTTTGATATTAAACTAAAACTTTTATTTTGTTTTATCTAATTTAAAACAAAATATTTCTTCTTCTTCTTTTTTCTTTCTTTAAAATTTTTTGTAAAAAAATAATATTTTTAATAAATTTCCATTATATAATTCTTAATTTTAATACCACTGTTTGAAAAATATTCAGAGATGAGATTTTAATATTTGTTTCTAAGTACTTTTCAATAAACCTGAGGTATTGTTTTAATATCTGTTTATTTACATTTCCAACCATTTTGCATGTTAGACATTTGATAATCGAATAAGCTTTTCTAATGATATTGAATTTAAATTAATTTTCATACTTTGAATCATGTTCTTTCTTCTTCTTTCATTCATACTTTCTTTCCTTCTCTCTTTTCCTTTTTTTCTTTTTTGTTTATATATATATATATATATGTTATGTATTTATTTATTTACCTATTTACTTACATCTTTCTTTCATTCTTTATTCATTTATTTATTCATTCTTTTATATATTTTTCTACACTCCAGTCTTCAGAAACATTCTGAACAACCTCATCAAGCTGCTTTGTTTAAAAGACTACAGCACATTCATTCATTTATTCATTCATTTATTTATGTGTGCGTGTGTCTGTGTGTCTGTCTATATAAATAAATATACGTTAAATATCAACTCCGACAAAATAAACATTAAACCCTTGTTCAGTTACGATGACCTCTTCCCTGGGAAGGTCAGCCAACTCAGTGACCTGTCCACCACCTGGTCACTGGACAATCAATGGTCTGACTCATTGATTGCCAGCATCACTGTTGTTGCTCCAGCACAGTCCAGTTGACCAGTTGTCCAGTCTGTCTGTCCGTCTGTCTGTTGAATTTTAGTGCTTGACCAATGCATCCTTTATTGTTTTTTCTCCATTGTGATACACTGGCCAGCATAAAAAATCTTTTGTCTCGATTTTGTTGCCCATTGTGTGATTTCCCGTTCCAACCGGGTCTCTGTTATTAGAGTCTATTTCTGGGTTACTGGGCAGTGTACTGGCTTTTTGGGGCCAGCATAAAAGCCTTTTGTCTTGATTGTTTGTTGCCCATTGTGTGGTTTCCCGTTCTAACCGGGTCTCTGTTATTAGATTCTTTATATTCAGTTATTGGTCAGTAGGTGCCAGCTTTGTCTCCCTGGGTTAGAAGGTTCATGCAGTTTACTGTTACAAAAGAACTCTTTTCTTACAATCAATTATATTTATTTGCTTATTGGAGTTGGATCTTGTATTGGATAATGTTGTCTCATAATACAGTATTTGCCTTGTTAATGGATAATTTTTGCCTAGTTACTGAATACATTTTTATTTATGTTTATTTTTTTGGGGGTGGTGGAAAAGATTTTTTTTCTTTTATTTGAATAAATTTTTGTCTATCTGTTGAACAATTTTTGGTTACCTGTAGAATAACCTTCAGCTAACTGTGGAATCTTTGCCTATTTATAAGTACAACTTGTCTTATAATTTATTTTTTTAAAAATTTGTGTGTTTATTTAGCAATTTTTGCCTGTTTATTAAACAACATTTTACCTATTTACTGAACAACCTTTGACTGTTTATTTATTTTAAATCTTCCCTTAATTATTTCATTTCTCAAAAAATTTGTTTTAACACAGTTCTCACCTATTATTTATTTATGTTCAGTTTTGACTTAGTTAAAGGAACAGGAGAGTACTGGCTTGCTGTGTCTACTCTGCTATTGAACACTGTGTATGTATATATTATATTATATTATATTGTATTATATTGTATTCTTTGCTCTGCTGCTGCGAATGTTGTGACAGGCCTCTGTTTGGATTGCTGCTCAGCGAAGCATGACCCATTGTGACCTGGTAGAGTAATGAAATGTGATCATGCAGTGTTTGCTTGAGACAACCAACCGACAAGTCCATCCCCCTAAATTTTTTTTGTAGGGGCAATTTGCGAAATTTTTTATTTTTATTTTTGTTGTTACAGACTTTGTCTCTCTCTCTCTCTCTACTTGATATGTGACTGCCACAATCTGCTGAAGTGTTTCTCAGTTTTTGTTTCTGCCTGTTTGAACAGATACCTTCTGTGATATACGAAGTTATTACATGTCAGCACGTGAAATAAGCTGCTGGTGGTTATGAAAGATAACCTGTATATTCCACGACAACAGTGGTTAAAGATATTAAATGATAAAATACACTTAAATAAATAAACTTTTTAATAGATATTTCTCTGTTGGTGTATGAATAATACTGCAGATATTCCATGACAAAGATTAAATATATTAAATGATAAATACTCTTAAATAAATAAACTTTAATAGACATTTCTTTACTAGCCATTGTTTATGAAAGATAACATATATATTCCATGACCAGAAAGGTTAAAAGATATTAAATGATAAAATACACTTAAGTAAATAAACTTTTTAATAGATATTTCTCAGTTGGTGTATGAATAATATTGGATATATTCCACGACAAAGCTTAAATAGATAAATGTTAAATTCTTAAATTACTCTATTGGTGTATGAATAATACTGCAGATATTCCATGACAAAGCTTAAATATATTAAATGATAAATACTCTTAAATAAATAAAGTTTAATAGATATTTCTTTACTAGCCACTGTTTATGAAAGATAATGTATATATATTCCATAACCAGAAAGGTTAAAAGATATTAAATGATAAATAGCTTTAAATAAATAAACTTTTTAATAGATATTTCTCAGTTGGTGTTTGAATAATATTGGATATATTCCACGACAAAACTTAGATATATTAAATGTTAAATGCTCAAAAGTCTTAAATTAATAGACTTTAATAGATACTTCTCTATTGGTGTATGAATAATACTGGATATATTCCATAAGAAACCTTAAATATATTAAATGTTAAATAGCCTTAAATAAATAAATAATAGAAATTAAATAGATATTTTTTTTATTAACCACTGTGTATGAAAAATAATGCATATTTCCATGGTAATAAAGCTTTAAAATATTAAATGATAAAATAGCCTCAAGTGAATGAACATAAATAAATAGATATTTCTTTATTGGGGTATGAAAGATATTGATTATATTCAATGGCAACAAAGCTTTAGAATATGAAATGATAACCTTATCCTTAAATATATAAATTAATAGATACTTCTTCACTGACACATCTCTGTATATTTCAGCATTAAAAATTCATTAGTTGAGGTTTTGTGTTCAGACAATAATCATCTGTAAGAGTAAAACCCATTTCTGCTGCTTTTATTAACTACTTGCTATTTATTAGCAATAAGAAATATTTTATATCTTCCTTCCCATGGGTTGAAAATAAAAAATAAATAATAACAAGGCTTTTGATTAACCAGTCATAACGAAATGGCCGGAATGTGAGAAAAAAAAGCTCAGTGTCTGCAGTGAGGATGATGGATCCAGTGAATGATCTAATCATACTGGAACATCATCATCATCATCAAAGCTGTAAATTTGGTTCTTAAGCAGTGATTCGAAACCGAAGAAGTCAAATCACGCAAATCTTCTTCTTCTTCCTCCTCCTAAAATGTAGTTCCGAGATGACGTATCCTAGAAATGACTTGTAATGACTGAATACCTGTACAGGTGTGAGTGTTGACCAGGATGAGAAATGTGTACCAAACACCCCCCCCACACACAACCAATTAACCTGTAAGTAAAAGGTGTGTTGCTTTGAGGTGTGTGTGTGTGTGTTTGATGATGTGTGTGTGGATTATCTGTGTGTGTGTGTGTGTGTGTGTGTCTGTGTCTGTGTGTGTGTGTGTGTGTGTGTGTGTGTGTGTGTGTGTGTGTGTGTGTGTGTGTGTGTGTGTGTGTGTGTGTGTGTGTGTGTGTGTGTGTGTGTGTGTGTGTGTGTGTGTGTGTGTGTGTGTGTGTGTGTGTGTGTGTGTGTCTGTGTGTCTATAAATGGCAGTGATTGATGTGAAAATAGATTTCAATAACATCACCAGTCCAGTTTTTATGTGTGACAAGTTATTTTATTAGTGGTTTTGTGTCTGGTTATATCATTCTTGTGGTTAGTGTCTGGTTACATCATTCTAGTGGTTTGTGCCTGGTTATATCATGTAGAGGTTGGTGTCTGGTTATATCATTCTAGTGGTTTGTGTCTGGTTATATCATGTAGAGGTTGGTGTCTGGTTATATCATTCTAGTGGTTTGTGTCTGGTTAAATCATGCAGTGGTTAGTGTCTGGTTATATCATGTAGTGGTTAGTGTCTGGTTATATCATGCAACGGTTAGTGTCTGTTTATTTCATGTAATGGTTAGTGTCTGTTTATTTCATGTAGTGGTTAGTGTCTGGTTGTATCATGTAGTGGTTAGTGTCTGGTTATATCATGTAGTGGTTAGTGTCTGGTTATTTCATGTAGAGGTTGGTGTCTGGTTATATCATGCAGTGGTTAGTGTCTGGTTATATCATACACTGGTTAGTGTCTGGTTGTATCATGCAGTGGTTAGTGTCTGGTTCTTTCATGCAGTGGTTAGTGTCTGGTTATATCATGCAGTGGTTAGTGTCTGATTATTTCATGGTTGTGAAATGAAGGTGTGCGAAAATAATCCTTTAAATTAAGCATCAAATATGATCAAAGTATTTTAAAAGTACAGGTAAGCTTATCAGAAACCACATTAGTTTTTAAGATTACAGTCTCATTCTGTGCCTGTTCCTGGTTTTTATCAAGCTCGTAACATAGTCCATCCGTTCCTGGTTTTTTTCAGTTACATATACTGCGCGAGCGACTCTGTTACAGAACTGTTGTTCACTCGAGTACCTCTATTTACCTGTCCAGATACCTCCGTAGATCGTTACTCGAGGCGACTGTTTGAAGAGGCCATCTTGGCTTTTACAGTACGTAGGCAAGTGTTTACATTGGCTCGTGGTCCAGTTTCACAAGTGGTCTAACTCAAGCTGGCAGATATGACTGTGCTAAATGTGTGGAAGGGAGACTTTTAAAGTTTGAAATGATGAGTAAATGTCTGGGGCTGGGATTTTCGAAAGAATGAGAAACAGTACCGGTTTGGTTTGAAAAGGTGTGGAAAGATGTTTGTGATAACTGATGGGTGAAAATGATTGATGTGGAAATATAGGATAAACGTCTGAGAGAAATGGTAGAGTGTGTGTGTGTGTGTGTGTCTGTGGGTGTATATATCTGTGTGTGTGTTGTGTGTGTGTATATACATGTATATGTATATATATATATATGTATATATGTGTGTGTGTGTGTGTGTGTGGAAAAATGGGCAAAACATTCCAAAGCTTTTATTATTACAAACTGAAACATTTTTTAACAAGGTTACCTGTCATTATAAAATACAAATAAAACAAAACAAAAAAAACATGTATTTATATGTCATATATATATATATATATATATATAAATAAATTATTTAAAAGATTTTTTTAAAATGGAAAAGAAAGAAAGTACTTAGTAGATAAACAATTTGAAATTTGAAAGAGTGTGATTTACACATTTGGAAATGATAAATGAATGAATCTTTAATGACACCTTAATACTTTATTTTTTTATAATTTTTTATTTATTTATTTTTTTTTTAGTATTATTGATGCAATAAAAAAAAATGGTAAAACCAGAGAAAACAAAGAAATTCAGACTTCTTTTTTTTTTTTAAATTAACAGAAGATTTAGGAAAAACAAAAGTGGCATCAGATACTCCATTGAAGAGCTCTGGCTAGAACGGGAAATTGCCTAACACAGCAACAAAAGAGTGTGATAAATCTTACAGCTTATTTCTTCTCAGAAAGAATCCTTTACCTTTCAGCTACAAATCAATTCTGTATCCAAAACAGTTTTGTAGTAAATCAACCGTAACGTGAAAAATATTCATAATAATTAATTACCTGTTTATTTTCCTGAATATACGAGTATTTTTGTTTTCATATTTACCTACATTTTAATCATTTTATTATTATTATTTTTTTTATTTTAAATTTTTTTTTTTTTTTTACTTTTCATTCAGAATTTTGATCTGATATATGATATTTAAAAAAAAAAAAATTTAATTTTTATTTTTTTTTTTTTTTTTTTTTAAATATTTTTTTTTTTTTTTTTTTTTTTTTTTTTTTTTTTTTTTTTTTTTTTTTTACCCATTTAAAAGTACTTTCCGTTTGTTCGCAATAAGCCAGCCATGAACACAAGATAAATTCCAGAATTTTCAATTGAACTCTTTGTTGTCTTTCATCCTGCGATGTTATCATGACTAAGATACTTCTCTTTCTTTTCTTTTCTTTTCTTTTTTCCCTCCCCCATTCATAAATACTCTGGTATGTACTGCTTGACTGATCCGCAAAAGCTTGGACAGATAATACAGTAAATAATATTCAAACGCTGAATGAGAAATATTCCCATGAGCACTTTGAGCTTGTGTTCCGACTCATTCGAAACTGTTTCATTTCTGCTCACGAGCTGAAGGAAGTCAGCTCAAATAATTTTTTTTTTTTTCCCAAATTGATTAAACTTGGCAGCCAATGTTAGTTTCGGTAGAAGTCCTTTTTCCACGATATGACTTATTTGTTCAAGTGATGTGTTGCCTACAAAATGAGCAGTCAAATATTTATGGCCTTCTGATCATGCTATGTCAATATACAGTGTAGCATGGTGTGTTTTTTTGTGTGGTTGTTGTTTTTCAGAATGTGTCCACCAGTATGAAGTTGTCTGTGTATTTTGCCTAGCTGAATTTCTGTGTAGCATGGAACATGTTGTTGATTTGTGTTCATATATATATATATATATAGATATAGATATAGACATAGACATAGACATACCTATATATATATATATAGATATGTATATGTATGTACGTATATATATATATATATGTACATGTGTGTATATGTATATGTATATATATATATACACACACACACACACACACACACACACACACACACACACACATACATATACATGTAGACACAGAGAGAGAGAGAGACAGAGAGATTTGTTTTCCTTTCAGAGAGAGAGAGAGAGAGAGAGAGAGAGAGATTTGTTTTCCTTTCTGAATAATCAATCTTCTTGTCTGTTATTGTTTTTGGTTTTCTTCTTTCTGTCAATATCTTTATCCAATGCTCCTCTCTCTTTCTTTCTTTCTTTCTCTCCTTCCCTCTCTCTCTCTCTCTCTCTCTCTCTCTCTCTCTCTCTCTCTCTCTCTCTCTCTCTCTCTCTCTTGTATCTTTATTATTAAATTTTTTTCTCATTGAACTTTTGAAGGAGACGCACTGGCTGGTTATTTTTTGCAGCATCATTACGTTGTCAACGTTGCAGTCTAATTTTGTTGTGACCTCCTTATCTCTCAGACATTTTTGCCTGTTTTTTTTTCTCTGTCTGCTTTTTAAAAGTCAGTTATGTGCACCTTTGCACTTATTCAAAGCAATTTATACAATTCTGTAAAAAAAAAAAAAAAAAAAAAAGAAAAAAAAAAGAAACCAAACGAAAACCAAGCAACAACAAGAAGAAAAAGAAATAAAATTTTAAATACAAATGTATAATAAATAAAGAAGACAAAATGGTTATTATGTGTCATCATTTCATAGTGATGATTATTATTGTTGTTGTTGTTGTTGCTATTACTATTACTTTTATTATTATTATTATTATTATTATTATTATTATTATTATTATTTTATTATTACTACTACTACTACTACTACTATGACTAGTTCCATTATTATTATTATTATTATTATTATTATTATTGTTATTGTTATTATTATTACTACTACTATTACTACTACTATGACAGCTATTATTTTATTACTATTATTATTACTACTATTATTAATAGTAATATTATTATTATTTTTATTAATATTATTATTATTGTTATTATTATTATTATTATTATTACTATTATATTATTATTATTACTATTATTATTAGTAATATTAGTATTATTATTATTATTATATAATGATATCATACACAATGATCCTTTGCCAGTTTAGTTTAGTCTTTTTCTAAATTATTCCAGATAAAATAAATAAAAAGTAAAACATTTTACAGCATCCTTTTATTAAAATTCTTTTTCATCTCTTTATGTTAATTCCAAAAAATATTTGCAATTCCTCATTGTTACCTGTATCATTCACACATTTTTCATTTCTTTCTCTCTTTTTTTCTTCAAAATAATTATATGTACCACCATGATGTAAATAATAAAAATTATTTCACATCGGCTGGTTACAAAACGACCG
>CM022665.1:44578651-44591151 GCA_012295275.1 Chrysomallon squamiferum
ACATAAATGTGTTTTGTGTGTGTGTGTGTGTGTGTGTGTGTGTGTGTGTGTGTGTGTGTGTGTGTGTGTGTGTGTGTGACAGGCTGTCAGAAATATTACCATGAAAAATACAGGTGTGATAATCTATTCCTTCTGCAGTGATAATGTGCACATCAGAAGGTTGACACTGCTGCTGTTGCTTGAGCTGTTTCAGCATGGATGTTGTGACAGGTGTCACTGTCGTTACTGAGTTTGACACAAACGTGTCACCAAACTGTTATTAATTATGTCTGGTCCTGAAGAAATTAATAAAAAAAAAAAAAAACTAGCTGGTCATATTTTAGACATTTTTGAAAAATGAACATCCAGATTAACAGGTTGGATGCCTCTGTGTTTTGAACTGTTTTGTTATAAGTGTCACAAATGTTACTGAGTTTGTTACAGATGTGTCACCAAACCATTATTAACCATTATGTCTGGTTCTTAAAAAAAAAAAAACACACACACAAACTAACTTGTCGTATTTTTAGATATTTTGAAAAAAACAAAACACACACACAAAGTCCCCTTTTTCCTCTTTCTAAAACTTCCAGACAATCCTTTTGTAAGCTCTTTATGACATCACTTTTAAAGCCTTGATTATTTACTGTTTATTTATTTCCACTTTCACTTGCACTTGAATAAAATATAACATAAACCCAAAGCGAAAATCTTTAAAAAAAAAAAATGGGTCAAAGTCATATTTTCACAATAAATTCAGGTTGCCAGACATTTCCAGTAAAATCCTTGACAAGTAAGCTAACCAGGATGAAAACTGTTTTCTTTGGTAATTAGCCAGTATCTGACTTGCTAAGCATCACCAAGAATGATTTATATTTTTTTTTTGTTTGCTGGGGATTTTTTTTTAAAAATAGTCTTATTCCATGTCGGTGGGAAATAAAAATTGCCAGAAGTCCAGACAAAAATTGATCATGTTTTGAGGTGAAGTATTGTGTTAAGGAGATTTTTATCTTTATGGCTGCAACAGGCCTATAATGGGCTGTGATTTGATTTGCAGGATTGTAGATGATGATGAATCATCTTGTTTATGAAGATATAAGATTGTAAGCAATTAAGCGACCAAAATCTGAACCGTTTTTTCTCTTGGTCATGTGCAGCCATTCTAGCCATTCTAGAGATGATTGAACAGTTATATCAGAGTCGAGAAATCATTTAAAAGTCATGAATTGTTGTTTTTAGAGTTGGTTAACAGTCGTTCTAAAGTCATGAATGATCTTTCTAGAGACGTAATCAGTCATTCTAGAGTTAGTAAACAATCATTATACAGTGAATGTGAACTCATTCAAAAATGAATGAATGATCATTCTAGATTCATCAAACAATCATTTTAGAGTCAACAATCATTCTAAATTCAGTGAACAATCATTTTAGAGTCAACAATCATTTTGAAGTCAGTGAACAATCATTCTAGAGTCAACAATCATTCTAAAGTCATTAACATTTATTCTAGAGATCAATGAACAATCATTCAAGAATCATGAACAACAGTCAATGAACAATCATCACAATGTTTTTGTTGTTGTTTTTTCCTCACCTGGTCACATTTTCAATGTGTCAATGAAAAGAAAAGCCAAGCAAAGCAAAAAAAACCTAAAAAAAACCCCATCTGACCACAATGCACTAACTCTGGACTTGAACAAATACTGCTACAGGATTATCACCTAAGCTGTCTTCTCTGTGAATCTTTTTTTTTTTTAGCCGCGACCCTCAAACGTGATGTTTGTCTTTCAGATACTGCTTTTCTTTTTCTTTTTTTTGTATTCTGTGTTTGTGGTTTCCACCATTGCTTGGATGGGTCCCTAGTTTTGTAGCTGATGTGACCAGCTTGCTGTAAGGTGTCTGATGTTGATGATGATGTTGTTTAAACTGACTGATAACAGTTCATTTACACAGGTTGTCCAGATGCTAGGTGTAGAGAGGTTGTGTGTATAGAGGTTGTGTATAGAGGTTGTGTGTAGAGGTTGTGTAGAGAGGTTGTGTGTAGAGTTGTGTATAGAGGTTGTGTATAGAGGTTATGTAGAGAGGTGGTGTATAGAGGTTGTGTATAGAGGTTATGTAGAGAGGTTGTGTATAGAGGTTGTGTGTAGAGTTGTGTATAGAGGTTGTGTATAGAGGTTATGTAGAGAGGTTGTGTATAGAGGTTGTGTATAGAGGTTGTGTAGAGAGGTTTTGTATAGAGGTTGTGTAGAGAGGTTGCGTATAGAGGTTGTGTATAGAGGTTTTGCGTAGAGAGGTTGTGTGTAGAGAGAGAAAGACCTGTGGGAAAGTAGGGTGGAAAAAAAAGAAGAAAAGAGTTAATAATAATAGTAGTAATAATAATACAATGCATGGCTTTTATTGATAATAATAATAGTATTTGATTACGATTTGTTTTTAATTAATAGAAATTTTTATTGTTATTATTATTGTTGTTGTTGTTGTTGTTATGGGTATTATTATTATTGTTATTGTTATTGTATTTTTATTATTGCTATTATTATTATTATTATTACAATTATTTTTATTACAGTTATTGTTAGTATTGCAATTATTATTTAAAGTTATTGTTATTATTATTATTATTATTATATTATTGTTATCATTATCATCATCATCACAATATCATTTTCATTATGTTTCTGTGTTCTGAACAAATGAACAAATAAAAGAATATGAGTTAAATGCAACATCATACATTTCAATGTTCACATATCTTAAACGTTACTTATGTGTTTCTTGCATCATAATAATAATAATAATAATAATAATAATAATAATAATAATAATAATAATAATAATAATAATATCAGAAGCAAAAATAACATACACAACTACATGGACTAACCCTTAGCAACTGGCAAGAAATATTTCCTAATAATTCTCTTCAAACATGTTAGTTTTACTCTTATAAACTGAACTTGTTTTTAAAAACATCTATTGAATTCATAAATCAAAAACTTCAAAAACAGCGCTTATATGTTCTTGTTTTTTTTCTGGTGAATTTGTTGGTAACTTGCCATAAATAATGTAAATATTTAACTACAAAAGAAGAAGAAGAAGAAAAACTTGCAAGAAACAATGACAAGAAACACACTTTGAAGACCCTCCTCCCCAAAAAAAAACCCCCCATAAAAACATCTATTTTTCTTTTACCTAAAGAGAACACAAATATAATAACATTATTGTAGAGGTTAGGTGCGTCAGTATCATAAATTACCATCTATCCCATTAATAATCTCTAAAGACAAATAACTTAAACAAAACAAGTTTGATAGTTTCAGAACCTTTTGGCCTTCAGCTGTGACTCAGTTTGTTAAGTTAATTTCAGCGTGCAGGTGTTTGCGAGAACAAAACGGTTTCAGGATTGTTATGAAACGCAAATTACTGAACTGTTAATTACAGGTGTGTGGGTTTTGACTCTGTGCCAGAGTTGTTTGACTTTCAGGCTTCTTTAGAAGCCTTTAATTTGTATTTTAGTGACCATCAGTTTTCATCATGTTTGATATATCCACATCAAAAATTTCAACACAAGAAAATCATTGGATTGTCTCTTTCCTTTTCTTTCATATTTCTAATGACAGATTTGTGTATAAATATTTAATAGTTTAAGGGGTTAACTAAAAAAAAAAATCTGTGATGATCAGCATGTATTTCTCATGATAGATTTGTAAACAAATATCACATTGAGGATCAGTGTATTTCTAATGATAGAATATACAAAACTATTTAGCAGTGAAATGGTTAACCAAAAGAATTTGCAAAAAATCAGTGTATATTTCTAATGATAAATTGTACACAAATTGTTAGCTAATAGAATGCATGATGATCAGCGTGCATTTCTCATGATAGGTTTGTAAACAAATATTTAGCAGTGAAATGGTTAGCTAAAAGTATTCGCAAAGATCACTATGTATTTTCTATTGATAAATATTTACCAGTGAAGATCACTATGTATTTTCTATTGATAAATATTTACCAGTGAAGGGGTTAACCAAAATAGTACTCAATGACCAGTGTGCTACTATTTCTGATGACTGATTTGTACACAGATGTTTAGCAGTGAAGGGGTTAACTGAAAGAATTCACTGTCCTCTGTTTCTAATGATGGATCTGTACACAGATGTTTAGCAGTGAAGGGGTTAACTGAAAGAATTCAGCGTCCTCTGTTTCTAATGATAGATCTGTACACAGATGTTTAGCAGTGAAGGGGTTAACTGAAAGAATTCAGCGTCCTCTGTTTCTAATGATAGATTTGTGCACAGATATTTAGCAGTGAAGGGGTTAACCTAAATGAACTGTGATAATCAGTGCATTTCTAATGATAGATTTGTACACAGATGTTTAGCAGTGAAGGGGTTAACTGAAAGAATTCAGCGTCCTCTGTTTCAGGCGATAACCTGCCGGCATGTAAACATTGTTCCCAACAGACAAACAGCCAGAACAAACTGTTTGTGTTTGACGACAACGCTTGTGTTTGTTGTGCCTGTGTTGCTAAAACACGTTACCACTCATTCTGAGTGTTCCGCTAAGACCTCAAAGACCCACTTACCAGTCGTTGAATCACCCACTTACCAGTCGTTGAATCACCCACTTACCAGTCGTTGAATCACCCACTTACCAGTCGTTGAATTACCCACTTACCAGTCGTTGAATTACCCACTTACCAGTCGTTGAATTACCCACTTACCAGTCGTTGAATTACCCACTTACCAGTCGTTGAATTACCCACTTACCAGTCGTTGAATTACCCACTTACCAGTCGTTGAATTACCCACTAACCAGTCGTTGAATTACCCACTAACCAATCATTGAATTACCCACTTACCAATCATTGAATTACCCACTAACCAATCATTGAATTACCCACTTACCAATCGTTGAATTACCCACTTACCAGTCGTTGAATTACCCACTTACCAGTCGTTGAATTACCCACTTACCAGTCGTTGAATTACCCACTAACCAATCATTGAATTACCCACTAACCAGTTGTTGAATTACCCACTTACCAGTCGTTGAATTACCCACTTACCAGTCGTTGAATTACCCACTAACCAATCACTGAATTACCCACTAACCAGTTGTTGAATTACCCACTTACCAGTCGTTGAATTACCCACTTACCAGTCGTTGAATTACCCACTAACCAATCACTGAATTACCCACTAACCAGTTGTTGAATTACCCACTTACCAGTTGTTGAATTACCCACTAACCAATCATTGAATTACCCACTTACCAGTTGTTGAATTACCCACTTACCAGTTGTTGAATTACCCACTAACCAATCATTGAATTACCCACTAACCAGTTGTTGAATTACCCACTTACCAGTCGTTGAATTACCCACTTACCAGTCGTTGAAATTACCACGTTGAAACCTTATAAATCACTGAATTACCCACTAACCAGTTGTTGAATTACCCACTTACCAGTTGTTGAATTACCCACTAACCAATCATTGAATTACCCGTTTATCAATCATTGAATTACCCACTTACCAAACACTCAGTTATCTACTTACAAATCACTGAATTACCAACTTAGCAAACACTAAATCAAACACATACAAACCTTGGAATTACCCACATACCAATCAATGAATTATACAAACTTACATATCATTGAATTACCAACTTACCAATCAGCATATTAAACACTTAGCAACTACCTAATTACCCACTTACTTATCATTGAATTACCAGTTTACCAACATCATATTGAACACTTCTCAGACACTCAATTACCCACTTATCAATCATTGAATTACCCACTTACAAATTATTGAATTACCCACCTATCTGTTAGTTTCCCATTTACCAATCATTCAGTTGTGTGTGTGTGTGTGTGTGTGTGTGTGTGTCTGGTAATATCTGTCACAGTTTTTAATTCCATTTTTGTTATTTACTTCATGTTGGCTATGTAAGTTTAATGTTAATTCATTATAAAATCCAGTAACCGATTTTTCTTTACAACTTTTGTTAAATTCCACCTGCAAGCTACCTGTACAGGTTAATCAATTCCAGAGCCTCTGAAAGGGAATGTACCTGTAAACACCTGAAATACTCGTATACAGAATTTTAACCCTGACTTAGAATCATTCATTGATAAAACACAATAAGAAAAGATATTAGAAGAATGTGTGTGGGAGAGAAAGAGAAAAAGAGATCAATCGTTTAAACATTTTATTGGTACCTGATAATATACCTGTGTTACCTGGATAAGGTGCGCCGTGCCCCAGGTAAATGTCAGCATACTTAACATATTATAATATATGAAAGGTAAATAATGCTAATCGTGTTACCTGTGCATTTGAAAAGAGAAAAAAACTTCAAAGGAAATAATTTTATTTATTAGAATTAAACCAAGCTTATTGGTCGCGCATTAGTAAATTGTGCATTGAAGCTGAACAAATATTTTTTTTTATTATTATATTAAAAAAAATTGTTTGTTTATGCTTGGCTGAACTGATACTCTCTATAAGCAATTAAAATTATTTAAATCCTTTTAAATAAAGTATAAAACTGTTTTATTTTTTTGTTAAAAATAAATTTATAAGCAGGTGTCAAATATTTATTGAATGCGTTCTGTTTAATCATAGGAATATAAAACAAAATTTGTTTACAACTAATAAATACCTTAGTTTATGCAAAAACAAACAAACAAACAGACAAATAGAAAAATAATTATAAATTAAAATTAAAATAAAAACAAACAACAACAGCAACAGCAACATCAACAATAACATAAAAAAAGTGTGCCTGGTTTAGTAACTTGTCTATATACTTTAGGTTGATATTTCAGAATGTAACCATTATAAAATTATAAAAGTATTTATTGTATATTTAATTTTCAACATAGTATCAGTTACATAACATTGTGTTATTGAAGAATGTATTCAGAACTATGTAGTATAAGATATTCGTTGTATGTAACCAGTGGAAAATATTTTGGTATTTCATAATCATAAATAATAGTAATAAAATGACAACAACAGCAATAAATAAATAAATAAACAAGTTTTTTTTATTATATCTGATATTTTTACAAGCAATAATATTGCAGTAATTAAAAAATCATTATTTATTTATTTACTTATTTATTTATTTATTTACTTACTTATTTACTTTATTTATTTACTTTATTGATTTATTTACATTTTATTTGGTTATTTATTTATTTACTTGTTTATTTATTTATTTATTAAGATATTTATTTATTTATTTATTTGGTTATTTATTTATTTATTTATTTAATTATTTATTTATTTATTTGGTTATTTATTTATTTACATATTTATTTATTTATTTATATTCATTTTTATTTATATTTGTTTTTAAATCTTAAAACAACTTTTACTTCAGATATTTCATTATCACAAAACAAAAATTACGAACATTCTACATATACTGGTTTGTTTGTTTGTTTGTTTATTTATTTGTTTATTTGTTTATTTGTTTGTTTATTTATTTATTTATTTATTTATTTATTTATTTATTTTGTTATTTAATTATTTATTTATTTATATTTATTTTTATTTATATTTGTTTTTAAATCTTAAATCTTTTTAAATCTTGTTTGTTTGTTTATTTGTTTATTTGTTTGTTTGTTTGTTTATTTGTTTGTTTATTTGTTTGTTTATTTGTTTATTTGTTTACCTTTCAGCTGTGGGTGATTTGAAGCAGTTCAGTTCGATACAGGACCATCATGTCGCCAAACACGGCTACGACAGCCACATGTTCACCCAAGACGAGCGGCCGCACTGCATCAAAAACCTCTACAGCATCGCTGACGTCACTCCGTCCAAGATCCTGCGTGGCGCCGATGCTTTCAGGAAGGACGGCTTGTACACGTCGAACCTGTTCAAACTGTGGCCGGTGGTGATGAACGAGCCAAAAGTGAAAACACCGGACCTCAGCTTCTGTCGCAGGGTGAGTAGTAAACAGCAAGTGTGTTTATTTATGAGTGCATGTGTAATACTGTGTGTATGTAAATATAAATATACATATAAATATATATTATATTAAACCTGAATAAGCAAGTCTGTCTGTGTGTATTTATGAGTGCATGTGTAATATTGTGTGTATTTATGAGTGCATGTGTAATACTGTGTATATATAACACACATAAATATATAATATATGAAACAAGGGTAAGCAAGCCTGTGTATTTATGAGTGCATGTGTAATACTGTGTATATGTAACACATATAAATATATAATATATGAAACAAGGGTTAGTAATAAACAGCAAGTATGTGTATTTATGAGTGCATGTGTAATATTGTGTATATGTAACACATAAATATATAATATATGAAACTAGGGTGATAAATAATTATTATGTGTGTGTATTTATGAGGTCATGTGTAATATTGCATATATAAATATATAATATATGAAACAAAGGTGAGTAATAAAAAGGCTGTATATGTTTATTTACAAGTGCAGGAATAATACTGTGTTCATGTAACATATATAAAGATATATATAACAGATGAAACAAGGATGTGTGTCTATTTATGAGAGCATACATACATATATACATACATACATACATTATTACATTATTACATACATACATACATACATACATATATATATATATATATATATATATAAAACATAACTTTTTATATAAAACATATAAATACATATACTTAGCAATGTAATAATTATACTGTATAGTGTGTGTGTGTGTGTGTGTGTGTGTGTGTGTGTGTGTGTCTCTGTCAGTATTTGTATTTTGGTTGTGTGTTTTATGTGTATACTAAATTAAAAGTAATTTGAACTTCTAGCACTGTTGAATGTAAGATATGTAGCATACTTACATACCTGTTTTATCACCACTAATAAAAACTTTTATTTAGAAACCACAAAAACCAACTATAAACTATATATGTAACAAAACACAAATACTTCTACATGTTTAGTAAACTTTGTTAATAAAACCTTGTATTCAGCAATCCGTATTGAATACTGAATGTATTTCCCAGGCAGTTGAAGTAAAGTTAAAATATGTGGCCTTGAATCATGAGTTGAAATATGAGTTTTTATGATTCTGACTCGGTGCAGACTTGCTTAACCTTTGGTTTACTGAGAGTTTGAACATGAACAACTCACACTTTGTCTCTGGCAGTTCTAGAGTTCAGTTAGATCAGTCATTTGATACCCTCCTCCAACCCAATTATATCTAGTTAAATCTCTCAGTTTTTAGTGGACTGATGCGTACATTAAAGATTTTCTAGAAATAAATATAATTAGGAGGTTAAACTTCATTGTTCTTTTGATTCAAAATAAATGAATTAATTAATTAAAAAAAAAAAAAATAATAAATAATACAAAATTTATATTTTGTCTTTCTCATATGAATATACTGTTACTGCTGTCCATTGGAAGGTGTATAAATATAAAAATCCTTTGCTACTGATTAATAATAGTAGTCCACTGAGATTCAGAATTTGTTATATATGAAAACTTAATTATAATGACAGCAAAATAATGATTAATATTATGTGCTGTGTTACAGCAAGTACATTTTTTTAAATTAATAATCATAACCATTATTATTTAGATTCTACCACTGTCCGACATTTGCAAAGGGAATATATTAAATTCTTGATATTTTGTGTCACAGACAGTGCTCTAAGATTGTTGTATAAAAGATGATGGCATGTCCTGACATGAGTTTGAGAAAGTGCATTTAAAATAACCATTGCTATTAATACAAAAAAAATCAAGGAATATATTCTATTTAAAAATGTATATCGAAATGTTTGCAATCTAATAGTTGATGATAGAGAATAGTATACTTCAGTTAAAAAGATGTAAAATGAATATTCACAGGATTAATTTTACAATAAAAAAATGATGGAATACTTTTTTAGGAAAGTGATATACTTGTTATAATACAAAAATACTGTGAATTTATTCTGTTTAAAAAATAGAATTATGAGTGAAATGTATGAGAAAGAATTGATTTGGAAAATAGTATATTCTAGTGATAAAAATAAGCTATGTAAAATAAAATTCCCAGTGGTATATAACAAATAACAAAAAAACCATAAGAATTGCAAAAATAAATTGTTTAATAACAAAAACACATTAACAGAATTAAAAAAAAATGTTTGAAAACAGTAGCTGATCATAGAAATCTGCCAGTGATATACAGTAGATATCCTCCAGTGCTATAATTAAATATAATAAAATATTATGGTATGTGCTGTCGGGCATTTAGGAAAGTGCAAATAACTTAACCTTTGCTACTAATAACAAAAAAAACATCAGAATTTTAAATAAAATGTTTGACATACATACATACATACAGAAATCTGCCAGTGATATACAGAGGATATTCACCAGTGGCTATAATTAAATATAATAAAATATTATGGTATGTGCTGTGGGGCATTTAGGAAAGTGCAAATAATATAACCCTTGCTATTAATAACAAAAAAAAAAAACATCAGAATTTTAAATAAAATGTTTGACATACAGTAGCTGATGACAGAAAACTGTCAGTGATATACAGTGAATATTCACCAGTGGTATAATTAAATTAAACAACCGTTGTCTGTTGTATAAGCGAAGACCTTGGGCTGTGTGTGTCTGATGTAAGCAGCAGACACTTGAACTGTGGAGATTAGATCTAACAACTCAGAGAATGTTCCTGTTACAGCTCTATCTTGATGTAAAATGATTTATGAGAAAATTTTCCATTTTTGACTTGGACTGTTGAAGTTGGTTTCATTTAATGAAATCACTGTGGTTCAGTGATTCCATTTTTGTCTTTAACTATTAGATGATATTAGACAAGCAGTTTGTCTATTCAATGATATTGCTACAGTGGACTAATTTTTGTTCAGTATTAGATGACAAATGTCTGGTAATTTAGACAAGCAATCTATGGAGAGAAAGTTTATTTTAATTTTTATGATTACTAGAAAATGCTGATTAATTTTCTATCATTAGCAAATTAGATTTTCCAACATTTGGAAATTTGACACAGAGTCTTCAATGAAACCATATATTTTATATATATATATATATATATTTGTAAATATTACTTAGTACATTTTTTTGTTTATTTAAAATTCTTTAAATAACATTGATTTTGTAGTTCATTAGCTAAAATACTGTAAGATATAAATGTGAAATTAGCATATGTCCATCATTTTTTAAAATCCAATAATAACACAGTGATTTTTTAACTGTTTTTTTTTAATCATTTAATAAAAAAACAAAAGAAAACTCACAGAAACTTCTGCATTTTATATTAAACATTTACTAATCGTGGTTTCTATTTTTCTTTTGTTTTCAGGGTAAAAGAATTCTGATATTGAGAAATGGATTCAGAAAACCAAGGCAGCCATCTTTGGACCGACCACGAACCTTTCACGAACTGGACACCGACAGCAACAAAACAGCAGCAGAAGCAGAAGCAGAAGAAGAACAAAACCACCTCTCCAAGTCTCAGCCCTCCATTTTTGTTCCCATCGATACGTCAGGCACGGCATTTAGGAGAATGTGCTCCTTCAGACAGTCTCTGCAGAGCTCCAGACTGGAGGAATACAAGAAGAGAAGAAGAACGGTGTCTGGAGTTCCCGACAACATCATGCAGGAGATTGCCCAGTTTGAAAAGCAGCGCAGAAACATGATGTCATCATCGCGGAACCGCAGTCAGCCGAGGACATACAGCTTTGACGACCTCGATGCTGAAGACGATGGAGTTGTCAGGGACGATGTCCTGGCTCGCTTCTTCGATGAAATCGACGCCAAGTTCGAAGAGCGACTGGAACAAGAAGCGTCGCACAAAGAGCCAAAGATTCTGAAATTCCTTCCTTGCAGGCGGTCAAGGTCTTTACCAAGGTGTGTGAAGTCTTCGTACAAACTGTCGTCGACGACAACACCGCCTCACGAACAGTACTGTCCCAGCGTGGGGGCTCTGGGATGCAGCTACGCCAGCAGCCTCAGCCTGTCTAGCAGCACAGGGTCGAGGCCATCGTCGCGGTCGTTGTCCAAACGATCCAGCATCATCAGCAACAGAATCAAGAGCTTCGTGACGACGAGGTCAAGCAAGTCGCAGAAGCAGACGCGCCCAAGTCTCTGGACTTCGACTCCGTCGACCTCCTGCCGGAACCCGATACCTCGCAGCTGGACAGGATGACCTCTCCCAGCATGCCGAGCGGCATGGAGGCAACGAGATCGTCGCACGACAGCGTGGTCGGCCCAGGGACGTACTACTACTTTGAGAGCAACACTGTGCCGAGGGCGCACGCGAAGAAGTACAATTTCCCGTGGGAAAGTCTGCCCAAGGACTGGACGACGTCAGTGAAGCTGAGAGAGATTTCGAAGAGAAAGTCGACGGATGAGAGAAATTCATCTTCAGGTGAGTTTTTTTTACCATTTTAAAAAAAATTAAAAAATTTTTAATTATTTAAATTCATCTTCAGGTGAGTTTTTTTACCATTTAATAAAATTTTT
>CM022665.1:44593651-44603651 GCA_012295275.1 Chrysomallon squamiferum
TAATAATAAAAAAAAAAATGATGACAATGATGATGATGATAATAAAAATAATAATAAAAAAATAATAATAATTTATAAATTATGGTAATAAAATTAATTCCAAAAGGTCTGAAATCCACCCAAGGAACACTTGTTGGAACAGAAAAATAACCAAAACAGCCAGTTAGGAGATTTTGATCCTGTTGACCATCCTTCATATTCTTATAGCTAAAAAATAATTAGTCATATTCTGAAGCTGCTATTTTTTCTTTTTTCTTTTAAATTATTAATTTTATTTTATAAGATAAGATACTATTTAAAAAAAAAAAAAAAAAATTTAGAATTTTTAAAAATGTTTAAAATTTTTATTTCAGGAGCTTGGAGTGCAAGTGGAGGCAGCAGTAATCGCCAATCACTGGACTCAGCCAAGTCCAACTTACCACTGTCCACTTCTCAGTATTCCCTGGGCAAGGACTCAGGACGTGATTCCCCAAGCTTGACCGATGACCAGTACGTAGAATTTTCTTAATTTTTTTTTTTTTTATGGTTATGTTGATGATGATGAAATTGTGAAGTGGAAGTTGTTTTAAAATGTGAAAAAATAAATATATAAAATAAAAAATAAAATAAAAATAAATAAATGAATTGAACAAAAAAAACAAACAAATAAATAAATGAAAATAAATAAATAAATAAATAAAATAAATAAATAAATAAATAAAACAAAATATATAAATAAAAATAAATAAATAAATAACAAAATAAATAATGAATAAATGATTGAATGAATAAATAAATAAATAAATAAATAAATAAATAAATAAATAAATAATTAAATTTCAAATTTAAAAAGTCAATAAAACAATCTTGAATAACAGTAACATCTATTAAAAACTGTAAAAACAAACAGAGAACAAAATTTAAAATGTTCAAAAAAAGTTTAAATTTTTTTTATTAATTTTTAAAAATAGTCCAATCCTGAATTAAACGAGAACAAAAATTTTAAAATATATTTTAATTTTTTTTTTTTTTTTAAATTTTTTTAAAAATTCCAGTCCTGAATCTGAATTAAACGAGAACAAAAATTTTAAAATATTATTAAAAAAAATTTTTTTTTTTTTTTCTAATTTAAAAAAAACCTTCCAGTCCTGAATCTGAATTAAACAGAACAAAAATATTTTTTTTTTTTTTTTTTTTTTTTTTTAAACATTTTTTAAAAACTTCCAGTGCTGAATCTGACACAGCTGGTTACGCAGGAGACCAAACAAGCACAGTCGCCGGAGACGAGACGGACTCCGTTTCTGACATCAACGCCAACTTCACCAAGACGGGGACAGACGCCTGGCTGAAGCGTCTGGCAATACGAGCAGCCAGCCGCGACGACGTCTCCTCCAGCAGCGCCGAGACGCTGCAGTCGTTGTCGCAGCTCACCAAGCAGAACATCCTCAACCTCGACCTGATGTCGCCGGCGCTGAAAGGTCCGAAGAAACAAGACCACGACGACGATGAAGTCTCCTCGGTGTACTCCCTCGACCAGGAAGGGTTCTACACATCGTTCCACACGGACAGCGGCCTCCGTCACGGCAGCAGCAACGCTGGTCTGGAGGAGATGGAGGAGAGTGAGGAGAGGATCTTCCCAGTGAAGGAGGCTCAGAGCATGCTCAGCATGTCCAGCACGAACACAGTGGTCTTCCGTCCGTCTGTCGGTGAGAAGGTGTCTGTCAGTGAGCAGGAGACACCGAAAAGGAAGAGGACAGCAGGAGGACCTCCACCACCACCACCACCAAGACGAAGCAGCAGCATCAACCGCGTCGCCTTCCTGCAGGACAAGGAGAGTGGCAGCTCCAGCGACAGCTCCGCGACACTTCGAGCGTCGTCGTCGTTGTCGTTGTCGTGTTCCAGACGCGAATCGGACGTCGTCCTCGATTCGTCTTTCTCCGAATCGGATCAGGAGGCCGTCTGCGCGAGGCTGCAGTCTAAGACGAGGATTTCTTCGACGATGTACCCGTCGTGGTGCTCCGTGTCGTCTCCGTCCAACAGCGACGAAGATGCAGCTCCAGAGTCTTCTAAAGAGAAATTCGATGAAGCTTCTTCTGATGCATCAGCTTCCAAAACAATTTCGTTTCTGCCTTTCGAGGGAAGCAATGGTCAGAAGTCTTCTGAAATGGACAGGTCGTTTACAATTCCTAGTCCTCTGGGTGGTGATGGAAAAACCTCGAGGACAGAGATGTGCCTAAGTGCATTGCTTCCATGAAATGGGACGAAGATGATTATTCTACCACCAACTCGTGGCCGAGGACAAACGATCATCCGTCTGCAAGCATTCTGAAAATGGACAAGTCATCATCAAAAACGGAAAAGACCTTGAACTTCTCTCCCACAGTAAACCTGTTTGATCCTGTCGCACCGAAGAGCTTGGAGTTGCCGTTACCAGACCTTTCTCCAACAGAAGAAGACACTTCTTGCATCGCAAACATCGCCGACAGTTCAGACGAAGGTTACAAGCTGGCTGTTCCTCTGAACACACCAGAGAAAGAAAGCGAATCATCAGACCTCCTGCCCATGAAATACCAGCCGGTGATAACCGTGAAGCCCAGACCGAAAGGACCACAGAAAGGAGCCTACGTCAACCTTTCACAGACGGAAAAATCATCGCCGATTGTGATGTACCCAACGACTCTGATCAAACCGCAGAGCTCTACTCCGGTGAAGACCAGCGTCCACTACGCCGTTGGTCAGCTGAACGTTTCCGGAGGACCTCGCGTTGTTTCGCCACACCTGACCTCGGACATGAATTGCCACAACTCAGGGAGTTCCTCTTCCATTCCTTCCATGTCCTCGTCGTCTGCTGAGAGCGGCTACATGGACATGCAGACGCTGAAAACAGCCAGGTCCTCGGACACCCTCAGCTCAAACAGTTCTTCCATCTGCACGTCGGACTTCGACTCCAGCAGCCTCACCTACGTCAGCATGTCTAGTCCCATCTCGACGCCAAACAACTCTTCCCTCACTCTGACTGACGAATCCACTCTGGATATCTCATCAGAAAACGACACCTACAGAATTTCCTCAGTGTATAAAAATGCTGATGCTGGTCCTGGTGCTGGTGCCAAGATGGTTGCTCCAGTAAGTGTTCCTAGTGCTCCTGTGATAAAAAGACAGTACGATCCTGTGAGTAAAACATCCCCAAATACGTTCGGTTCGTATGCAGAGACTGACAGTCAGCATATGTCCTCGTCGTATTCAGATAAAAGAATCCATCGATCATCAACGAGTCCTTCCCTTACCAACAGTGCCAGGCATCACAGTGTGTCGAGTCACAGGAACACTGTGTCTGAATGCAACACCTGGCCCAGTTCTGGATCAGCAGCAGCAGCAGCAGCAAAACAGCATCCAGCCAAACTGGGTTCGAGCAGGTCTCCCAGCCAGCAGAGTGTCGGCCATGCCCACCACATGTCGAATCCGTTCGGCTGCGACAAGTCTGACCACTGTCCGAAGTCGTGTCCACTACCCCACTGCCAGACCAGCCATCGGTCACTCACAACATGCAGCCACCAGTCGGACATGAACAACAGTTCGTCGAACCACGTCCAGAGGTCGTACAGCCTCTCCAAACAACAGAGCCACTCGTCAAGATCACCCGGCAGCAGCCAGAGTCCAACTCAGTCCCTGAACAACAACAACAACAACAACACCAGCAGGACAGATTCCTATCGTTATGCGATGAAGCACGAGTTTGAGAAAGGGACTCCGATGAGGAGCAAGGCAGAGCCTCAGCCCAGACCAGTCAGCTATCCCAAATCATTTTCCAGCTCTTCTTCTTCATCATCATCATCACCTTCTTCTGCAGCAGCTGCTTGTCCACCACCCGAAGTCATAAACCGAGCTGATTCGTATCGTTTTGCCGTCAGGAACACAAACGGCGTTGTTGGCGACCCGTCCCAAAGGAACTCGTCTTACCGCATCGCCATGCAGGAAGAGTCTTCGGACAGCCGGTTTGAGGCGGTGAACCGATGGAGTGGCGCCGGGAAGGACATTCGCAGGATGGGAATCACAGACATAGACCAGCTGAAGTGCTACAATGACGAGGACAGTTCCTCAGGAAAGGACAGAACCAGCAGTGGAAGTCAGTTCGCCACCATCCACCAGTCCAAGAAGAAGATGAACGTCAAAGGGGAACTGGAGACGCTGCTGAAAGCCAACAAGACTCCTTCCCCGGACTCGAGCAGCCGCAGGTCCTACAGGAGCGACAAAGGAGACATCGAGAGCCTGCTGTCGCCGTCTCCAGACTCCGTGGTCAGGAGAACGAGCAGGACCGACAAGGACAAGGACAAGGACAAGTCCAAGTCCAAAGCGCGGACCTCGACCTACATCAGATTCGATCCCATATTCGAGGACAAGGAGGATTTCCTCAACTCTTCCAGCGACACCCTCCGGGCCTCATCCCTCAAACTGTCCGAGGCTCCATCCACAGAGACACTCTCCATGAAGGAGGACGGGCCACTGCTGGGCAGACACCTGTCTGCTCCACTGTCCACGAAGAGAAGCTCCAGTGGCAAGAAGTCCGTGGACGATAAAGCCGTCATGTCCATCCTCGACAGCATCAAGTCAACCATCAAGTCGATCTCAGGCAATAGTAACTAGTCTGGACACTTAGTTAATATGTCAGTGTCTGGTAATAGTGACCAAATCTGGACACTTAGTTAATATGTCAGTGTCTGGTAATAGTGACCAGTCTGGACACTTAGATAATATGTCAGTGTCTGGTAATAGTGACCAATCTGGACACTGGTTAATATGTCAGTGTCTGGTAATAGTGACCAGTCTGGACACTGGTTAATGTGTCAGTGTCTGGTAATAGTGACCAGTCTGGACACTTAGTTAATATGTCAGTGTCTGGTAATAGTAACCAATCTGGACACTGGTTAAAATATGTCAGTGTCTGGTAATAGTAAATAATCTGGACATTGGTTAATATTTTAATATCAAGTAATAGTAAAAAAATCAGTTATATCAGTATCAAGCAATAGTAACTGGACACTGGTTAATACGACAGTGTCTGGTAATAGTAATTAATCTGAACACTAGTTATTATGTCAGTGTCTGGTAATAGTAAATAATTTGAACAATAGCTAATTTGAACACCAGTTAATATTTCAGTATCAAGTAATAGTAACTAATTTGAACACTAGTTGATATATCAGTATCTGGTAATAGCGACTAGTTTGCACTCTACTTGTTTTATCTTTATCACTACTGATTTTATTATCTAAATATCGAGGCTTGTACCTCTAATTTGGCTATACTAATAAATGTTGGTTCTAACTTACTGTATGTAAATAGGGGCAAGTTTTAAACAACTTAGAAATCCTCTTGGTTTTAAATTACCAAATCAACATTAGACACTGGTAACTTTTAAGCATTCCAGGTTAGACTTGGTAAATATGAGACATATTTTAATAGTCATCAATATTTGCAGTATAATTAATTTTTTGAGAATTACTTAATGGTAGTTGCAAATTGATGAACATTAGTGTTAAGTTAACAATATCAGGCTGTAATAACTTAAATTAACATTAACACACATTAATATTCATCAAGATTAATATTAATATTAACATACATTAATATTCATCAAGATTAATATTCATTAAATGATTAAATTACATAATAGGTCAATATTAATAAAAAATAAAAAAATAAAAAAATAAAATAATAATAATAGTAATAATGATGATGATAATAATAATAATATTAATAATTTTTTGATTTTATTCAATTAACATCACTGTAAACACAAAATCTTCATCCTGATCTTCAAATCAGCTTAGGACAATGATTACTAATGAAAGAATTAATTTTCTATTTTATAATATTATTATTATTTTTTTTTTTAAATTCATGTCATCAGCTATACAATACACTCAATAGCTGATCACAATTAATTAACTTAAGAATTCCAAATTAAACAAAAAATCTTATTCATATCCATCTCTAACACATACATCGTTTGTTTCTGAATTACAGATTAAATCTATGCATCTTGCTGCTTCCACAGTTTTTGCTTGTTATTTCGTAAGACGAATGTGTTCATGGTTTTATGTTAATTTTAAATACATTTTCATTACTAGTTAGTCCAGGCTATGAGCCTTTTAGAATTTTGAATGTAGGCCTCGAAATATGTACAGACTAGAACGTTTAGACTTTGGTAAGGTTCAAGTTTTGAATATTCAGGCATATTCGGAATATTTCAGAGATGTTAATTAGACCTTGGAACATTTCAGAAATGTTAGTTAGGCCTTGGAAACATTTCAGACATGTTAATTAGGCCTTGGAACATTTTAGACATGTTAAATAGGCCTTGGAACATTTCAGAAATGTTAAATAGGCCTTGGAACATTTCAGACATGTTAAATAGACCTTAGGAACACTTCAGAAATGTTAATTAGGCCTTGGAACATTTCAGAAATGTTAAATAGGCCTTGGAACATTTCAAGTTTGAATGTGTTGTGTTTGGAAATTTCCACCATAAATTTTTAGAGGTTGTTTTATTTTCAAATTTTATCATGTAGGCTGTTGGCAGTTTAAATATTAAAGTCCTGTTATTTTCAGAGTTCAGTTTAGTCTTTTAAAATTGAATTAGAATATCAAAGATACAAAAAAGAAAGAATCCCAGAACTTGTAAGATTAATAGGTCGAAAATGATAAGCAAAAACAAAAAATGATAGTCATCCTGTATTTAAAAAAAGACTTTTATTTTTGTTTCTGATATTAATGTTTAATTGCTAGGGACTATAACTGATTTTGTTTTTGTGACTAACTGTATTAAGAAAGTATTTCATGCTGTTTTTTCATTTTTTATTATTTTTTATTTAATTATTTTTTTATAACAAAATTTAAAAAAAAGAAATATGTTAATAATAAAATGCTGATGTGTACAAATTATAAAAAAACCCCAAAAATTCCTTAAAGACAAATTTAAAAAGTGTTTTAAAAAATGTCTTAAACTGAATTAAGCTTATTTCATATTACTTTCTTCTTTTTGATTATTTGGGGGTTTTTTCTTTTTAAAATCATTTATTTATAATTTGTGAAAACAATCAAACCATTGCATTGAAACTTTTTCGTTTTTTTTTGTTAAATATAAATATATATATGTATTGTCTTTATTTTTACCTTCTGGGCTTTTGAACAATAAAATAGTTTGTGACTTTCTCATTAATATTTTAACCTTAAAGGCAGATTTTTATCAAGTGTATCCAAGTATGATAATTCTTTTCAAGACAGATAAAAAAAAAAAAAAAGGATTGGTATATTTATATATTGTTTTTTCAGGAATGTTTCTTTTGAACCTTTTGCTTGAGGCAAACCTAAAACATTTTTGGTAAATCAGGCATAATTAGATTAACTGAAAACTTTTTTTTTTTTTTTTTTTTTTTTTTTTTTTGGACTCAGTATATTTTTCATTTTGCAACAACTGTGAACTAAATGACTAAATTGATTTCCTATTCCTACCCCAGGCAGTAAATGTACAAGTTTACTTGTGGCTCAGTCTTTATAATATATTTGTTACAGGCAATACTGTCCTGTATTTCCTGCTTACTATGCAAGTTAAGAATAGGAATAATTTACATTGTACATTTCTGTTGTCATAAATTATGCAGGTATTGTAATTTTTAGTTCCTGTTTTACCCATGTCATTTAAGAAAACACAGAATTAAGTTCACTGTTCTGTCATTTGTCTAAATAAATCATTTTACAGAAGAAATAAATAAATAAAAATAAACATTTTGCAATAACTATTAAAAAGGTTCATACCCTCTCTGTAGTTTAATCATTCTTCAAAGAAGTACTTACAGTTTTTGAATATTTTTTTAAGAACAAAAATAATGAAACCAGACCAAAGGATTTTTATGTGTATGCGTGTGTTTGTTTGTGTTTAAAATTCATACATATTGAGCAAATTGCAGAATTATTTGAATTTAGAGTACATCAAAATAAATTTTTAAATCAACGTTTATCCTATCTGCAATTTCATTTTATCACATAAATTTTAAACACCTTTTTATTATTACTATTTCAGTCAATACATCGGCAGTTTCATTTTACTATGGAATTTTAAACAGCTCTTTGTGATTACTTTAAAAAATCTAGATTATTTTTATTCAAAAGTATTTATTTTTATAATAGTCTTGTAATTAAAAAAAAAAAAAAAATTATATTTTTTTGTTTTTAAATCAAAATCAATTTTACTGTCAAAAATTGTTATTTTTGAACACTTTGTTACAATTCAGAAAATACCCATAATGAATTATTCATTATTAAAGATTATGACTTTATTATTATTAAAGTTATGGGTGTTGATTGTGTTGTTATTGTATATATCAGTAGATTTAGTTTGGTTTTTTGGATTTGGTGTAGATTTTAGCCCAAACAGGGTTATCCATTCAACTTTGTGTACTGTCATCTTTATTTGAAATATTTTTATTTTTTTTTTTATTTTTATTTTTTTTAAAAATACAGTTATTTTAACCTCAGGAAATTCAGAAATGATAAAGATAAAGTATGCAATGTAAGAGGTGTGATCCCCATTGGAAATTTTGTGTTTGTTAATTTAATAGGCTCGTTTTGGTGCACAGAATGAAAAATTCTGAGTAGAAAGGATTTTTAGTGTGTTTTAGAAATTGTAGAAACTTTTCTTTTTATTTGTTTGTTTGTCTTCTTTTTTTATTTATTTTTTTATTTTATAATTAAATGTTGTCTTTAGTGATGCAAAAATTAGGTTTTTTTTTTGTTTTGTTTTTTTAAGATTACCAGTACATTTGTAAATTTGTATTTCCTGTCTTTTAAATAGTTTTTGTAACAAATAATTATTTGCAAATCTTATTGGCCAGTGGAAACAAAAAATCCTTTTTTTTTTTTTTTTTTTTTTTTTTTTTTTTTTATTTCATTGGTTCTTTTGTAACACATTGTACCAATAGGACATAGATTATTTTTTTCTTATTCTTATGATATCCATAATCAGAAACAACATCTTTAAAATTAAAATTTATAATAAAAAAAAAAAAAAAAACACTCTGCCATAATAAGCTTATTACATTTCTTATTCTGAAGTAAGCCAAATACAGCATGAAAGAATATATATATATTTATTATTCCTTTAACTTTTTTGTTTTGGTCTTAAATGTATATAATTTTAAAACCTTTTATTTATTTATTTATTTATTTATTTATTTATTATTATGTTATTATTATTATTTTTTTTTTTTTTTGGATAAACATTATGTAAGATGTTTTACAAAAATGTTTTTATTATATTAAAGATAAAAGAACAAATCAAAGCCAAATGAAAAAACAAAGCACAAGTAATCTTAGTTTTTATTTAACTTTTGTTTATTTTCAATAAACATGTCAAGAATATTTTTATTATTCATAGTTCATATTACACACATCATATTATCATTATTATTATTATTATTATTATTATTATTATTATTATTATTATTATTATTATTATTATTATTTTTTTATTATTATTATTATTATTATTATTGTTTTTAAAATTATATTTATTTTTTGAGTGGGATTTATGAAATGTTTTGGTACAGCTAGTCTTGGAATATATATATATAATAAATAAAACATCATTTCATACTGTAATTTATTTCATAACTGTTTAATAATATCTAATATTTCACATCAGTTAATGTTCTACTATTATTATTATTATTACTTCACCCAGTAATTCCAGTCATTTTCATATAACATAACAAAACTGTATTTTACGTGTGTATAACATTTTAAAACATTGTTAGAAAACCCAGTTAGTTCAAAGTTATACAAAGTTACATTCCTCATTTTTTTTTGTGTTACATTGTTTTAACAGTAGTCATAGCTTTTTTTTTTTTTGTGTTTTTTTTTTTTTTAAATATACTGCTGTACATTGCTTTAACATTTTCATCATTTTTACTATATTCATTCATTCATTCATTCATTCATCTCATAGAGCAATCCATTTTGT
>CM022665.1:44608651-44746151 GCA_012295275.1 Chrysomallon squamiferum
AAATATCATTTACAACAACAACAATAATAATAAAATAAATAAAAGAAAAATAATTTAAACTTGGTACTTTTTTTTTTTTACAGAAAATCATGTCAATATTATTTAAAACTTTAAAATATATTTCACACAGGCCCCATTCCCCCATTCACTCACACACTTCAAATACCAGAACCAGCTATTATTTTTAAACTCTGGCTGTAGAAAGGATACTTGCAGAACGTTTCCATGGCGTATGGCAGATTTAGTGGAATGATTGCACTTTTTGGTACATAATTAAGAACAGAAACTGAAAAGAAAAAAAAAAAAAAAAAAAAAAAAAAAAAATTAATAATTTTAATAATTAACAATAAACATATTACTCTAGCTTTTACAATAGAGCTGAATGATAAATCACTGGCTGCAGCAGGATCAATCCTCAAAAGAGTCTAAATTAGACTGTTTCCCGTTCTAACAGATGCTCCAGAATGTGTTCAGGAAAAAGCCATGTTATATACTTTCCCTGTCTTTATACCAGTTTTTAACATGTCTAATTTGGTTTAACTGAACTGATACCAGTCTTTTTTAACTATATATGTACAAGCTGATACCAGTTTTTAACGTGTCTGATATTAAAAAGCTAATAATGAACAAATTAGTCAGTATATTCTCATGCAATTTCTAACATATGTCTGGATATTAAATAACTGATAGAAATTTACTTGTGTGGGTATTTATTTCTAAGCGTTGCATAACATGATGACTAAATAAATCATGGAAATGTTTAACCCATACTTCAGCATAGAAGTAAATGATTCACAGTTCGACTCGACAAAATTATAAATTATCATCATAAAAATATACATATTTATATTGAACATAAAAAATTTAGACTGGCTATCTTAATAAAACCATACTTACAATTAATTAAAAAAATATATATATATATATATATATATATATATATTAATTATGTTTTTAATCAGTTTGTTGACAACTATTAATGTTCCCTTTAATAATTATGTTAATTTCACACACAAATTAGTAGCTAACGTTATCTTATATTTTATTCTGTTACTTATATACTTGTAACTAATACTATTTCAAGCGTTAAGTAAATTTATGAATCAATACTGGACAACACCTGTGAAGATTACACCCTCTGTAATAAAAAAAACCTGTGCACATTTTCTGGTTTTATAGTAAATAATTTTCCCTGATGGATATTTGCTCTGTGTGTGCAATATTTGAGTTACTGTTACCTATGTAATAACTTTTTTTTTTCCACATCTGCATTTGTGTGCAATATCTGAGTTACTTTTATCTATGTAATAATATTTTTTATTATTTTTTTTTCATTCACATGCCTCAAGTGCTGGGTGAGTGCATATTTAGCTTTTCTATATAGAGAAAGATTTATTATAGCAAACACACAAAGTGCAGAATTGCTCCAGGTTATAATTCTGAGTAAGAGAATCACAAAATAAAAGCAGGTTAAGAAAAAAAATAAAAAAAATAAAATAAAATAAAATAAAAGTCAAAACAAAAATAAAATAAAAAATAAAAATAAATTAAGTAAGAGATTCAAAAATATGCATACACAATATATATATATATATATAAATCTTTACAAATATAGATTATATTTTTAAAAAACAATCTTTTTAAGTTCATTCTATATATTATACTGCTACTAATTATTATATATATATTACTTATGTATGTGCATTTAAATGAAAATCTATACATACAGAATTATAATAAAATTATAATATAGTTATCATTTTTAGAATTTTATCTGATATCTATCTACCTATCGATATATATATATATATATATATATATATACACACACACAGACACATGCACACACACATATACACATGATAAATTATAAAAAATTCAGTTAAAATACCTGAATAAAAAAGATCAGAACAATGACCCAAAATCAGAATTATAAAAAAATTATAATATATTTATCATTTTTAGAATTTTATCTAATATCTATCTACCTATCGATATATAAATAAACACACACACACACGATAAATTATAAAATACCTGAATAAAAAAGATCAGCAGGATGACCCAAAAACAACAATGGCGGCCTTCGTCCATGAATGATGCGTAGCAGCTTCGTTTCATTGTCGATAGCAGGGTACACGCAGGCAACGTCCATGTTGGGCATGTAGCAGTCGCTCTGCAGCTTACACACCGGCCTGTCTGTTGTAGTTCTGGCAGGCAAACACGCATACTGCTACAAAACAAAACACACCATGAATCTGTAATAGTATGTAACTGTATATATGTTTTAATATGTTGTATAACACACACACACACACACACACACACACACACACACTCACTCTCTCTCTCTCTCTGTCTGTCTGTCTGTCTGCCTGTCTGTTGTAGTCCTCTCTCTCTCTCTCTCAAACTCTCTCTCTCTCTCTCTCTCTCACAAAACTCTCTCTCTCTCTTCTGTATAGTATGTAACTTCTTCTTTTGTCTGCATTTGTTTTAAGTTACTTTTATCTATGTAATAACTCAATTAGTTTTTTTTTTTTATTTACATGCCTCAAGTGCTGGGTGGGTGCACATTTTGCTTATCTCTATATAGACACTTTTATTATTACAAACATACAAAGTGCAATTGCTTCAGGTTATATACATATATATATATATATATATATATATATTTCTGGGGGTTTTCAGATGTCAGTTTCTTTCTAAGGAGGAATGTTGTTAATAACTGTCTTGTAGAACATCAATTTACATAATTTATTTATTGTTTGGATTTTGTTTTGCAAGGTTGTTGCAGGTTACTGCTGCAAGTCTGGAAAAAGTTACTGAATTTGCACCAAACTGAACTATAATGATAAAATCAGGCACTACTTCTGAATCACCCTATGTGTGTGTGTGTGTGTGTGTGTGTGTGTGTGTGTGTGTGTGTGTGTGTGTGTGTGTGTGTGTGTGTGTGTGTGTGTGTGTGTGTGTGTGTGTGTGTGTGTGTGTGTGTGTGTGTGTGTGTGTGTGTTTCTAAATTAGAACCATACCCTGATCAAAACACATACATACACAATTTTAAATTTAATATATATATATATATATATATATATATATATCTATATCTAATCTATATATATTTTATAAATACAGTGTCAATACCCTCCCTCAAGTTTGTAAAATTTCAAAGTTAAACACAGAATAAATGCATATAAAACAATGTAATCACTATTACACCCTATTCATATATATATATATATATATATATATCTGTATATTTATACACACACACACACACACACTATTCTAAATGTCAACCAAACATTACTGTTTTACATAATAAATATGACTATGAATATGATATACACAGAGACCAATTCACTCACACAATTATATCATGCAAATAGGCTTATACTAAAATAATAATAATAATAATAAAAAAAATAGTATTTGTTTCTTTCTTCTTTTTTTTTTTCAATATAGAGAAAGAATTGAAATAAATATTTATAATAACTGAACTTGTAACATACACAATTTTAATTTAGCTTTATAAGATAAGATATTTTCTGATGTTAAAAAAAAAAAAAAACACACACACACACACACACACACACACAAAGATAATTAATCAACATTATCTATACGTTAATCATATAAAATAAATAATAAGTTACATGAAAATTCTTAATTATATTATGCGAATAACAACCTGTAGTAGTAATATAATTAATACTAAAAGTCATAACAAAAATAACAACAATAATAACTGTAGTAAAGATAATAATAACGGTAATAATAATAACAACAGTAATAGTAATAATATGAATAATAATATTAATAACGGTAATAATAATGATATTATTACTAATTTTCTTACTGTTTTACACAAAAAGTAGGTATAAATAAATTAATCAAATTAGTCTAATGATATTTTTTATGTATATATCTTATAATTGATAGAAAACTTATCTCTGTGATATACGGATGTTAATTAATAGGTAAAACAGTGTTACACCTTTCTTATAACTGATAGAAAACTGATCTCTGTGATATACGGATGTTAAATAATAAACGTTATTACACAGGTATCTGACACCTACAGTGTTACCTATCTTCTTACTGTGGTACATGAAACACAGGTGAGTATTACTTGTGACGTTGCAGCAGTCCACGTAGTCCACTGTGTCAGAAAAATCTGAATGAAGAGGAGAAAACAATAAAACTGAAAACACGTTTCACAATTTCTGTTACATTTAAGTGTTAAGTAACGAAAATGTTAAATGTAATTTTTCTTGTTATTTTATTTGTTGTTTTTGTTTTTAAATTGTTATTATTATTGTTGTTGTTATTGTTATTATTATTATTATTATTATTATTATTATTATTATTATTATTATTATTATTTTTGATGTTTTATTTTCATTGTAAACAATAGAAATGTTAAAGCTTGCAGGGTTAAACAGTTTACATGTGTGTGTGTGTTCATGTGAATGCATATCCATGTATGCATGCAAAAACATACTGACAACATATTATAATGATCTTTGTCATATATTTATTTATTTATTTATTTATTTATTTATTTATTTATTATTATTATTATTATTATTATTATTATTATTATTATTTTTTTTTTTCATTTTAACAAGAGAAAAGTGAAAGCTCGAGGATTTGAACAGTCTGTCTGTACATTTGTGTACTTGTGTGATTTTACAAATACTAAAAGTATGAAAAATAATTTATCTTATTTTAGTACAGGATGTAAATAAAAAATAATTTAAAAATAGAAAGAAAAAACAACCCATAAAACATTTACAGAATGTAGTAATTATTAAAAAAGCACAGAAACTGGACACACACAAACACACTGGACACACACACACATACACACACACTACAAAATAAATCACACTTCTTTATCAACAATAATCTTTAAGAATTAACCTTAATGACTAACAGTTTCTTACATCCCATTTAAATAATAATGCCAGTAATAAAGAGTTCAATACAATAAAAGAATAAGGATAAATTAAAAAACACAAACTCACTTTTTGGCTTTGTGTCCAGGTCTTTGATTAAAGACACTGGCATGCAGTGACCCAGTGACTGTTCTTTAGAACTGGCTATGATACACGAATACCAAGATGCCACATTAGTGACTGGACAGTCACTGAGATACGTGATTGTCTCCCCTGCTATTAACCCCCTTGGTCCTGAAACTGCAGACTTCTGGGTAATAAAAAATGCAAACAGATGTAAGAATAGTGTTAAATATAAATGGTGGTAAAAACAATCGATGTATGAATGAAATAATGACTAATTTGTGAATGAACAAATGAATGAATGAATGAATGAATGAATGAATAAATAAATAAATAAATAAATAAATAAATAAATAAATAAATAAATGAACAAAATGAATAAATAAATGACATGAACAAATGACTAATAATTTAATAATTTAACAATACTTTGGTGCATTTTGATGTTAAACATCATCCACTGACATAGATAAAATTAATTTGTTTTATCTGAAATATGTATTTAAATAGCTCTGTGTGGCCATTTCCCATTCCAAACAGGCTCTCTTGTTTGGTTTAATATCAAACACCTTCTGTTTGCTGAATAACTGCAATGGGTCTCCTTACATTTTATCATCATACCAAAAAAAAAACACACGAGTAATGTGTAACAACTGAGTTAAACATATCTCTCTCTCTCCATATCTCACACTCTCTCTCTCTCTCCCTCCCTCTCTCTCCATATCTCTCTCTCTCTCTCTCTCTCCCTCCCTCTCTCTCCATATCTCACACACTCTCTCTTTCTCTCCCTCCCCCTCTCTCTGTCTCTCCATATCTCTCTCTCTCTCTCTCTCCCTCCATATCTCACTCTCTCTTCCCTCTCCATATCTCACACTCTCTCTCTCTCCCTCCCCTCTCTCTGTCTCTTTCATATCCATATCTCATATCTCTCTCTCTCTGTCTCCATATCTCTCTCTCTTTCTCTTTCTCTCTCCTTATCTCACTCACTCTTTCTCTCTCTGTCTCCATATCCATCTCATGTCTCATATCTCTTTCTCTACCCATCTCTTTCTCCCCATATATCTCCATATCTCTCTCTCTCCATGTCTCACTCACTCTTTCTCTTTCTCTACCCATCTCTCTTTCTCCCCCATATCTCTCTCTCTCTCTCTACAGACATATAGAGGTTTAAGAAATACAAAGAAATTTATTCATCAGTTGATTCTAATAGTTGATGATGATGACGATGATGATGTAAAACTTACTTCGACCACATGCTGCACGCAGACTCCTTGCCCCTGTGAATAAAAGGGGACCAGCAGATACGGCATCGACAGCAGCACCATCACAGCTATGACGACGATGACGAAATTGTGCCAGACCCCAGCGCAGAAAATTCTCAGCTGCCGAATAGGGGAGACAACTTGAATGTGCTCCGTGGAAATGTCGACGAAAGCTCCAGGGTACATGAGAAACATGAAGATTCCGAAGCCATTTACACGAACTTGTTCTCTGAGGAAATAAAATAAAATAAAATAAAATAAAATAAAATAAAATAAAATAAAAATAAAATAAAATGTTGTTAGTAAAATTTTTGCTGTAATAATAATGAAGTTTCCAAAACTGTTTACACAAACTTGTTCTCTGATGAAATAAAATAAAATAAAATAAAATAAAATAAAATAAAATAAAATAAAAATAAAATGTTGTTACATAAATTTTTGCTGTAATAATAATGAAGATTCCAAAACTGTTTACGCGAACTTGTTCTTTGATGAAATAAAAATAAAATAAAATGTTAAGTAAAATTTTTGTTGTAATAATAATGAGTTTAATACAATAAATAAATAAATTAAAAAAGAAAAGAAAGTACTGTTAAATTAATTTTTACAATAATGATAAATAATAATAATAAAAATTAAGAAAGAAAATTGAGAGTAGTGATTAAAATACCTTTAAAATAGTATTAGTGTTTATATAAATAAAAAAAAAAATAAATAAATAAATAAAAGAACACTAACTAAAATAATTTTAACAATAATAACAAATACAAATAAAAAAATAAAAAAAAATAAATAACTGAAATCCAAATAATATTAATTTTGTACATTAATTAAAGCGCAATAATATTTATAAAAAAAGAAGAAAAGGTTAATAATAATTTTAAAAAATAAAAAAATAAAAACAAAAATAATAATAAAATATCTAATAATGTGTTCAGTTACCATAGATAAATGTTGTTTTACATGAATACTGGATTTTAAAGAAAAAACAAATAAATAAAAGCCACTGATATCAAAAAAAAAAGAAAAAAAAAAAAAAAAAAAAAAAAAAAGAAGAAAGATATTAATACAAAAAAATAAACAAACAAAAAAGTAAATCATTACAAAAATAAAAACAAAACAAAACAAAACATAAAATAAAATAAACAAAAAACAAATCAAAATAAAACATATTGAAACAACTGTTTCCATTATAAAAAGTTTCCATAACAAAATGTGCATCAGAACTATATTAAAATTAATTTGTTAGAATTAAAATATTATTTAACAAATCAAAGACATAACAAAATGTGCATCAGAACTATATTAAAATTAATTTGTTAGAATTTAAAATATCATTAAATAAATCAAAGACATTATTCAACATGAAATATTTTTACCTGACAGCAGCTACAGCATGTCCAACTTCATGCAGGATAGCACATACCAGCAGCGTTAACAAGTAATAAGAAATCTGACTTGTTGGCAAGTTTACTCCAGGCATCTAAAATAAATAAATAAATAATTAAATTAATCAATTAATTACAGAAAATATTAGAAAAACAAATTTAGCCTAAACACACAAAACATTAAAATAAAATAAAATAAAATAACTAACTAACTAAATAAATAAATAAATAAATAAATAAATAAATTGATTTAAAAATATTTATCTAAATTATGTAAATGATAAAAATGATATGTAATATTTAGATTAAATTTAGATTGTGTGTTTGTAACACAATAAATATACCTTGAAAATAAATAAATAAATAAAAATAAAAATGAATAATATCTATAATAATAAAATGTCAAAAACAAACATCACCTAGTCGAAACAACTTTTGGCTATTTTTAAAATAATGTTAATGTTCTTATAAAAATAATATTATTTCAAATATGTATTTTAGTGTTATTACCATATTTTAAGTCTGTTTTAAGACTATTCAAATTATATTTTGAAATATATATAACCATTATTAAAACATTTTATTTTAAAACAATTGTTACTGTTATTAATATTAAAATGGTCATATTTCATAATGTTTTTTAATATTAAAATTTTATTTCAAAACTATATATCATTTTATTATTACTATTGAAATTTATTTCCAAATATGATTTAGAACTGTTAATATATACACACACACACAGACAGACAGACAGACAGAGACAGAGAGAGAGAGAGAGAGAGAGAGAGAGAGAGAGAGAGAGAGCAGTTGGGATATAAGTATAATATTAAAGTTTAGCCATAACCTGTTAACAGTAACAGAAAAAGTGTAATACACATACATCTGTTTATGTATGTGTATTAATATGTATATGAGTGTATGTATGAATGTACATGTACATTTATGTATGTTTTGATTACACTCTGCAATTTAGACAATATTTGAGAATACAATTAGGACCTCACAAACCCTGTCAGATACCACTGACATCACTACGAATGTGTGTGTGTGTGTGTGTGTGTGTGTGCGTGCGTGTGCTTGGTGTTTATCATTGTGTTTATGGACCTATCTATGTATGTATGTATGTATGATCCGACATATATATGATATATCATTTGTCACTAATTCTTATATTAGACATTTTTATTATAGCAGTGAGTTTTTTTTTCTCTAAATATTTAGGTAAAAAAAAAAAACTACATGTGTCTGAATTTGAAGGTGACACAAAAGCTTGACAAATAATGAATAATTCATTTTTCTATCACAATGTTGTGTGAATGACACTCACAAATCATTAATATATATTTTTAAAATTTTCACAGAACAGTCATTCATTTTCAAAGCTTTTTTTTTTTTTTTAAATGCTTTTTCATCAAATATTTCCTGTAAAAATGTATACATAACTAGAAATGAACTGGTAAAATATTTACATTAAATGTTATTGCCCTGTAATTAGATTTAAACAAAATTAAATATATATATATATATATATATAAAATGTAATAAATATTCTACAATATGTGTTTTTCTCTTCTTTTTTTCTCTGTCCTTTTCAATTTTTATACAATTGTATTGGTGTAAATATTGCATATTACTATCACACACACACACACACACACACACACACACACACACACACATACATTCATACATACATATATAATGATACAAACTCACACAACATACATGCATACATAGATAAGTATGTTCACACATACAATGATATATACATAATAAAAATATACATTACATAAAAACACATTTGCAGAAACACGCATCCACATTTATATATATACTTACATACACACACATACACATACACACATACATACATACCCACATTCATTTACATACAATGTAGATACATACATATATTCAGATTTAATAAAATGCATACATACACATTCATACATACACATTCATACATACATATATACACATGTACATACATACACACACATCTACTAAATGTAATCACAATACATCAGGCAGTTCTATGTAATTAAATATAAATGTCAGATGCTGTCAGTGTAATTAATAATAATAATAATTAAAAAAAACATATTATACCCTTAATCACTATCTACATTATGAATAAATTAAAGTTTATCCATTTAACAAGGAAATCACATTATTTTAACTATTATTAGGTTTCAAACATTTACTTTTTGATTAATAATGTAAAGAAAAAGAGGAAAAAACAAATTAATTATAATAATAATAATCAATAACAACAACAACAACAAAAACCACCAGCTGTAACCTCATCAAATTACTTTTATCAGTTAGCAGTAAGAAATATTTTGTAGGCACCTTCCCATAGACAGGAAATTTTATATCAAGGCTTTTGTCAAAACATTCGTGGAGTACTTGGTGGAATGGGAATTTCTGCATTATTTTAAAATGTTCTGTTTTAGTTATCTCTGAATTCAACAATAAAATATGAATAAAACATTTACAACATAGGAAATGGTTCCCATGATAGAAACATATATATTTATAATAACTGTTAACAAAACTCTAATTAACAGTTTTAATTACCTTTGGACTTTGATGTCATTACTTAACTGTAAAACAACAAAAGAGTAAGTTAACATTATCTCTCAATATTTTAAAACAATTGTTATTAAAGAGCCTTTCTCGTGAAAAGGTTAACCGACATACCCCATCTTTTAAGAAATATTTCATATCAGAGTAAATGTTGTAGTGGGGAAATAGCCCAAGTTATCCATTACATTTTAAAAATAATCTGAGAATGGCTGAAATTAGAAATATCCTAATGTGTCTGTTGAGCAGGACTGAACCCTTTACTTAATGAATCTGAAGAAAACACATCTGATATTAAGTTCAGTGAATGAATGAATAAGCAAATGATTAAGGACTCCCAAGCATGAAAAACAGAATGGCTACTGGCTTTTCAACAGAGATAGGACAACACTGAATGTAAAATTAAAAGAGTTTAAATAATATAAAAATGTTGACAGTTTTTAACACAGTGTAAAATAGTTGTGAAAAATATAATTGAGATTTAAAATTTATTATAAAAAGAATTTTTCTTTAAAAATATAATTAAAATATTCTAAATGATTGTACAACATGATATTTAACAATTATTGTTTTCCTTGACTTAGTGAAAAATGTAAATCTAAGTAACTTCAGTTATGATTATAATAATAAATAGCGTAGAACTGAAACATAACATTAAATTGGAAATATACAAAAATTCATTCAGATGATTTGTATGTGCAATCAAAGACACACTTAATGATCTTACAAACTGTCCACTAAGGAGGATTGACCCTGGCAACTTACACACCTCAAGCAACCACCTATTTTTAAACTAATATCACAAATAAATGTTGATGCAAACATTTGTAAAGCAAGTACTGTAACAGATGTATTGTAATTATGAAACGTGATATAATCCTGTACAGTTCTGTGTGGATGATGAAGAGAAAGTTGTTATTTGTTTTTTAGATTGTTAGATAATCAGATACTGTCCACAATTATGATAAAATAGAACAGAGAGCACTGTGTGATCCAATTTGAAAACTGCTGTACACAGATTCTTGAATACATATTTATAAATGGATGTACGTAGTCAATGGTGATACTATTATTACTTAAATGAATTAGAGTCATTATGAAGAAAATCATAAGTTAAAGTTTATATCCTAGTCAGTATGTACAAATCATTTAACAATATTTCGTTAATTTTACCAATTAATGTTATTTTTTCTTGATAATCAAACTTTCCTAACCATAAAGTAGGACAATAATAGGTTAAACATGTTCATGATGGTCCAAGTACATTGTCATTTGTTTTTCATGCTGGTGTCATTTTATACAGACATATGTACAGACAGACAGATAGATAATCAAAGAATAATACAAATAATTAATAAATCACCACAAAGATTCTATGTCTTTAGTCAGTTACATATTTTTTTTAAATATTTCTGTAATGTTTTTATAATACAAGACAAAATACCTTTCTCTAAACATTGTTGAGAACTTGTTATTACACTGCCACTGTTTGTTAAAATAAATAAAATTATATGTTGGGATTATATTCATGCTATTTGTTTGTATAACCAAAGACATTTTTTTTGAAAAACAAATTGTAATTAATACCCGTATATAGCATTAAATCAATATTATAAAAAAACAAATGGATATGTTTTATATATATTAAACTATATACTGTTGGGTTTATAATTCATATTCAAGCTATTTGTTTATGTTACAGAACGAGCTCTACAAAACAATGTCAGATCATGTTTCACTATAATTTAACTATAACCTACAAAATGCATTATAAATAAATATTACATAAAATAGAATAGAATAGAATAGAATAGAACAGAATAGAATAGAATAAAACAAAATAAAAAAAATAAAAAATAAATAATAATAAAAAATAAAATTAAATAAAAATAAATAAATAAAAAAAAAAAAAAAAAAAAAAAAAAATAAAATAAAAAATACAAAAAAATAAAAAAAAAATAAAAAAATAAAAATAAAATAGATTAGAATAAAATTAAATTTAAAAAAAAAAAAAAAAAAATAAAAAAAAAAAAAAAATAAAAAAAATAAAAAAATAAATAAAAATAAAAATAAAAATATACACACTAAACTAATCATTACCACGGGTCTCAAAACTTGATGTTCCACCGGCTGACTTCGAAACGTGTTCACGACAAGCAGAGTGAGGACAAACAGAGAAACCAACATCGCGACGAGACCAAAACAGACCCCTGCAGTGAACCAGAGGCGCAGGAAATGTGGTTGCCATTGTCCCACTCGCAGAAACGTCCTGTTCAGAGAGTTGGTGTACCATCGAACTTGGCAGATGGACAGGACCAAACCGCTGTTCTCCAAAATCTGGATGTACGAGCGCGAAGTCGACTTCTTGGTCTGAAATCATTGTTAATAGATAAAAATTCAAATGAAGATAGTTTATATGACGAACGATATGTAGAAATTTGATGTGATATATGATAAATAATGAAGTCGGTAGATTTGGTTTATATACTAAAGTGTTAATGAATAATGAGATAAATAATGAAAGCGGTAGATTTGGTTTATATTCTAAAGTGTTAATGAATAATGTGATAAATAATAAAGTCAGTAAATTTGTTTATCTTCTAAAATATTACTGAATAATTAAAACTTACATGGAAAAAAAAAATTATTTTTGCTAAGAAACATTTCTGGTCATTATTTATATAAAAAAAAAAAAAAAAATTAAAATCTATCCAATTATCTATATCAATATCTATATATACTGCTGTCAGTGATAAACATTTTGGACTACAAATGTTTTAGTCTTGATGACAAAATAAAGATATGGCTTAAATTTCTGACTTTGTGAGTTTGTCCAGCAACTTTCAGCTTAAATTTAAAGAAGTCATAAAATTTAAGTGATTGGCTGATTTTATTTGATGTAAAATGCAAAAAACTTTTAAGTGATCATTGATAGGCAAAAAGTGGTGTTTTGGGCTTTGGGGTTGTTTTTATTTTTTAAATATATACATATATAATAATAATAAGTTATATATCTATATATAATAACAAAAATAAGATATAAAGAATTTTGAGATGCAAAATGTTCTGAAATTCTACCACTTGGTTTTAAGTGGTCACTGATAGGCAAAGTATTATTTTAAGAAAATATATAATAATAAGAAACAAAAATTAAAAAAAACACAATTAAATTAAAAAAAAATAATATTAAAAATTAAATGTCAAAAAACATAATAATTAAACTTAAATTTAAAATTAATAATAATTATTTCATGTGAAGTGTGATTTAATTGATAAATTATGAAAACAAATTTTCCAGTTTGGATATTAATGTTCACAGATGCAAAATGACTATATGACAAGCTGGCAGTCTGAGTAATAACCAAGAATATCCCTTGATAGACAGTTATTTCTGATGCAAGTAATACTACTAATAGCTGGCTAATATTTAAATGACCAGTTATCTGTGAGAAGAAACAGAGTAAATAAAGACAACAACAAGAACAAAATAAATAAATAAATTACAAGTTTTAAGTTTATGAACATGTAATATTTTGTTTAGTTTTTTTTCCTTTCTTTTCCAAATAATAATATAATAATATTAATAATATATTTTTGGAAATACTTAAGTTAAAATTAAAAAGAAAAGAAAAAAGTTTACTCTACAAAAATAATATTAAAATTAACGCACATTATCAATTTGTGGTTGTAATAAATTCCCTGAACATCTACTCAGATACTACAATACATATATTTTTCCTTTATTAACGAGTACAAATGTAAATACAGGTACTATTTTACATTAGTTTTTGAACTTTGAAAGGAAGCACCTTTCGTGCAAAAAAAAAATATATATATATACCTTAAGAAAAACATCCAATAGATAAAGAGATGACCAAAAACCAAGCACCAGAGCTATCCATGTCGACTGCAGCATTCTACAGTTTAAATTGTTTTGCTTCCTCTCAATATCTCCTCTTTCTGGCTTTGAATAAGCAACATGTGGTTTGAAATCAATATCCAATACCTCAAAATAAAATATGAATCATGTTTCTTTATCAACGAAATTCATTAAGATTTAACGTTAGTGAATGACAGTTTCTTGTATGCTTTCAAATCATGAAGCCATCAGAAAAATAAAAAAAAGTTTCCATAATGAAACAGAAAATGTTCATTTCATTTGACTGGTGTTCATTCAAGTCTGGTATATGCAAACCGCTGAGCAAAGCAGGTGCTCGTAAATTAGGTCATGTTTTGATAAGGAGTAAATATAGCACGTATTTTGATTAGTTAAAAAATAATATTATCTAATTATCACCAATGATTAATTCAAATTAACCCGGCTCATTGTGGAATACATTTTTCACGATGGTTTAAAATAAATAAATAAATAAAAAATTAAATATTGGCAAGTTATTATTTTTGTTACATAAACAAATTTCTAAATATTATTATTCATTTGCTATCAAGGGATTATATTTTGCTGTAGTAATTCTGATTGCAGGCAAACCATTACACATATAATAATAATAATAATAATAATAATAATAATAATAATAATAATAATAATAATAATAATAATAATAATAATAATATGTTTAAACTACCTAAATAGAATAAAGTGAGTATAATGAAATCGGCATATTTTATTTTTATTTTTTTTGAAGGGTCATGAAATAAAACAGAGAGAGAGAGAGAGAGAGAGAGAGAGAGAGAGAGAGAGAGAGAGAGAGAGAGAGAGAGAGAGAGAGAGATTTTATTATATGCGACTAGAGCTATAAAAAATTTGAAAACCGCCATTTACGTGTGTATAATGTTATATAATAATGAACAGCTTTTCGTCTGACCAAAAATTATGTGTTTATAGCAATTACAATATAAACTACAAAACAACAACAACAAAGAAAACAAAAGAAAAAAAAGAATAATAATGAAATATGAAAATTTTATTTCCAGTATTGATCTTATAGATAAATATATCTACATATAAACTAATATTTTTAACTCTAATTCAGATATTATTTATACATTATTTATTTTTACACGTTAACTTTAAAAATGTGTGTTTGAAAAAAAAAAAAATAATAATAATAATAATAATAATCTGTATTTAACTATCTTTAGCAGCCATGTGAATAAATTCAACCTTCATATTAGTAAGCAGTATTGTTATTTTACAGGAAGTTTATAAATAATTGTGGGATCTACCGACTTGCATCAGAAATAAGCATGGCCGGCGAAGATGAGCAAAAGACTGTTTCTAGACAACCCCACTTGTCTAAACAAGATCTAAATACACTTGTAAGTCGAAATTTAATAATTTAAGCTGTTGTTTATATAATAAAGAATGGCGAATGAACCGGGTGGGGTTGTACTGAAATGCATAAAACATATTTTCTTTATTAAGTTATTCAACTTAAATGAACATAAGTTACATATTGAATCTGATATTCATCTTAATAACTGAATATTCACTAAGATCATTTGTTGAATCTTTAAATACTCAAAACTCACTAATGAAAAATTGGTATAATTATGTCAACAAACATGAACAATTTACATGAACAGTACCTCTATCCCTGTGACTTAATCGGCTTGACCCAACATTTAATTTAAATTTACTCCATTCACAATTCAGTTGTCGTGTTACCTTATGCTTATCCGATTAGACGATAACAAATAAAACATGAAAACTTTTGGCATGTACTATGATTATTTGACATAGATGTAACAGTATCATGCATATGAATGTTATCAGATTTTATGGTTGTGCGCCAACTGTTATTTTGTACTTTTGTAACTTTAGGTTGCCAGATACGATTAAGTTCATTAAATGTATCATATGGAATATACTGATAATATCGATATGGAGAAATGGTACTACTACTAACCTGACCATATAATGAATGAATATTAAAATTTGTACATCTTCTTCAGATATGAAGATGCTTAGCACAGTACCTAGAGCATGACAGGCAAGATTTTTTAAACTCTGTGAATCCCATATCCTTATAAATCAGTGTTTATATGCATTTTGGAAAGTCTTGGAAACTTTATAAAATTTGTCACATGGTTTTCCAGGATCTTAAAGGTTTTGGAAAATCGGATTTTGTTACCTTAGCTATGGAAAATTATGTCCTTGTCATAAATAAAATGTGAGAAAAACCTCATTGTTTCACCAATATTTAGCCCTGTCCCAATGCTCCATTTTAACCAGTGTAATGAAGTGCTGCTGTAGCGCAGCCAAAGAAAATGGTTCCATTTTCGTCTGATTCCAAAAGATTAACTTAGACTATCTGTGTTTGCGAGAGGCGCATATTGCTAAAAACAACTCTGCTTTGTTTCCTGTATTCTAGTTTTTTAAAATTTCTGTCAGACTAGTAGAGAAGACTTGTTGTGATAGCGCTGAGAGGTCAGTGTAATTGATTACAACACTGATAAGTTTACATTGTTGCATTGTTGTACTTTGATATCAACATGCATGCAGTGACATGCCACATAATTAATGATTTAAAACAACGACAGTCAGATGTTGCAACCAGTTCAAGTTTCTAAATGCAATTACACATCCTACTTACATAAGTGGCATATACATTATTTGAAATTGAAAATAAAATTCACATATAAAGTGCACCGTTATATAACCACAACCCTCCGACATGGAAGAAAAAAGTAGTAAGTTATAGTCTGAAAAACATGTTAATGTAGGTTTTTACAGGTAATTATAAACCCAACGCAGTTATAAATTCAGCTGAAATGCTTTAATACATCAGGCATTTTTATTTTTTTGCATTGTATTTATGTGGTGATTAGTTTATATGGTGCAAACAAAAAACCCACAGTTTTTTTCCATCTTACAGCAATATGTTGCATTAATGACCTGACTGTAGTACATGTATACCATGCAGCTTAGTCACGGCAAATGTTTTAACTCCAACAAACATGTCTAAAAAATGCACATGTGGGCTATGGAAAGTTTTGGAAAGGTTACTGAAATTCTGACAGCCCAAGCTGTACGAACCCTGATAAATACAAATGAGAGATGTTGTGTTAAATTTTGTTTTTTCATTCTTTTCTTTTAGGAAGTGAAGGAGCTAACACCACTAACACCAGATGTGATAAGCCGGCAAGCCACTATAAATATTGGTAAGTAATCCATCTTAATCTGCCTGTTGTTATTTCCTATCTCTCTTGTGTTGCTCCTCCTTTCCCCGATTACTTTATTGTGTTTTGAATGTATTCTTGTTGATTAAATAAAGTTGCACATAAAATAACCTGCACCAGGAAAACAAAAAAAATCTCAGAAATACTCCTTTCAACATTATTTTGTCATTTAATAATTTAATAAAAGATACTCAGTGATATTTCTCTAGATAAGATTATTTTTAGTAACAGCTTTTATTTTATTGTCTTCCCAGGAACAATTGGTCATGTAGCCCATGGAAAGTCGACAGTAGTAAAAGCTATATCAGGAGTACAGGTATGAAGTTAAAATTAACATAAACATTTTCTTCTTCTTCTTCTCTTTTATTTATTCCTTTTTTATTTTTATTTAGTGCTGTCTTCCAGAATAGGATACTTTGACTGTAAAACTGTTGTCAGACAATTAATTTTTGGTTTCTTATTTATCATCATAGCTGCAAAATTAATAATATTTTATGACCAGTATTTCTACTGTTGTTGAGTTCATTGCTTTGTTAATGATTAACTATTGCTTGTTACAGCTAATAATTTCTTTATGAAGTATTTGGTATTAATATTTAGGTCTTTTTTTTTTTTTTTTTTTTTTGTACATCATCATTAAAAATAACCAATAATCTTGATTTGTACCTGCTGTGTTTCGTTCTAAATTCATCCTTTCATTATTGCTGTACATTATAAATAAACCTATTTTTACTTCTACAAGATTATGCTGTGTTATGTTTCACATTTGCTGTAGCAGTTTTTCTCAATCTCTTTTTATTATTTTCAGACTGTCAGGTTTAAAAATGAACTTGAAAGGAATATCACAATCAAACTAGGCTACGCTAATGCAAAGGTAAGTTCTGTTTAAATTGCTTTAATCTGTCTGCCGGTAGAAGCACAAATAATCATTTAATTGTAAATAATAAAATATGACACAAATATGTCCCCCTCCCCAACAAAACCTACAAAAAACACCACCATACTGCTGCTTCTATTAAGTCAGCCATTTTCATCCATGATGCAAGAATTGGCAAAATAATGTAAATAACATTTTTGAAATTATTTATTTTTTATATTTTTCAGTTTTGATTTTTAATATTTTTAGATACATTTTTTTTTATGCTTGCATCAAGTTAGAATAATCTTTAAATATATAAATATTTAATAATTGAAAATATTTTTCTATTCATGTAAACTTTGTTTTAACCAGATATACAAATGCAATAACGAAGCTTGTCCCAGACCTGGGTGTTACAGATCATGTGGCAGTGCTACTCCTGACAGCTTCCCTTGTGATAGACTGGGCTGCACTGGCAAATTCACACTCCTCAGGTTGGTATTGCATTTACACATGCATGTGTGAGTGTGTGTGTATGTGTGTTTAAAATTCTTATGTTATAAATTTGTGTTCTTAGTCTTAGCCACTATCTTCTGATCCCTAAAAATTGCAAAATTTTGGAACCTAATATTTAGTATACAGATGTGTGTACAAAATTTTATGTTATAAATTTGTATTCTTAGTCTTAGCCTTGATCTTCTGATCCCATCAACTTGCGAAATTTTGGAACCTAATATTTAGTGTACAGATATGTGTAAAAATTCTCATGTTATAAATTTGTATTCTTAGTCTTAGCCACAATTTTCTCATCTCATCAAATTGTGAAATTTTGGACTCTTAATATTTAATATACAGATTCTGAGAAATATTTTCAGTAATATATATATATATTTATCCTTATTTTATTATTTCACATTTAGGCCAGGGCATCATGCCTTGATAAAAAAAAGTTATTCATATTTTTTCATGTCTAAGAGAAGGCACACATGCCAGATCACTTGCTGTTAATGGCTGATAGTTCTTGTAAAACTGTTATGTATTTTATTATTGCAGACATGTTTCTTTTGTGGACTGTCCAGGTCACGACATTCTTATGGCCACCATGTTGAACGGGGCGGCAGTTATGGATGCAGCTTTATTACTGATTGGTAAATTTTATTGTTAAATGTCATTTTTATTAGCCTTTGTGTTCAGTTAAAAGTAGTTACCTGTAATAGTATGATTTCATTTGAAAGTAATTTTTTAAAAAGTTTTGTGATAAATAGTGTGTATTACTCTTAATAATATAGAAGGATTAATTTTTAATTTTTTTAAAAATTTTATTTTGTAAAAAATCATGTTTGTAGTATAATATGCTTTTTAACATGAGAATTCAATTCTCCAGCTTTGTTGAGGAATATTAATAAGGCTTTGAATGAAGAGACTCAAATTTTTTATAAAGCTTCAAGTTTTTCAAGCATTTAGTCATTAATACTGCACCTATCTGATTGTTTATAATTATGTCATTTAATTGGACAGATTAATTTAATGAAATTCTTCTGGGGTGTTTTCCATTCAATTCAGCTATGTCGAAGTCTTATTTTTGTGTTTTATCCTATTTATAGAAATTTCTTATAAAAGAAAACCTGTTAATAAGTTCACCAAGAATTTTGACATCTTAAATTGATTGAAATCAGGAAATGTGTTCCGATTGTTTTGTTAAACAATATGAAAAATAATCTGTTTTTACCTGTAGTGTTCCTCAAAGAAATAATCTTTTAACCTTTGTTTCAGCTGGCAACGAATCTTGTCCCCAACCACAAACCTCAGAGCATCTTGCAGCTGTAGAAATCATGAAGCTCAAACACATCCTTATTTTACAAAACAAAATAGATCTTGTGAAAGAAACGCAAGCAAAAGAACAGTATGAACAGATACTGGCTTTTGTCAAAGGTAACATTTTTATATTGTTATGTAATTTGTTGGGGATTCAAGGCTAGCAGTTTAATTTTTTTTTTCAAATTCATTGTTTAAAAAAAAAGAAAAAAGACATAATCTTTGATTTTTTTTTTTAATTTATGAAGCATAAAGATAAATTAAATATAAAATAATACATTAAAAGCATAATACATTTTTTTTTTTTCTAATATAAAATTCTTGTCGTAGTAAATTATGAGTTATATATTATCCAAACATAGATTTTAATTTTAAAATGCAGATTTGATTATTATCTTATTCTGTTTATTAAAAAAAGGATTTTGAGATAAAAATACAGAATTTTTATGTAAAAATATTATCTTATTCTTTTTTATTAAAAAGGTTATTTTTTGAGATCATAAAAAAAAATAGTTCAAAAACATTATTATTTTGTATATTAAAAAGATTTTGAGAGAGAAAAAAATGTCAAGAATTTTTATTTACAAAAATTTATTTAAGCTTCTTTTAACCCAGGCACAACAGAGGTTATTTTATCATAATTACACAAACTTTTTCAAAATGGATGTTACATTTCATTACAGAAGTTTAAAAACGTTCTTGTTTAGGTACTGTGGCAGAAGGTGCTCCTGTTATTCCTGTGTCAGCTCAGTTGAAGTACAACATTGACGTTGTGTGCGAGTATGTCGTCAAACAGATCCCAGTTCCCATCAGAGACTTCCTGTCTGAACCCAGATTAATAGGTAACTCTCTTCACATACTTGGTTGTTGTTTCTTATATACTATGGGTCAGCAATCCTTGGCCTGCAAGGAATTTTAGTCCATCCTGCCAGTTGAATACCAGTTACTACATTAACTTTTTTTTTTTCTTTAAACCTCAAGACCTTGGTTTTTGGCATCCCTTTTTGTTGCTCAGTATTAATGATATAATTAAGAGAGAGAGAGAGAGAGAGATCAATATGTGTGTGTGTATAATACATTTGATATCTTGACCCTCCAAAACACTGCATATCTGTCTGGCCCTCTTTCTCAAGAAAAGGTTGCTGACTTCTGTCATATACAATGCACAGTGCTATTCTTATATGTGATAGTTGTTTAACGCCACATGTATCACTTGATGTATTTTTAATTATTATTTTTCAAACAGTAATTCGATCATATGATATAAACATACCACTGAATGTATTTTTATGATTTATAAATTTTTTAAAATAGTAATTCGATCATTTGATATAAACATGCCACTGAATGTATTTTTAATTATTATTTTTTAAACAGTGGGATATAAACATGCCACTGAATGTAAAAATAAAAAATTATTTAAATAAAATAATGAAATTTTTAAATATAATTTTTTAAACATGAGAAGTTAATATAAAAATTGACTGAAATATTTTTATTATTTTTTAAAACAGTTTAAATTTTAAAAATTGTTACTGTATTTTTATTTTATTTATTGATTTTTTTTTTTGAACAAGCCAGGCTGTGAAAATGACTTGAATCTGGAAATAGTTTTAAAAAATTACAATTATTTTAAAATTTGAAATAAAAATTAAAATATATTTTTAATAATCATTTAAATTTTAAAAATTCTTATTGTATTTTTTTTTTTTTTTTTTTTTTCAGGTAGGACAAAAACTATAAAAAAAAAATATTTTAGTGTTAATATATATTTAGTTAATCCTAAATTTAAAATATATTTATTATACCTTTTGTTTTCAGGTATGACAAAGGATAGGAAAAAAACAACATTTTAGTGTTCAATATTTTTAAATCCTGAATTTAAAACACATTTATTATATACAACTTTTCAGGTAGGACAAAGGATAGAAAAAAAAACATTTTAGTATTCATCATTTTTTAATCCTAAATTTAAAAAACATTTATTACATACAACTTTCAGGTAGGACAAAGGATAGAAGTGAGGCCAGGTATTGTATCCCGTGACCAGGATGGAAAACTGACATGTCGACCGATTCTTTCTCGAATTGTTTCACTGTTTGCTGAGCAGAATGATCTTCAGTATGCTGTGCCAGGAGGCTTGATTGGTAAGCTTTATCAGCTGGCAGCTTAACACAGCTTGTAAATAATCGCTTAGGTTTAAATACTTGATATTCCTTTTGGTTTTCTACGGGCTGAATTATGTTAGTAATTGAAATAAAAAATCTAGGAACTGATTGGAGATTATTTATCACTGCCCCATAACTGTAGATGTTGTATTTATTTAAAGCACAGCAATATTTAAAAGTACAGTATGTATATTTTTATAATCTAAAATATCAATACCAACAACAGTATGACTTTTGCTATTTTTCCAATACATGTAAATAAATGTCTATTTTTGGTGTTTTATTTTTATAATCTAAAAGATCAGTACCAACAACAGTGTGACTTTTGCTATTTTTCTAATACAGGTAAATAAATGTCTATTTTTGGTGTTTTATTTTTATAATCTAAATGATCAATACCAACAACAGTGTGACTTTTGCTGTTTTTCCCATCCTTGTAAATAAATGCTTATTTTAGGTGTTGGCACAAAGATTGACCCCACCCTGTGCAGGGCAGACAGGATGGTGGGTCAGGTGATTGGAACTGTTGGTGCTTTACCTGATATATACACAGAATTGGAAATATCGTTTTTCTTGCTACGTAGGCTGTTAGGAGTCAAAACGGAAGGAGACAAAAAAGGAGCAAAGGTGAAAATCTAAAATTTATATCTTAAATTAAATCTTTATTGTTTTAATCCCATTTTCTAATAATGTAGTTCAAGAGAATATAGAGAGAAATATTTTTTTTTAGATTTTTTTCTTTATTTAAAGGACATTTGGATAATTACTGATTACTTTATTAAAAGATCTGAACTGAATATTTGGGTTTTGTTCATTAATTAAACTATATGATTATGTTTCTCTAATTTGGGATCTCGGACAAAATCCAAATGCCCATTAAAAATTCTTTGTTTTTTAAAATTAATTTTGTAATTACTTTTTAATTTGTTCTTTCAGGTTCAAAAGCTGACAAAGAATGAAATTTTGATGGTGAACATTGGCTCTCTGTCTACAGGAGGTCGAGTTTTAGCTGTCAAAGTTGATTTAGCCAAAATCGGCCTAACAAACCCTGTGTGCACAGAAATAGGAGAGAAAATTGCTTTGAGTCGACGAGTAGAAAAACACTGGAGGTTAGTTGTCTTTGTAGTTATTTTATTTTTAAGTTTTGTTGATTTATAATTTATATTTTATAACTGAAATCCTTACAGCCTAATTGGATCACTGTTTAAAGATTTTTAAATGATCAAAATCCTATATGTTAATGATTGGATAGAATATCAAAACAAACAAATTAAAAAAAACACAAAATTGAATTCATGTTTGTCTTATAAATTTAAATGGATACACTTTCTTTGAATTATATTTTATTTTTCAATATCTACAAAAATTATTAATGTGTTAAAAAATGTTGCTATTAAGGAAATTATTTGGTTAAAAGAGAAACTATACAAAGAAGGAATCATTCTAATGCTGAATTATTAAAAAAATATTTTAATAATTTTTATTTCAGGTTGATAGGCTGGGGTCAGATAAGAAGAGGTGTCAAGGTTAATCCTGAAAGTAACTGAATCATCATAAAAAAAACTACTGAGAAAATCTGAAACTATTAACAACAAATGAAACTATTTCTTAAAATGATGAAAGAAGACTGCAAACATTTTTAAACAGCTGGGAAAACAAGATTTGAAAGATATTTCCATTTTTTGGAGAAAAAAAAGAAGAAATACAGCAACAGCCAGGCTTGATCTAATAAAACTTAATAAAGACTATTAAATGTGTGGACATTAATAATTTTGGGATTGGATTAAAAAAAAAAGCTTATTTAACTAGGGATCCTAAAGATTAGGCCAACTGTGCTGTGATTTTGTGATCAACTGTTTTACCCTGACAGACAGACAGACAGACAGAAATACGCACAAACACCTGCTTTGTACAGATACTTTGTTCAGTCATGTAATCAGGCTGCTTGTCAGATCACTTTTCATAAATGTACAGAAGTAATATTACCTTGTAATAAAATCTTTATTGTTAAAGACTTTTCTATTAATTAATTTTTAATTACAGTTTTTATAAAATACCTTTTGAATGAGAATAGAACTGTTCCATTATAATAGCAAAAATATAAAAGTTGAATTCAAAATCTTTTATCATTTTGTAGAAAGATGGTTGCTTTACTTTTATTTTAATTAGTGTTGGATCAATATTTTTGTGCTAAGACATTCTGAGAAACCTATGTCACAAAATCGGTCATCTGTGTCCATTGGCTTATTTCCTGTTCCAACTGTTGCTGATGACTGGTGCCATTGAAGGCTTTTTTTCTCTCCATGGGACAGTACAAATAAAATATAATTTACTGTTGACCAATAATACTAGCTAAACAAAATACTTTGACAGTGAAAAATTAAAAACTAAAATTATATTCTATCAACATGATATTTCAAACGGGTAAACTTGGTTATGGTTAAGATCCATTCAGAAGAGAAAAAGAAAACATTGTGCTATTCAGATAGTTTATAGTATACAGAATGATTTACAAATTCTTCAAATACAATGAAATGACAACCATTGAATATAAATACATAATGAAAAAACACTAGTGAAAAATGTTGTTTACAGATTATTCTGTAAAAAAAAAAAAAAAAAAAAAATTTGCAACAATAAGATAAGAATACAGTCTAGATAAGGCATGGACACTCATTTTAGTATGGGTAATTCAAAAGTTATGTTACACTAAATAAGGAAATGCTGCTTTACATTGTAGAGGTGTATTGGTTTGGTAATCGTGTGTGAGTAAGAAGATAAAAAAGTTGTCAGTGCCACTTGATTGGCTATTGAATTGCTCGACTGAATCTATAATTCAGAAATTCCAGTTTTTTGGTCCCTCAGTATCAATTTTAAAACAACAACAACAACAATACAAAACAAAAAACAACCCGAAACAAATGACAATACTTGCATTAAAAATGTAGCTTGCTGTGAATATTCAGAGTAGATGTAAATCAGCAGTGATCAAAGGTTTTGAAACTTTCTTGATGTAACCCTAGGAGAAAATACTCCTTACCAAATATGTCAGAGCAGTTCAGTTTGGTTAGTTAAAGCATGAGTGAATAGGTATACAGAGCTTTAATTGGATAAAATATGCAAAACAAAAATTTGTGAAAACAAAAAGTGAAAGAAAAACAGTTCATAGTGAGGATGATAATAATTCTTTACGTGGCCTGTTGTTCAAATACCGTTCTTACTTTTTGCTTCTGTCATCACTAGGGATACCACAGACTGAAAAACTCTGCATTAGAACAGAATGGATTCTTGCTCTTCCACACAGAGAACTGTTTCCCAATCCAACCACTCATTTTTCAAAATCTGGAGTGTTTGATCACAGAGGATGAAGTATGTCTTGTTGCCTTCTGTAGTGACACTGGCAAATATATCTTATGCAAAAGCAATGCATGCAGTATCTTTGTCAACATTTTGAATGAACACATACCAAGTATAATTTAAAGCATATTTTATGTTATAATACACATTAATCTTGTTAACAAACCCTTCCAATTTGTTTAAAACAATTTGATTATCGTCAACACATCCAAAAGTTATATATATTAAAAAAAAAAAAAAAATAATAATAATAATAATAATAATAATAAAAAAAAAATTTGGGTAATTTTCTCATGATTTATAAAACATTTATTTATTTATTTAAAATAATATAACTTAATTATATTTAATCTTGTGACTAAAGTTCACCAATAAATGAAAGAAGTTAATAAATTCCAAACTTAGATAAATAAAATAAAAATTTGTTTTCTTTTAATACACTTAATATGTAGATCTATCATTAACTGTGATATAAAAAAAATTAAAAAATTAATTAAAAATAATCTTTAAAATGTAAATACTATAATTATGTTTAATTAATTATTTTTACTTAGTAATTTCTACATAAATCAGTTATTTTCATATAACACACACTTTTCTACACTTTTATTTAACTAATGACATCAAAAACGTTTCTTTACAAGAAAAACTAAAATATTAATAACAATAATATAAAATTATTGTAGTACAAAACAATATCTGAAGCAAATTACGTTATTACAAAATATGTCAGACCCACAAAATATCCTTTGTTTTAAACAGATTCTCGAGAATGTAAGTAACAATAAATATAGCATAACAACATGATTTTCCACCAAAAATATATATATATCTATTATATGCAGCACTTGTGAAGGAGCACCAAATAATTACAACAATAACAAAATATTTTGTCACTACATCTTTGAATTAAAAATACCATTTAATTTTTTCTGTTCGCAAATGGTGAATTTCTTTTCTTTCTTTTTTACATTCTAACATATTAATTTTAAAAAATATATAAAAAACAACAACATTCAATGAAAAAATAAATAAAAAATCAGTTTTTGAAGTGTTATATATACCTCATCTAATATGACCAAAAATATATATATTCTATTAAGCAATTGATGTTCTTGGATTTCAGAATAGTTTGTTGTCCATTAAGACAAAATAAATGCACTGGGAGGTATTCACACTAGGTATCTGATTTCAACATGCATTACAAAAATACTTTTAAAATTATTTAGTGCTGATGTAATTGGATCCTATATATTTCATCTCTTGTACTAACTTAAAACATTTTCTTACATGATTCAGAACAAATTTTACACCTTCTAACTAATCCTCTTACAACTTAATACAAAACAGAGTTAGCTGATTAAAAAATAAAAACTTAACACAGAGCACAGTTGTGTATTGGCAAGAACATAAAAGACTTATCAGTCATATTACGATACACTACAGGTACTTTCAAAAAGCAGTTTTAAAATGAAGCTTTGACGAAGGTTAACATATCTTCATTAACAATAAAATTATTGGTGACGTTGGTACAAACACTTCAGGTTTATTTATTTGTTTGTTTAAACCTGTATAATGAGAAAGAGAAGATAGCTGTTTCCATTTTTTTTCTTATGTACTCGACAGATTTTCTCATACACAAGTATGTATTAGGAAAGATGGGTTTCCAGGCTTAATAATAATAATTTGGAAATATTAAAAAATTTTTTTTTAGGTTAGACGATCACACCACCACAAATACACATTAACAAACTCTAATAATACATACATAAACAAACAGCAACAATATTTTCACAAAATCTGTAGTTACATTTATGTTATTTTACACATGGAATCATATAATTAAACAGGTTTATTTGTTATTTACTAATAAAACCCATTACCAAAATAAATACTGCATTTTGAGGAAGCTGAAAGGGTTTTAACATATTTCCACCTGTTATGATAAAGGCAGAAAAATAAAAGGCACTTACTTATAAATATATAAATATATGTATTAAAACAATTTCCTTAGTTAATAAAAAACATACTGAACATCTAATATTTCTAAATTTTTATCGGCTACCCTATGTTCAAATAGTACTATTTTTCTCTGTGGTAACGAAAAAAAAACAATTAAATTTTATAATAAATCTTTGCTTAAACGTAACAATTTTCACGAAATTTTCCTTGAGTAAGTCTTACATGCAATATACATGCATCAGAACAGGTTATCTACTTAATTTAACAAGAATAATTATATCTGGAATTCTTCAACAACTTTTTCAATATTATCTAAATAATAATACTAATACTAATAATAATAAAAAAAATTAACCGATTCAAATACATAAATTTAAATATAAAATAAACAATCATTTCTGGCTGAGAGTACATTATGTTTACATTTTTTTTTTACTAACCACTACAGTCATGTGGTCACTGCTACAGCATGGTGGTCAGCAACTTTGGACGTTGGCCTTACTGGAGTAATTGATGATCTTTAAGTTTTTCTGATGTGTTATAATCCACAAATAAATGAATGTATACAAAGAAAGAATTTTTTTTCTTTTCAGATCTTTGTTCAGAGTTTGAGTACTGAACATTTTCACGAATAATTAATTAAACTTTTATTTAAACTTTAAGTAAATGTCATTCAAGTTTGATCCATTTTTTTTTTTTCTAAAATTATTGTCAGTTTGGTGGGTGTTCCAATTTACAGTGTTTGACAAGTGGGCAACAACTGAAAAAAAAAAAGCTAGCCAAGCTCTGGTATAGCAGTTTATGTAAAAAAAACTGAAAATAAGATTTTATGTGCTTGACAATATTTTCAGTAACATAAAGATATGACACCAGCCAAAAACAAAAAGCCATCAATGATAAATAAAAAAATAAAAAATAATATACATTGAGCTTTACTTTTTTTTTTCAGCAATACAAAAAAAAATTAAAAATTAAAAAACAAAAATCAATTCAGATTTTCTTTTTGTTATACATAACTTACAATGCTTAAAGCATATAATTTGGAAATTAAACATCACATTAATATAATTTTAACACTTTACTTTTTAACTATCCAAGAAAACTAATTTTGTGATCCATTTTTTTCAGGTCAACTTTAAACTTTCTGAAAATTAAATCTGACAATTTTTCAAATTAACACCCCCTCAAAAAAAAAGAAAAAAAAAAAAAAGAAAAAAAGATAAGAAAAATATTTATAAAAATAACAGTCAGTCACAATTTAATTTTGATTTCTTACAAAAATACTTTTTGTGTTGAGTTCACCAGTATATGATGACAATGCACAGAATGAAAACATGAATGTAGAATCTGTGTGAAACTGTATTTAATGAAGAACTGATTTTCTTCTCAGTTTGTCAAGCAAAATAACCAAAATCCAAATTGGACATTTTTTTATCTTTCCTTTTAGTCCATGCATGATGCAAAACATTTCTTTGCTGCATCTCTGTAAAAAAAAAAAAAAAAAAAAAACAAATAAAAAAAAATATAATAAAAATTACAAATTAATAATAAAAAAAAAAAAATGAATAAACAAATGTGTTTAAAACAAAAATTAAAAAAAAAATGTGTTTAATTTATTAAAAAAAAAAAAAAAAATATTGTGTCTAGTATTCAAAAATGAATATTGTGGCATAAATAAAACTATCATAATAACATTTAAAATTTATTAATATTTTATTAATACAACGTATTTCCTGTTAAATTATAGAACTTGTATTAAAATGAATTATGTTACTGTGTATACTATTAATTTAATGAACATTACCAGAGATTTAAAATCAGCTTACCATATCCTTACATACGAGAAAAAAAGAAAAGAAAAGAAATATGGGGAAAAACATAAGAAGAATATAATTTACCTGGCATAAGGAATATATGACAATGAATACCAAGTGAGCGCAAGAAACTGAAGTAGACAGCATATAATAGCCAGTGGAGGAATTTTTAGCTGAAATAAGAAAAACATCACAAGAACATTGTCATGCAGAGGAATCTGGACACTGACATTTTCAAGTTTTACACAGTAACGAAAATAAATCTATTCCACTATAGAAATATCATCAAAATTTGTTTTGCACTAAATTCCAAATTATGAACAATATTTTTTCTTTTAATTGTGTTTATCAGCAATAAAGACAAACTGTTGCTTGATTAATTTGAATTACTCTGATTAAAAAATAAACTGAAGAGCAAAGGATTCTATAATTAATTTCTTATTCCTTTAAGTTTAAAATAAAGGAACATTCATACATTAAGAATTGTTTTCCCTTATTTGTTTAAACCATAATTTTAAAATGAAAAAAAAGATGTAAAATTTTAAAAAGTAATAAATGATAATACTACTACTACTTAAACTAAAGTAAAAAATATAAAAACTGAAAATAACTTACTGCAAGTGCACACACTAATGTTAAAATAAACATTACCTAAAAATAAACACAAAAACATGAAATGAAGTCTCAAAAACTAATAATTTATCTTTTCAGTTAGTAAACATGATTTCATTACTTATATCATAAAACTGAGAGACATATCCATACAAGGTTCTAGTGCAATGTAACATGATAGAAATCCACATACAAATAACAATTAATTAATGATAAATAATGTTAGTAAATTCTTGTAAATTGTTTTCTGAACCATAACAATTTTGATACAGTTTACAAAACATAACTGTGATGCATGCTATTTTAGGAATCTCTGGCTATAAAATATTTTAAGCAGAAGAATTCTTTAATTAATTAATCTATTAAAAATTGATATTAAAAATATTAACAGAATGAAGAGTATAAAGATAAAGACTAAAATGATTATTATTTTGCACAGAAATATTTATCTAAGCATCTACATTTTGTTATGCATTTAATAGTCATAAATGCCAGAACACTTAAAAAGGCAAATATTTAATGCCCCATCTAACTTTTGTTAAATACTTAATAGTCATGTCTGAACATTTTAAAGTTCAGCCATAAAATACAAAAAATTATTTGCATTTTATCTCTTAGTGATCTGTTATAATGCCATGTAAAGACTAACACAATCTTCTGAGTAAATGACAAAGAACATAAAACTGTGATAAAGTGAAAATGTAATAAAGTTAGTTGCATTGTGCACTGGTAAAATAAAAACATAACACGTCTAGTATTAAAAAATTACAACAGTACCGTATATAAATCTATCGTAATGATACCATTTAAAATTTATTACAAAAATTACACTGTGTAATATTAAAAAAAAATAAGAACAAATAAATAATAAAATAACGTAATTATATTTAATCATGTAATATGAAAAAAGAGAATTTATTCTGTTGTTAACAGATACAAACCAAAACCAAAATGGTTGCTATCACTCGTGTTTTGGCAAACATTTTCTTAACCTGATTTACTGGACCCATCAGAAAGCAAGTACTGAAATACAAACAAAAGTTTTAGATATGCAACCTGTATTACTAACAGTAATAACTGAATTTAAAACTATTACCAATGGCCATTAACTTTAAAGCACGTATTAATCTGGTTATACATTTTTAATTCAGACAGACAATTTCTGTTGCACAGATATATTCAAATATTAGGTTGTATGTGTGTGTGTCTGTGTATGTATTGCAATCTTGTAAATTTTAGGAAAAGAGATAATAAATAGGGATTTACAAATATTCAATATACTTGATTCAGATTTGAAATCCCAGCTGTCATAAATAATCATGAATATATTTGACTTTTTATTTTACTGCAGAACAATAATAAAACAATAATATAAAAAGCGTTAGGTACATAAATAATATAAACAAGCAAAAAATTATGGAATACTCACCTCCCAAGAGACAACAGGTTTCCAACTGTGTACAACACGGCAAATATTGTCAAACCATTATTAGCAAACAACAGAAATGTACCCTGAAACACAGTGATGTTATTCAACAGCATGTGACATTATTATGCTGAGGTCAGAGGTTATGAATATATGATAACTGTTTGAAAACACTGCTATTCATTTTAAGTGTCACTTCGTAAGTCTTCTTTTATCAGTTAGCAGCATTTATGTATCATTTATACACCTTTTCAGAAAAGGACAGGACAGACTCACACACAAACTGACACACACACACATATTAGGCATTAATAAAGCAGTCAAAGCCAGAACTGGAGGACTGATCCCTTAACCTAACAAACCTCAATCCTTCTTTATTTATTACCTTGTCATAGAGAGAAGAGAGCACACACACACACTCACACTCACACTCACACATGCATTAGTATTAAAGGTATCATTAAAGTTTGATTTACCTTTTCACAAGGAAGGTTGTGACTACACCATCTCTTAGTTTTAATTAACCAGTCATGGGGCATTAAGCAAAAAAGAATGACTGATTCCATAATAATCTAACAAACCTACATTCTGCTTCTTCATCATGACATGAATAAATCATTAAATGACTATATTATTTCAAGACACTTTAACACATTTCAGTATTAAAGGTAATTTATTATTAAACCTTTTTTTTTTTTTTACCTTTTTTTTTTATTTAAAAATAAAAAGCAAACCATAAAACAAAAGTAATAAGAAAAAAAAATCACAGTTACTCCAAACTGTAATTAGAAAATCACCATGACAACAGATATTGTTCCAAAATAACAATCAGGATATCACACCTTTTTATGATCTTCCAGCAAGTTGTTGTAATATTACACTTCATATTAGCACTTCAAATTACAACTCTTACCAAGTAACACTCACTCATCAAACAAAATTATTAATGAAGATAAGATAGCAGAGGTAACATGCCAAATGGAAAAAAAACAGCACTAGATATAATTTCATCTGTTGTTTGTTTTGTTTTTTTAAAAAGATGAAAGCTTAATAAAAAATAAATAACATCAATCATTACCAGAGTTGACAAGATGACACCTAGAGCAAAACAGACAATAAACCCTTTTATTCTTGTCGACCAGCTTAAGGTTGTTGCATCTGAAATCTGAAAATAATAATAAAGTCAAAAGTCAGCTATTTCTGTGTTTGATATGTTGACACATAATGGGAGGTGGGGATAAGATAATTAAAAAAAGAAAAAAAAAAGAAAAAAAGAAAAAAAAAAGAAAAAAAGAAAAAAGGAAATAAATAATAATAATAATAATAAAAATTAATATAAAAATAAATAAAGAAGGAAAAAAAATTATTATAAAAATAAATAAATTGTTGGCAAAGGGTTGTTGTAGTAGTGAAGAACAATTATTTATAAGTCAACAAAGGGGACATACTTTGCAGACTTGAAATAATAATTAAAATTGTTCTGCATTTTATAAACATTAATGCCTCATACTTGGTAACATAATAACTAAAGCAACGATTTTGTTTTAAAGATGTAAGTCATTTTATTCAGGTAAAAACACAGAAAAAGAAGATGGCCAAATTAAATATAGAAGTAAATGCATCCTGATCTATTGTATGCAAAGACAAAAAGAACACATTTAAGAACGTTTTAGGTGGGAGGGGTGCATGCAGTCCAAAATACAGGAGAAGCTGAAGTGAAACTAAAAGTGTGGTGATATATGATGACTTATTCAGTAAACCAGAATCATAATAGTATTACTTAAAAGTATTTCTTTTTTAAATTTAAAACAGACATTCAATACTGGAGATATATTTTTAACAATTTTGAAAGAAGAAATTTATTTATTCATTTTTAATTATTTTAATTTTTATTTACTTTTTTTTTTAAATTTATTTATTTTTTTTATTATTATTTTTTAACTGTGATTTGTAATCTGGATAAAATTGTTCAGAAGTATTAGAGATTATTTATAACATACAACAAGTTTCTGTTGTCATGAATGTCATATTAAATATTATAACAATTATGTCTGAAACATGATTATCATTTCCTATAGCAGTATAGGGTATCCTAATTTCATATGGTCTGATTTTGGCAAAGCTTAGTTATACAAATCCATTCGTCGATGTCTATATCCTGTTTCTCTAATAATTAACGAACATGCTGTACATATGTTACCAGACTTTTACACCGCAGGGGTCTTGTGTTCCTCGACAGTCCATCATATTATTAATCACTGAACAACGAAACATTGTTGCATTATTATTTTTTTTTTTGTAATCATTTGTTAACTTTTAATTTAAAACATCTCATTTCTAATTCACCTGAGTAACAATACCCTTGTCTTCTTCGTCGTCATCTCCGCTCAGTGCCTTCTTCAGCTTATCCATGATGATGATGGGGAAACAAAATATTAATGCAAATTACATATAGTCATGTGCCTGGGAAATTCAACAATGTTATGAAAATGGCCGAGTGCAAACTGGCAGGGGGCATAACTCCGGCTTTGAGATCGAAGTTACGCCCCACTTCTATAAAAAAACTTTTAGCAGAACTTTTTTTGAACTTATTTTATAATAATAATAATAATAATAATAATAATAATAATAATAATAATAATTTATATAGCTCACTGAATGTATAAATGATAAATAATGATATTCATCAAGGCATAATGAAGTTGGAGAAAACGGGCAACCATATTTAGTTAAATATTTTAACAATTAATTTAATTATTAATTCCAAAATAATAATAATAATAATAATAAAAATAATAATAATAATAATAATAATAATAATAAAATAAAAAATAACATCTTTAAAATATTTGACAAAATTCAAATATATTATTTCAATTTTACTAACATAGCATGTACCTATTAATGTGATATAATAAATCGGTTTTGGTTTTTTTCTCTCTCTCGTTATGAATTAAAATAACAAACAATAAAATCATCTGGATTAATGTTAGATATTTCTAAAAATAAGTAAATAAATAAATAAAAATAATAATAATTCAAAAATTTTTTAAAATTAAAAGTTAAAACAATTAAAATTTAATAAAGGTTAGAAAGATATATCTGCATTTTGAATGACGTATTTTAAATACAGAGCGACAGGCGCTTACTTTCTAATAGAAACATAGAATATTAAATTTAGGCCTATATTATACCTTGTTTGAGTAGTAAGAAAAAATAATAATAAATAAATAAATTAAATGAATAAATAAATAAATAAATAAATAAATAACCTACAGGCATATACAACTTTTGCATTTTTGACTTAGCAATTCCCAGTGCCATGTTACTTTTTCAACATATTACGTAATGTCACGTGGTGTTTCGACGGAAGTATATCGAAGGAAGTACTAATAGATACCGTAAAAACTGTTGCAAAATAAAGCCACTGTGTGGCGAAATAACAAAAAAGAGGAAGAAGATAAAAAGTAATAATAAATAAATAAGTAAATAAAAATAATACGCAGCTGCTAAATATCATATCATAACAACAACAATTAACAGAGCTGACTAATGTAAATACGAGGTTTCTATTAATGTAATTTATGTCACATTCGTATTGATTATTATTCCCTTTTATTATTATTATTATTTTACAATATTAATATAATACACATATAATCATAATCTACATTTTTGTCCGAATCTATTATGTTTGTTTTATCTGTTAACATTTCAGCCATTTGGTGCGCATGCATAATGTGAACTGGGCATCCGATACTGAACAAATATGTGTCAGTATTCCAAACTGATTTTATAATAATAATAATAATAATAATAATAATAATAATAATAATAATAATAATAATAATAATTCTGTTAAAAACTTTAAAAATTATATTTATTATTTTTATTGTTCTGTCATGATATCATCATTATCATCATCATCATCGTCGTTACCCCTATCATATTATTATATTTAATTTTTGTTATTGAAAAAACAAAACAAGAAAAAAACAAAAAAAAAACACTTGGTAATAATATATAATACCTGCTACAGTTTACTGACATATTTTATAATAAAAAACCAAAAGATAAAAAGAAATGACCAAAAAAAAAAAAAAGAAAAGAAAGAAAAAAAAGAAAAGAAGAAGAAACAGACGAAGAAACCTTTGAGTTGATGAATATGTAAACGTTATTCTATTTTGGAAGAAGCAAATATTACAACTTGTTTGTATATTTTATACATTTTAAATTTATAGAACAGGTTATTACCATTCTCGATTGAAAACTCTTGTTCAACTGAAAATATATATGAAGAAAAGGAAAAATAAATAAATAAATAGGGAATATATAAAATAATAAATAAATAAAATGAAATGAAATGAAATAAAAAAAAATAAAAATAAAATAAAATGTAAGTAAACAAATAAATAAAATAATATAAATTAAAAAATTAAAATAAATAAATAAATAATATAAAAATAAATAAATAAATACCACCGCCAACAACAAAATATCAATGCTACTACTTCTACTACTACTACTACTACCAGGATTAATAATTTTGTTATATTTGTTCCTTTTTGCTGATGATGTTAATGCTATTCCTGTAAACTTTTATTGTGTGTTTATTCTGTTTAATGCTGATTGTAATAACACGTTTACATGAATTTGTATATGAGCATGTTGTTGATAATCATACTGTTCTATCATCATCAAATTCTTTATTAATAGCAAACATTTAAAGTGTCTTTTAATTGTTATTAATTAAAATTTATTCATTCATTCAGTCAATCAATAATTTACTTTTCATCTTATTATTATTTTATATTTTAAAATATTTTTCTTGGAGAGCTAATATTTGTATTATACGACATTTAACACAAATCCAGACGAGCATTGTGTCACCATATTGCGACAGCACAGAGCCGAACATTACCGAGATGCGACACAAATCTACAAACTCTAGACGGAATGATCCGAACATATTAGCGGACATTAATTTTTTGATAATGAAGTGACGTAGTTGAAGGTCATTGGCGTTGTCAGTTCAGCGGAGAGAGCGACGTTTTCTTCTGGGTGTTTGTACACGTATTTGGCGTCGGTATTCTTGGAACCACAACGATTACTCAACACTGAGTAATCATTCATATTTCTGGTTATTCGTAAGTAAGATCTTTATTTAAAAATGTTGTAAATTGCCGTACGTTCTGGTTTGTTTACATCCGCTAGGTCAGCCTAGGAGCTCATGGCTGTGTTGACGTTTTGCAGCAGTCAGCTGGTTGGCTAGCTGCTGATTGGAGCAAAGGCTGCATATGTTTATCACTGTCAGCAAGCTGCTAAATAAAGCAGATGACAACACTCTTTTCAGGCACAGAAGACACAAAGACATCGACGTCCAACAGTTATTTCGTGTATAATTTTAGCTGTGACGGAGCTAATTAAAACTTTTAGCTTATACGAAAGCTGCCATTACAGCTTTAGCCAGCATTTGAGCAAGTAACCTAAATATGGTATGTTTTCAGTTGCCCGTTACAGGTGTTTATCGGTCTCAAATCGTGATTATTATTTGACGGCAAGTTTTCACCTAAGGCTCTTATGTGTGTATGTGGCTTTGTACATATGGATTTATGCGTTATGCATGCATATGGATAGCTGGGTGTTGTATTGATTTGACGAAACACACGTACGTTATACGTACACGCACGTACTACGTTCATATGTATTATACAGGCCTACTTAATGCTGTTTATGTAACTGGATATGTTTTTTGTATGCATTTTCTAATCAGGCATAAATAAGCTTGTGATAAAAAACGTTTGTAAAACAGGAATGTGTTCCATATTATTTCTTTGTGTTAATTAGTGTTGTTTTTGTGTAAATCGAACGTTGACATTCACAAACTGTTAATATATTTTATCTTTGCTTTATTACTTTTACAGTTAATATATCATAAATATTGGCATCGTGCAGTTGTAATAAATAACTAAATGATATAAAATATTAAAATAAATTACGTTTATTAATTTCAAAGATACTATTATTTGATCTTGTTAACAGTTTCAAAAAGTTAATTTTGTTTTCTTTCTATGATTTATTGATAATATTGTAGTTTCTTTTATTTATTTTTATTTTTAAATAATTATTATTGTTACTGTTAATACAGTTTTGAAAAATGATGACAAAGCTACAAACACAAAAAAAAAAAAAAAAAAAGAAGAAGAAGAAAAAAAAAAACCCAGTTCCAAATAAATTTAAATATTTCCAAATCAAAAATTCAGATATGTTAGTACTCCACTTTGGTGTTGATTAAAATAGAATTCATATTTAGATTATCCATGCACACCTCTTTTGGGTATCAAAATTATCAAAAACTATCATTTTGTAAAAATCCATTCATTTTCTATAAAGCAAACCATTTCACTTCTGGTTAAAAATTTTAAAATTACCTTTCATTCACATAATTTCATTTATTTATTCATATATTTATTTATTATTTATATTTTGATTAATAAAGTTTCAGGTTTTTAAAAAATAATAATAATACAGACGACTCTCAAAGTTCTGGTTTTTGAGGTTTTAAAAATGCTGAGGAGGGGAATAAATTTTATTTTATGATATAATCACTGTAAGGTAGGACTATAGTTGCATAACAGTGATAATTTAATACTGTTAATGATAATCACAGTGCTAGTAGTAATATTAATTTAACATTAATACTTGTTTTGATAGCAGTAGCAGGAATTTAATATTAATAATTGTATTGATAGTAGTAGTAATAATTTTTGTTTCTAATTAATGACAGCTTAATAATCTTTGGTAAGTGAATGTTTAAAATATTTGTTAGATTATTTCAGACAAATTTTAAAAAGTTTATGTTTATTATTGTTATATAGCAAAAACTGTTAATTATTTTCATGAATTTGCATACTGCATAATGTACTTAACAAGAAATGTATATTTGGGAATAACTGCATTTTGCTGACTGATAAAAAACCTATAATATAAGACATTTTTAAAATCAATTTAAAGTATTATTATTAAAATCAGTTTAAAAAGAAATAATCAGATTAGAAATAAATAAATAAATAAATAAATAAATAAAGTGATGGTTATTGTGCTTTTAATTTTCTTATAGAAGTAATTACTTTATAAATATTTATTATTATTATTATTTATTATGTTACTGGTAAATTCGTAGATACTGGACCATAATTATTATTAAAATTATGAAATGTTTACAAATTCAGTAGAGGATGAATTATTTCAATAAGCACTCTGTTGTTACAAGTTATTTTTGTATTAGTCATTTTGTGTTTTTCAGGAAATATTTTTTTCTCTATGACATCATCATCATATAAATATGAATTTCATCTTTCATAGTTGATGTGCAATTATGTAATAACCATGATAAACCTGTTTACTTGCAGTAACAGAAATAGTACTAGTATTTGTTGTTGTATTAGAGATAACAATATAATATTTTTGCTGTCAGTAGTACTAATGATAATAGCAGCTCAATTTCCTTTCTGTATATATATTTTTTCTATTTAATTTTTTTTTTTTGAAAATCATAATACTAACAGTTGTAGATGTAATAATATTTTTGGCTATATTACTACTTCAACCAGTTACTACTACTACTACTGCTACTACTTCTATTAATACCACTGCTACTACAACTACAGAGAATTAGTTACATTTTTTTAAGTTAATATTTTTACTTCAGTTTTAATTATCGATTTCTTTTTTTTCATTATAAAAAGGAAGTTTGCTATAAAAAATCAATACTCAAATATATCATACTTGTTTTTATATTGTGTGTAACTAAAAAAAAAAAAATATATATATATATATACACACACACAGACTGTAACTGGACAATTTTCAGCAAATTAATATAAATCTATACTTATGTTATCTGAGTAAATACTGTATGAAAATATTCAAATCGGTTTAATCTATTGATTGTTACATGATAATAAATGAAAAATAATGTATCGGCATGAAAGTAAAAAAAATAAAACATATGGAGATAAATTTTCTAATTATAAAATTGAAAAATAACAATAATTTAAAAAAAAAAAAGAAATAGTGTATATATATATATAAAAAACAATAACAAAAAAAAAATAACCCTGAAGCAATAACAAAAGAAAAGAAATAATGCAAAAAAAAAAGAAAAGATAATGAATAATAAGAAAAATAAATAAGTAAGTAAATAAATATGTATTTAAAATATGATCCATTTGCTTCATCCTGCCATAATTTAATCTCCTTCATTAATCTTTTTTTTTCGCTCTTATTCTCATCAGAAATTTATATTAAATGGAAAAAAACAATATGATTATATCAAATAACATGTGGGATGCTAATAAAAAACAAAATGTCATTATTTTGCTATGAAGAATATAAATATAAATGTGTGTATATATATATATATATATATATATATATTTGACATGTCAAATTCACTTAAATTTCTGTTTATATTGCGAGGTATTTTAACTGTTATTCAGTAATAATGCTGTTGTATGATTTATATTAAATTATTTTTATTATTATTATTATTATTATTATTATTATTTATAAAAAAGAGAGAGAAAAGAGAAAAGAAAGAACAAAAATGTAAAAAGAAGTAAACACAACAATGGTAACAGCTTAATCTATCATTCTGACAACAGAAATATAACACACACACAGAGAAAAGATTTATGTTACAAACAACAGGTGGCAGCATGTTAACAAAATAATTCTCTGCATTTGCATGTTTAATTCGATGTTGAAAACAATCCATAATAGGTACACAAAGGATATTATTAAATAAACGTCTATAAACGCAGGCATAGAAAATATATATATATATATATATATATATAGATAAATACTGATACAGTATAATATTCTCTGCATTTGCATGTTTAATTCGATGTTGAAAACAATCCATAACAGGTACACAAAGGATATTATTAAATAAACGTCTACAAACACAGGCATAGAAATATTACATATCTATATATATATATATATACAGATAAATACTGATACAGTATAATAATACATAAACACTCAGATACACACACACTTATGCATACACACATGTACAAAGACACAGTATTACTGTTCAGGACACACTTGATTAAGTATTTAAAATATGGCTGTTCGCTGAATATTCATGTACCTCTGACACAGCCCAGGGTAATATTAATGTCAGAGGATGAACTGGACAGAAGGATGGTTGTATTACTTTTTGCACTTCCTTAATTAGCTTTACGTAACTTTCCTGGTTTAAGGGAAATACATTTAAAACGGCCTTTATTTCTAACTGATGTAGCTGTATTAGACAAAATGTGTGGAATAGTAACAGTGGGTTTTGTCTTTCAAATTATCATTAAAATAATAATAATAATAATAATAATAATAATAATAATATAATAATAATGATGATAATGAATAATAATAATAATAATAATAATAATAATAATAATAATAAATAATAATAATAATTACATGTGGATATCAAAATGTTTTCAACTAGTAAAAAAATTGACGGTTTGATCACTTTCCCACAGTGGCTGATTAATTGTAATTTTATTTTTTTATTTTTTTTAAATGTTAATATTTACATGAGTATGTTTGTGTGTGCATGCATGTGTGTGTTAGTTTATACAGTAAAACATGAAATTAATTAGATTATAATATTAACACGATTCAGTATAATTTGCATTAATAATATAACATATTTATTTCTGTCATTTTGTTTTGTATAATTCATAGAGAAGAATTACAAAACTAGTGTATTTTTTATTAACAGGAAACAGGATGAATCACTAATCATTATTTTCCTAAATCTTTTTAATTTTTATTAGCTGCATATCATACCTGCAGTCTTTCGCTAAGCCAGACCTGTATAACCCATCCTTTTAGAACATGATCTGTTAACAGTTTATCCAGGTTCTGAAAACAGCACAGCTTAAACAGTACTTAATAACTGACGTTAAAACTCGTGTAAATGAATACACCGTTCGCGATTATGTGCACGACTAACTGCCTAACAAAAATAATTTTATTTGTAAAGTATAGTCTCAAAGGATGCCCACATGCATTTATTTGATATCACATTTTTCACCTGACCTTGTCTGTTTGGAATCAATTTTGGGATGCCTTAATGTCATGATTTAACAAAAATCAAATAAATTTACACGGAAAAACAAATTAACAACATGTGTACCAGAAAAGGCACTTACACATTCACGCTTCAGTGAACATTGTGGAGTCCACTAAACAGCCTTCATAAATAATCTAATAAATAATTACTGAGTACTGAAATGCTGATAGTATATAAAACAAGGCTGAATGAGTAATTTGCCGGCTGAATATAACAATATGCTATTCATCAAACAGGAATAAACCCTTTTGGTCTCTATTTTCAAATTTTTACTTTATTAACAGAATATACTTAGTGTCATCAAAGTCCAAGCAAAGTGAATGCACATTATACTTTTTTATTATTATTAAAGGTTATTAGGTCTCATGCACAGTTTTGTGAAATAAGAAAACCCCATACAGCCACTATTCCTTGTATTACTCATATATAATATCATTATTGATCTTTGACATGCATAGCACAGGAAAAAAGTATAAATAACTTCGTCTGTCAGTAAACTAGACATAGAACACTAACTGAAACAGGAAACTGTATATTGCTGGTCTATGGGGGTAATAAGAAGTTTGAGTATTATTTACTCATACAAATTGTATGCTACTCTACACTGCTTTAGAAAATCCAATAATTCATTTTGTTACTGTACACTGTTTTAGAAAATCCAATATTTCATTTTGTTACTACTGTACACCATTTTAGAAAATTTTGTAAATTATTATGTTACTGTACACAATTCACTCATTTGTTGTATTCTGTTTAGAAAATTGTTCACTGACTGACTGAAAGCTTGTGATGTATATTTTGCAAATAATTAGATCTCCACAATATGTCTAGACTTAAATGGTTTTATCTTGTAAATTATTCAGCAGCTACCAGTTAATTATTTTTGCAGACATTACGACTATAAGTTGTTTTTAAGAATTCTGGTATTTCACATATTATTTATTTTTGCAGACAGTATGAGTATATATATTTATGCAGACAGTATGAATATATGTATTTTAGCTGGCAGTATGAGTATATAAAATTTTGCAGACAGTATGAATATATATTTTTTAGCTGACAGTATGAGTATATATATTTTAGCAGTCAGTATAATTATCCATTATTTATTTTTGCAGACAGTATGATTATCTATTATTATTTTTGCAGTCAGTATTATTATCTATTATTTATTTTTGCAGACAGTATAAGTATCTATTAATTATTTTTGCAGACAGTATGAATACATATATTTTAGCTGACAGTATGAGTATATATATTTTAGCAGACAGTATGATTATCTATTATTTATTTTTGCAGACAGTATGATTATTATTTATTTATTTTTGCAGACAGTATGAGTATCTATTATTTATATTTGCAGACAGTATGAGTACATATTATTTATTTTTGCAGACAGTACGAGTATATGTTATTTATTTTTGCAGACAGTATGAGTATCTATTATTTATATTTGCAGACAGTATGAGTATATGTCATTTATTTTTGCTGACAGTATGATTATTATTTATTTAATGAAGACAGTATGAGTATAAGTTATTTATTTTTGCAGACAGTATGAGTATACCCATTCCGGGACCACGACAAGTTTTTGTTTATAACCACGGTCGTCTGCACGGAGGGCCCATTTATTACGACAGACGTTTCCCCCAGCAGGCTCCCTTCGGACCTCCACACTTCAGCCACACCCATCAGGCTCCTTGGCTACAGGGCATTTCTGGTGGACCCCCGGGCCACAACCACCCTCAGTTTCAGCAGAACCTTCACATAAACATCTCCTGGAACAACACTCCACCAGCCAGGAACCGCAACTTTAACTTTCACTTCCGGCGTCAGAACTATAACCCATTCCACGCGAGGTCGAGGATGATTGGGGGTCGGTCAGCGCCACAGCCGATGGTTGTGGACGAGGAGATGAAAGAGGCGTGTTTTCTGTGCGGCGACTATCTGCAGAACTCGGAGCAGCCTGGTGTCCATTTTTGCGACGCCCATCCAAAGGACAACTCGTCGAACAAATCGCAAAACAACAATATCAAAACTAAACTAGGTGAGCTCTCTTTTTTCTTTTTGTCTTACTAAGATGTTGAGATGTTTTTTTTTAATGATTATTATATATGTCGTCAAAAGATATTTAACTTTTTAATTTGTTCCCAAAACATTCATACATTTTCCTCAAACCCAAAGTATTAATTAAATAAGTTTTACAGGCAGGCCATATTAAATTGTCGGTAAACTTTGAATGCTGCTGAAAACTAAATTTTATGATTTGGATGTCTATTCTACACTGTTATACTTGTATTTTATACTTGTATTTTATACTTATATTTTATATACAAATTTTGGGGTAGTAAAGTTTGTATAAGAATCATTCTCAAGGACCCACCAACATTCTTTTATTCCATTCTGTTTTCCAGATTCAGTACTACAGAAAATCCAAAGTGCATTGCAGAATGATTACGAAAACATGTCTGAAGGTTTGGAAAAGTTCTTCATTGAGCAAGTGAAGGAAATCACGTCGCTTCACAACGAAGTGGCCAACAGCCGCGATGAGCTGACAAAGGTTCGGTTAGAGCTGGCTTCGCGGGCTGCAGAGATCAGTGACAAGGAGAAGAAACTGAACGACTCGCAGAGCAAGCTGGACAAGGAGAGTGCTCTGCTGGCAGCTGAGAAGAAGAAGGAGAAGGAGGAGATAATGCGGCAGTGGCAACAACTGAGAGACGAGATCACCAGGATGGAGGAATTACATAACATACAAAAGGTAGGCCATTTTTTTTTTTTTTTTTTTTTTTTAAATAAGATTTATTATAGTTTCTTGGGTTTTTTTGTTTGTTTGTTATATTTAAAAAAAAAAGAAATGTTTTTTTATATTATTTGATAATTTTTTTAAAACATTTTTTTTATTGTTTTATTGGTCCAGAAATGATAAAAAGATGGTTGAAGATGGAAGGCAGTTATTTAAATAATTAAGTAAATGTAACTAGTCTGATTGATATATTTATTTTGTTTTTGTTTTTGTGAGAAATTATTTTTGGAATAGGGGTCTTTGCTAAAATATACACACTAAAAAAATAATTAAAAAATAAGAAAATGAAATGATAATGATGTCAGAAAGAATAACTATCAAAGGTTCAAGTAACTCCTCATAAATAGCAATACAAAATCCATAAATATCACTGTAAGAACAAAAACAAAATCTGTAACAGTATCTATATATTCTTCTTTAATGAAATTATTTTTGAATTATTAAAATATCTTCTTCTTGTATATTCTTATTTTATGCCTTCCATTCTGAGAGGGCCATTATTTTTATGATTTGTGGATCTGTTGTTGTTATGCTTTTGTTGATGGTGTAAGGGGCAGTCTTCACAGTGCAGTCACTTCTTATGGAAAATCAGCTTTACCAGATTCTCTTGACTGGTGGAAATACTTTCACAAAATTTACATATATTTTATATATGTATATTTAAAGGAAAAAAAAAAAAAAAAAAAGAAAAAGAAAAAAAAAAATAACCAAAAGAAATTTTTTTGCAAGTAAAATAAAACCACTTGTACATATAACACGGGTGACAATATTGTGCGAGTTGCTATGCAGGATTCACATTTATCCACTGACATTTCTTTCTTGGAAAAAAATTGTTCTTTTTCTGTCTGGTTACCAAGAAATGTTGGATTGAAAAAAAAAAAAAAAAAAAAAAAAAAAAAACAGTTTTATTTGTGTCATTTCCTGTTTAGATCAGTTGTGACTTCATTGATGATTGCTGAATTTTATCAATTTTTGCCATCAAGACACAATCCATTAGTGTATTTTGTCAAATCCTGCTTTTGATGAGAATATGCAGCTAAAGTTTTGAAAATGACAGAATTTTGAATACTGGTGGTTAAAAAATCCCAATAAAACAACAACAAGCAAACAAATCTAAAACTGTTGTTTTCAGTGTGCTTGACAATTTTACTTGCAAATAGCTTTTGAAACCTTAAAAACCAAACCAAATGAAAAAGACTTAATAAAACAAAAAATTAATAATGATAATAAAAATAAATAAATTAGAAAGGAATAAAATATTAAAACTGACCACAGAGAAGCTGAAATCATTTGAAGACTGTATTTGCTCATTGCCATTTTGTTTAAACATAAAAATGTGAGTATTTAAAAAAACGAAAAGAAAAAAAGAGAACAAACCAGCATAATAATAAAAACAGTAATTATTGTAGTAATATTAATAAGCTCAATAAAAAAAAGAATATTCCTCCCTTTATATTTTCTTTTTGCTTTTTCACTATTACATATTAAGCAATAGTTATCAAGTTTATTATTATTATTTATTAAACTAATTTATTTTAAAAACATTTTAAATAACAGATTTGTCCACACCAGTAATGGGAGATGACAAAAACAAATGGCCTCATTTCACTTAGAATTAAGTGTACACTTTTAATTGTCCACATGTATTCAAATAATATAAAGAAAATTACACAAATTTTCTACTAAAAAAAAAAAAAGGAAAAAAAATGTATAAATAATTATTTTTATATATTGTCTTGTCTGTTTTTTCATTTTGTAAAGTATACCTGTAACATTATTTTTCATTAGGTATCAGTTACATATTTTTCTGCTATGAGATCATTTCATTAAATTATTATTTTTATTATTATTTTTTTTTTTATAAGATTAATAAAGCTAATTCTTTTTCAGTTGTCAAACATTACATATAATTTGATCAACTGTCAATTTATATTTTTTATATCAAAGTATTAAGAATATTAATGGAAGATGCATCTAAACTATTCAGTTGATTAAAACTGTTGAACATATTTCAAAATATTTCCTTAATGGATTAAAAAAAAAAAAATTTTTTAATGGATTTTAATGTGAATATTATCAACAGGAATTGAGTTAAAGAGATCTTTCTGGATTGGTTAATTGCTAATCTAATGATATGAATTAAGGGGAGGTAACTCTAAGAGTAATCTTTTACTCCCAAAGTCAGATTCTTTTTTTTCATTAGGAAACACAATAATCTGTAATTATTAATGATCTGAATTTGAAAAACAAATTAAGATAGAAGTATTCATTACAGAAATCTCAAATTATTTCTTAACATTTATCTCTCGTAGCAGAAAAATATACTAGTCAACAAAAAAAAAAAAAAAAAAAAAAAAAGAAAAAAAGAGAATACAAGACAAATGAAAACTACTTAGAAAAATTATAAAAAATATATTCAACTAAATGTAAATGGTAAAATCGTGTATATTTGTTTGTAAATCTTTAAAACCATTCTATTATATTAATTTAGAAATATTTCCAGATATTTGTCAAGAATTGAGCTGCTATTAAAGGTAAGGTAAGGTGGTTAATATATCAAGGTTCCCAAATTCAGTTAAAAAAAGTAATAATAATAATATTATTAATAATTAAAAATAAGTAAATAAATAAATAAAAATAATAATCAGATATTTAAATTAGAATGTAAAAAAAAAGAAAAGAATTTTTTTTTTAAAATCTAATAAATACATTTAGAAGAGATCTTAAAAATTATGCATTTTTAATTTATTAAAAAAGAAAAAAAGTAATAAAAATCATAAATTCATGGTTCCAGTAAATATAATATTTTGTTAATTTATCCAACAAAATGAATTACTTAAATTTGCAGATTGATTAGGTGATGAAATTTAAATTTGTTTCCTAAAAAAAAAAAAAAAAAAAAAAAAAATAACACAAGAAAAAAAAAGAAAAAAAAAAAAAAAAAAAAAAAAAAAACAACAGAAAAAACAAGAAGAAAAAAGTAAAAAGAAAACAAAAACAAAAGCTAAAATCTTATAAAAGGCCATTTCAAATCTTTCACTTAAAATTGATTACTGGACCATTTTGAACATTTTCATTTAAAAATGGCTTATTGGATTTTCTGTAAAAGGTTCCATTTAAAATAGATTAATGGACTAGCAGGCATAACTGCGTTAGGTAGGAGGACTTTGTTTTTTGATGTATCTGATGTGTTTTATTTAGACTGACTGGCTGAAAAGACCCTATTGAAGCTAAATTTAACATTGCGGGTTTCTGATGGACGCTTTCATAACAAGAATTAACAGGAAAACTTGAGTTTTGAAGTTAGGTAAATGAAAATATTTTAGTAACAGCTATTTGTAATTATTTTTATTTAATTATTATTTTTTTTAAATATAAATATGCATAATTATTATTTTTTAAAAGCAACAATGACTGCAATTAAAAAAAAAAAAAAAAAAAAAAGAATAAGAAAAAAAAAGTCATAGAAAAAAAAAAAAAAAAAAAAAAAAGAGAAGAAATTGTCAGTATTTTAAAAACTTACATTTATTAAAAAAAAATTAGATATTCAAAATTAAAAAAAAATATCCAAAATTCCTACATTTTTCCTCAAATTATCGTAATTGTTATTTATCAAGTGCTGTACATACATATACATTAATTATTAATTGTTGTTCAAATTAAACCTTAAGTTAATAATTGAAAAAAAGGCATGGGTTTTTATTAATTGTTCCTAATAGTTAAAAATATTTTTTATATTTTATGATGCTAATTACAGTTTTTTCAGGTTATATGAAAATTTTTTCCCACCATTAAGATCTGCCAAGGTGTTTGAAGATATATCTCTGAAGAAATTATTCATTGGGTCCGCAAAGGTTTTGAAAGCTAAAAACCGAGATTTTGGGGCGAGTGGTTTAAACATACGGTTAAAATCAGGCCATATGTACAAAATACACATTTTCCACTCCAAGAATTCGACAGGTCAGTGCAGTGCTATATTTGGGTTACCTGGTGCAAAATGTACTCCAAGAAAATGCGTAACAAGTTTATTCCAGGAGAGCATGATAGAATTTTATTTTGTCGTAAAATGAAATATTTTTCTATATTTACTCCCGAGAAATTGGGTAACAAATTCGTTCCAGGAGATAACAGATTATTTTGTGGTATGAAATATTTGGGTTGCCATGTATAGATATACCTTCACCAAGTAACAGTTTTATTCCAGGAGTTACCAAACTATGCCTGTTTTCTGTACATAAAAATAATTCTGACAAAGGTAATTCTGACGAAGGTAAAATGCTTTAAAAAAATAAACAAACCAAAAAAAACCAACAAATTTTATGGGTTCTGCCCACATAATGCTTGGCAAAAAGACGTTCAGTAAATGCAGTGGAATGATACTTTCTTGACAACTATTCGAAAATAATTAATAGTGCCCAGTTTCCTTTTAATGAAAAAGCAAAAAAATACAGTGAGGTTTGTGAAATCAGTATGTGTGGTAACATCACTGTGTTGAGTGATAATAAGTGTGTTTCAAGAAGAGGACAGGTGTAACTTATGATATGTTTCAAACAGGTATTTTTCAGGTAAGATTTTTTTTTTTTTTTTTTTTTTTTTTTTTTTCTTTCATGATGAAATGTTTAAATAAAATCGTATAAATTACTGGTTTGATGAATTAAATATGTCCACACAAATTTTGTTTCAGTTGCAGAATTTGTTTTCATGTTTTCATTTTCTAGAATTTACAGCAGTTTGTTGTAACGAAATGTTCGGTTATAATTTTATGTAAATATTGTATGGTACACAAATTAGAGGTTTATTTGCATGCATTATGAAAATTATATTTTTTTTAAAAATGGAAGAAAAATTGCATGAGCTGAAGTCACCATATAAAATTTCTGAATTTTATTTTGGTTTTAAAAATATTTACCAAATAACATTGTATATAAAAATAATTTCAGTAACATTTACTGAAATTTTAGAATCCATAAACCATAATAATAATAATAATGTTATAGTCAAGTGAAGAAAGTTCTGTCCATTGATTCTTAAAATCGTTACATTATTATATTTTGGACATATTATTCTTCAGGCCTTTATGACTCCATTTTGCTTTAAGCTCACTGTTTAACATACCCAATAACTAAATATTTTCTTTGACATGTTCAAATGACAGTAGAAAAAGAAAGCTGACCATGTAAAATACCTTCTGGTAATAGACTTAAGTTTAGGACATGGTTTCTTGCAGGACTTATTTTCTTTCAGAACAAAATGACAGGCATATATATGTTAATAATCTTCAAAAAATACCATTCAGCATAAATGTTGCATATTTAAAAGATACAGAATGAATTATCTGTCTGTGTGTGTGCCTGAAGGTACAGTGTCTTATTTTGGAATTGAAAGATTCATGCATAATAAGATTAGGCAGGAGAACATATACGAGCAAGTTTATTATATCGCAGATAATTATCTTTTGCAGAGTAGCTTTTAGATTTTGATTCTTATATCATTATAAAAATACTAAAAAGAAGAAAAAAAAATTGTTTATTTACAATTACTGTAAATGTAAATTTCATGGTCTTTCTTGTAATAAAAAAAAAAAAAAAAACATACAGAAAAAGAAAGAACAATTAAATTTTTTTTTTAAAACCCACAAGCACACAAACAAACAAACAAAAACCATAAATTTTATTGGTTATATGGATTATTTACTTAACAGTAATTTTTAAGTATCTTTTAAAAAAATAATAATCATATCTTTCTACTCCAAAAGATCTGGTCATTAATGAGTGAAATTCAAGTAGCTTAAATACATTGCTGGCAGAAAGATAAGATAACAAACACTCCCATCAATGGCAATATGAACCAAGTCCTGGAGAGTAGTAATTAATAACGTAGGCATAAACAAGATTACTTTATAAAAGTACAGCATGATCAAGAAAAAAAACAAAAACTTTCTGGCATAAACAAATTTAAAAAGAAAATGGATATAAATTATAATAAAGTTAAGTAAAAAAAAAATAATAATAATAAAAAAAATTCTTTATAAAGGTTAATTTTGTAATATCACTGCATTCAGAAATAATATCTGCACAAATCAGTGGTTATAATAAATATCTTGAAAAGCCAAAATATTTCAGAAAGGAATATGGACCTTGTAAAACTTAAATATTTTCCAGTTGAAAATAAACAAAATTTTTGTGCATATTCACTCACATTGCTCTTGCCTTCATATTGGAATTTTACAAAGACATTGTAAACAAAATATTAAATATAACTTGTGCTGGTTGTTTGCATGTGAAAACAGATATAGAGTAGATATACTTTTCACTTTGAAAGGTCACACACACTTCTGTATAACACTAATTATACAGAAACAAAAATCAGTCTTGAACTCAGTTTTGAATTTCCCTAAAAATAAGAATACGTCGAAATCAGATGCCAGCTATAGTTGCCATTGGTTGTCAGTAATAAATTGTTTGGCATCGGCAGCCATTGAACATATATGACTTTGATTTAAAAGAGATTAATTAACAGAAAGTTGATTGTACCTGTTGAATATCATCTAAAACAACCTAACATTTAAAGTGGATGAAAGTGAGAATGTTGAAAGAAGCTGAATATTTATAACTTAAAAAAATATTATAGTTATATTAAATTAAAAATTTGTCTGCAAATTTTGGATAGTAAATTAAGAAAACAAAAAAGGGGGGAAAATAATAGAACAAAAACTATCAAAGTAAAAATGTCAATGAAAACACATACACACACACATAGCCTATATTCAGGTAGCCATTTTTTTTATAGTTTGGATTGGTGGTGTGTGTATATATATATATATATATATATATATATATAAAGGAATTGTTAAAATCGAATGTTACTACAGATTGACATTGTGAATTTAAGAGGCAATCTCAAAGAATCACTGGAAACTAAAATAAAACAACTAAAAAAAATATATATATAAAAAAAAAAATTATATAAAGCAAATGGAAAAATATTTTGGCATGTTCCAAGTTCTCAAAAATCGTCAGATATTTTACATAACAATAAACCTAGCAATAGTTAGAACAGGATTGTTAAAAATAAAAGTGTTAATATTCTTGTAAACATCAATGTTATCATCTGCTCAATGATTCACCATCATCAAATGAATAATGATATGAGTAAAGAAATTATAATATGACCATTAACAAGACACTCACATTACATCTGGCCCTTTGAGTGACTGAAGATTATGGAGTTAAAAGAAATTCACTGGACAAGCAAAGACTTCACGAACAGAAGACAGAATTCATGTAGTTGTTTCGTGCATTTTATGATGTGGGCATAATTAGACCCGCGATGATTGTTTTAAAATCAGCAACAAAGAATTTTCAGAATTGTTGTTTTTGAAGACTAAACCAACCTAGGTACATTAATTGGTTAATTAATTAATTAATTAATTTTTTATTTATTTATTAATTATTATTATTATTATTATTATTATTATTAACTGGATTGCTATCAGTTTTGCTAGTATTCATCATTTTTTGGTTGGCCTGCATCTTTATTTGGATTTCTGGAAGAAAATATGGTGAGATAAAACTTGTCATTCTATTTCTTGTTAGTTTTCTTTTTTCTTTTGTTCATTTTTGTTTCTATTTTTGTTTATTTATTTTAATTTCTCATGTTTTATTTATTTTTTTTTTTTTTTTTTTTTTTTTTTTTTTTTTTTTTTACTGCTTTAATAATAATAATAATTATTATTATTATTATTAACAAGTTTCTGTTCTACATTGTTTTCTGTTTTCTTTTCAAATGTATAAAATGATTTTAAATTATGTATAATTTAAAGTCATTATATATATAAAATCGTTTTATACATCGTACCTTTATTTCAGCCTTTTTTCCTTTCAGCCATCCTTTTTATTTATTTATTTATTTATTTATTATTAACGATTTACATTTTAAAACAATAGTGTATTACGAATACGATGGTAATTTTCAAACATGAATAGACTCCCGGAAAATGCGTTAATTTTCATTACTTAATGACTGCTTATTTTAGTGAATGCTTTTTATATATATATTTTAAAACTTGTTTTATTATAAGGTAACTCGTTTAATGATGATAGCAATTAATGAAATCCTTGATCTTTAGGGAAGAAATCTATTTTGTTTAAAGGGAGACGACTGATCTTTATTTAAAGGGAATTGACTGGTCTTTATTTGAAGGCAAACGATTGCTCTCTACTTAACGGGGGAAACATTTTCCATTAATAGCAAGTGCTTGGTTGGATTAATAGGGAACAAACAAACAAACACAAATACCCTCTCCCCCCCCCAAAAAAAAGAAGACACCAGTCACCTGTATGATGATAAACAACTACCCAATATAACATTATATGATCGATGATTGGTCAGTTTATTTTTATTACTATGCTAAAACATTCTATAAATGACTTTCAAAAACGTTTGTCGGCGATTTAAAATTCATGTTTAGTTTTTGTTAGTTTTAACTGAAGGAATAATTTAAGTTACAACTAGGGGGCGTTACCATTATTGCACGTTTTATAATGCTCAAAATGGTGTAAAGTAGACAACAGAAATAGAGGGGTATGCGAACAGCGATGATGCCTAATTTACTAATTATCATCGATGGAGAAGGTAGAGGCAGTGATGTTAAACAGAAATATATCAGGTGGAAAACGAGGGATATAAAAGGAGAAGAAGCAAAGACGCAAAGTGCTTATTGTATCTTCAGTTTAAATTAAGATTAAAGCGATATATCAGGTGTTTGGACGTAAAAATGCTGGTTATCTCCCTTATTCGAAATCTATTGCGTGTTTAGAGTAACGTTACTAAATAATAAAAGTTAGTCATAATAAATAAAATATAATAAATGTATCGCATATGTATTGTTATGTTGATGTTTACAATAATATTTTTAAAAAAGTGTTCATAAGGTTATTAAAAATTATAAAATTCGAAATAAAAGTCGTGCTGTAAATCATCTAATTGGGTTACAGTATTTGTTTTGCAGCTACCCATATATGACGTGTGTAAATGTATGCATTATTTTTTATCAGTAGAAGAAAATGTTAATTTTTAGCGCTATTTAATTTCTTTCAGGATTTAAACTTAATTGTTTTCTACGATGCTGTTTTGTAGGGTCGTATCAAGCTTGATGTTGGAGGTCACGTGTACACGACGTCGGTATTAACCTTGACCCGTGACCCGGATTCTATGCTGGCAGCCATGTTTAGTGGACGTCATGAGCTGATGCGCGAGGAGGATGGGTCCGTGTTCATAGACCGAGATGGAACGCATTTCCGACACATCTTAAATTACTTGAGGGACGGTGGTCTTAATGTAGATTCACTTCCCAGGAGTCGACAAGTTTTAAGAGAACTGAGAAATGAAGCAATATATTATCAATTGCACAGCCTAGTCCAACAAATTGAAAAACTGTTTTAAGGCAAAGAACATTTTGCAGAAAGAAAAAAAAAAAAATGTTATTTTTTTTTTTTTTTTTTTTTTAGATTTAAATCAATGCAATTATCAGGTGTTTTGAGATACAGAGATGGAAATTTCATATTCAGGAATAAAATGAAACAAGAAAGTGGTGGGAAAATAAAAGTTTTTGCACTGCTCATCAGATGATGAAAACCAAAAATTGTCTTTTTAAAGAAATATCCAGTAATAACCGTTTCTGTGGATTTTGCTTGTTAAAAAAAAACAATGATTTTAAAATTTGTTTTTGTTAGCAAAATGCCTAGAAAAATATCTATATGTTCCGGGATTTAAACTGATAATTGTTTTTATTTGTTGCTAGACAGAATTGATAACTTGGGCTTAACAGATTATCAAGGATTAATTTTATGAAATGTCTTGAGTGGCAATCTAAACCCAATGGGTCCTTCATTGATATTTAATTTATAAGGATAGCTAAACTGAAAATCAGGATATTTTGAAATGTTAAAAAAAACACTTGCAGATTGCCAATGATTTTCCATCTTAGTATAACTTGATGATATTGTTTGTTTACTGGAAACCAAACTTATGAATACCTCTTACTATGTCTCAGAAGCATAATTTTGTTTTAATTTTGAAAAATATATACAAACCACAGAACTAAGAATACCATTTATCAAGGAGTTGTTCGATTGTTTGAGATGATTTTGTTGAAGTTAGTTGTCTGATTAGGAAAATCCTGCAATAACGCCAAATATTTTTTTTTTCTTTCTGAACTTTTAATTACATACAGTTATGTAATTTGTGCTCAATAATTAAAAATTATTGTAAATTCATCTTTTAAATAATGCCTCATTATCTGAAAACGGAGGCTGTATAATTTATTTTACATACATTTTAGTACAAGAATAGAAATGATAGTTTTTTTAATATGATGGACGTTGATTAGTTTGCAGCACTTGATTACATTTATGTCTGGATAGAAATGATTTGGGTCTCTCATTTTTTTTCGTTTTTTTTCCTCTTTAATGGTATTGATGGGAGTTTGTAAATGGGCATATATATATATATGTATTTTTTGGTTGGAAACGGTAGGAAGGAATTGAGAATTGACAGCTAAATGGGTTATTAAAAAGGCTAGAACCTGGTACAGACTGCAGATGGGTATTTTCATTTTTTGAAATTTTGGATCATTTTTTTTTCAAAATGCTGTTATAATTATTCTTTGTAGGCATTAGGTATTAATGGGTTTTTTTTTTTTTTTTCAACTGATTTAAGGATTTCAAAAAAAAAAAAAAAAAAAAAAAAAAAATTTAAATTAAATTAAATGCTGCAATTTGGCTCTGGTGGTCTGTTTTTAATGGGCCCATGTTTGGCGTTGATGGTTATTGTGTTTTGGATTAATGGCGGCTTTGGAATAGACTTGAATGTGTTGTAAATGAATAGAATGTACTTGCTTGATTTCACTCACTAGAACTTCCGCTCCTCATGTCTGTTGTAGGTGAAGGTGCATTTAAATATTTTTTTTTATATATATTATTATTATTATTATTTTTTTTATATAAAGTGCTTTAGTCTTTCAATGTACATTATATTTACTATATACCTCTCCCATATGTGTGATAAGATTATGTCTTTTTTTTTTTTTTTAATTATTATTATTATTTCAAGTAACAATCATGTTTTTGAATATTCCAAGGCAGAGTAAGATATGTATACATGTGCTTGCATGTGTGTGTGGTGTTTGTGTGTGTGTGTGTGTGTGTGCGTGTGTGTGTGACTATAAGTAAACTGTATGGGAAATATTCGTGATTTTTAATTTTAATTTAATTTATTTCATTTTTTTTTTTTTTTTTTTTTTTTTTTAAATCTGGGGGAAATATGTTTTCAGCATACAATGCTATCATTTTATCATAATTATTCTAATCAGTTCTTCATTAGTTGAAATTATGGTCACACATGCATACAAAATCATCTGTTTTAATTTACTTTAAAATATTTTCTGCTATGTATGTGTGTTTGCGTGTACGTGAGTGAAAACCATTGAGTACCTGTTATCTTGCATAAATAGCAGATTTGTATAAATAAAAAAAATAATAATTAGTGCCATGCATGATTTCACGATTTCCATTTTCATTAAATTTAATTTTTTTATAACAATTATAACAATGAAAAATATTATATTTTAGTATTCTAATATTTAATTAATGATTATTAGTCAGATTAGGAACTTGGAAACTTTTGAGTAGAAATATATATATATATATTTTTTTTTTTTTGTTTGTTTGTTTAGATTAGACATAATATATAATTTCATAGTTTCATTTCAGTGTCTATAATCACTCGTTGACAAAATAGCAGTATCCGTCCCTAATTTAATTATATGCTGTATACAAATACAAACATTATTCATTTCCAAACAAGTTACATATAAAAGGATATTGCAAACAGATTTAAAAAAAAAAAAAAAAAAAAAAAATGACGCAACTTCATTGGATTATTTTGCTTCGTAATTTTTTTTTTAAAGATAAAATTTAAAAATTTAACTGAATAATTTGTTTAATATTAATGTTTCTAGACGTTATTTAGCAACTAGTGACAAAACTTTTTATATTTATAAAATTTAATTGTAAACAATAATCTAATAATTATTAATCATATTATCTTTGAAAAGTATTTGTTTTAGCTTATTAATAATTCATATTCAGTTTTCAGACTAAAGTTTAAGGAACTTGCTTGTGTTTAGAAATCTCAAAATAATTTTACTTATTATACATATTTACATGTGTGAAATCAGTATTTTTTAAATGGATTATTACTTTAACTAAAAAAAATTTCCGACATAAGTTTTATTACATTTTCAGTGTTAGTTTTGAACAAAATTTAATTCTTATTTTTAAAAAAAAAAAAAAAAAAAAAAAAAAAAATTTAATTTCAGTGAAATCAAAATTTAATACTCACTTTATTTTATATGTTGTTTTTATATTTGATTTTGTTGCTGAATGACAGCTTTGTAAAATATAATAATTAAAAAAGAATATCTAAACACTCTAATTATATATAACACAAAAATATTAACTATTAATGTACAGCTTTTTGTTGCCTTTTAATAAACAATGCAGCCAATTAATATAATCATTAGTATTCTGTTATTTACCATTATATATATCTAATGAATATTTGCAATATGTTTTTGGTTGTATCAGTTGAAAATAGCATACCACATATTGACTTCATATAAACTGTGTTTTCTAACAAATGTCTTCTATTTCTATTAGTGGCATAAATTCTAAAACAGATTTGTTTGTTTTGTTTTAATTTTTTTATATTTTTTTTAAACTGTTCTTTTCTTTTAGAACAGTTCAAGTTTGAGGTGATTAAATATTTTTTGTTATTTTAATCTGGTTTCATTATAGGAACTATCTTTTTTTTTTTTCTGTATTGAATAATGAAAATGATTACAGTTACATAAAATAAATCAAAAACACTTTGCCTAATTTGCTGACAGAACAACAATCAGAACAAAGAATAACAAGATTATCATATAAGTATGTAATATTATATATATATATATATATATATATATATATATATATATATATATGCATAAGTTCGGCAGTATGCATAGTTTGGGTAGGAAAGAGGAAAGGTAGTATCAAAATAAATTGATAGATAGATAGATACAAATAACTAAATAATTAAATATATAAAATAAAATAAAGTAAAAAAGTAAGTAAAGTGAAGGAAAAATAAAATAAAACGAGGAATAGAGGAATGAAGAAAACTGATAAAACCTGTTTTTAATTGGATAAGTATTGTATGAAATTAATTTCCAACTAAATTCTGATTTATATAAGTGTTTAATGCCTGATGTATACAAATTAAAAAGGGTATCATGAAAAGTATTGACAGCAATGAAATAACAAAATAATATCAAAAATGATAACAAAATCAAATCAAATGTGAATGAATGAATAAAACAAGATGGTATGTACACTTTTAATCCAATTTGATAGATTAAATACTGTTTCTATGTTTCTGAGTTATTGTTTATAGTGATCTTTATAAAGAACAATGTCAACATTTGTAGATCTCAATATTATTTTTATTTATTTTATTATTAAAAAGATTTGGATACAAAAAAAAATAATGACTTGAAAGTTAACAATGTGATAGATTTTTATTTAAATGGAAAAAAAATATTTACTGAATTTATTCCTTATTTTAATGTAGATTATTTTGTAACTGGAAAAGCAAATTATTTAATTCAAATATGAACAACTATTTTGTATATCATTCTAGAATGAAACATTTTCCAGTTTGTATTGCTCAAATGTGCATATCTGTGACATACATGGGCCAAGGCATATTTCAGTGGGTTCCAGTTAACTAGCTTTAACAATTTGACTGTAATAATAGTGTTTGTATTTATGTAGTTAAATTTTCAGTTAGGCATGCAGAGTTCATATCACCACTGTAAAAATCAGATTGTAACTGATGCCTCAGTGATATTTGATTTTGGTTCATGGGAAGGTTTATATAAACGATGTATTACTGCTGATTAACAGATGACCTTTAGTATATTCATTAAAAAACAAAAATAATAATATAAAAAGTGTCTGAAACTTGAAAATTTGCATCTATGAAGAACTAGTTAGTGTTTTATAGCATACCTCTATTGTGTAATAATAAAAAATATAATAAATAAATAAATAAAACCAAAAATAAACAAATATGTGAAAACTACTAAAAGAAACAACAGACACCAAGTACAGTTTTGTGCTATAATAATCCCATTTTACAGGAACTATTTTTTATGTGTGTAATAAGACAGTTTTTGAAAAGTTCTAACAGGTCTTTCTTGATTTCTGGAATGTCAACTATTCTCTTGAACTTGATATTGCGCCAGTTCCAGTCTATGATTACAGCAACTAATCTGTCGAGTTTGAGGGATCCTGAAAAGAAGGAAGTTAAAAGTAAAAATAATAAATATTTGTTTTTGAATTTATCACTATTTTATTGGATACACTGGTAATTTCTTAGGAAAGAAAATCTAAAAATGAATCGGGAATTCTGGATATGCACTTCAAATGTATTTTAAAAAAAAGATGAAAAACAAAAGCAGAATGTCAAACAGATAATCAGAACATTAATCATCATTTGCCGTTTTCTGTCCTTTAACTGTGAGGACTTTCTGTATTTAAATATGATAAATATTAATAAACTTTCAGTTTAGCATATCTACGTCGTTCTGTCACAAGGTCAAAACTTTATAAGATAAACTTTGCCAATTTGGGGGATTTACCTAAGTCAATTATGCAAGTAAATTCTGAAATGATAATGAAAGAAGAAATAAAAATAAAGAGTAAGTCGCACCTAGCTTAATAAGTTTCTCAATCCTCTGAGGAGTTCCCACACCTATGTGACAAATTTTATTTTTCAAAAATTTCTGTTGTTCTTCTACCTAAAAATAAAAACAACAAAAAAAAGTAATAATAATAATTTAAAAAAATTAATTAAATATAACTCATCTTGTTTATATGTGAATAACAAACAGCATCTATTTTTGCAGTGGTTCTAATCTTTGTTTCAATAAATAAATAAGATTATACTATTAAAATGAAATAAATTAAACAACTATGAACTATTATAATAATAAAAAAATATCCACTAACAGTGTGAATTAAACTATAGTCAATATTTCAAACAGCCTCCTGGGATTGTATACAAAACATTTTTTTTTTGGCATAATACTAGAAAAACAAGCACATTTATTTTTTCCAGTTGTTTACCTGAGACAAAACAATACAGAAATATATATATAAAAAATATTCGTATATTCAAACTATTTTCATCTTAAAAAGAAACCTAAAAAAAAAATAATAATAAATAAAAAAAAAAAATAAATAAAAAAATTAAAAAAGAAAAATATATATTTACCTTAAAATGTTTTGCAAACAGTTTTACACATCGACATTTTTGGCCTTTAAAATCTTTTATTTCTCTGAAAGGAATGAAGTTACAATTTATCAATTACAAAATTCAAAATGATTATTATTATACATAATTTAATTACAAAAAATTCAAATTAATTATTTCATGCCCATCTCCTTAAAACTACACTTATAAAAAGTGAGTGTGTGTGTGTGTGTGTGTGTGTGTGTGTGAAAGTATGTGTATGTGTTTATATCATAAATGTATACACATTATGTTCATGTAAAAGTATTCAAATCAAATGAAAGACATACATAACTTTAAATAATAAAGTGATGGAAAAAAAATTATAAACCAATATTTAAAAAAAAAATATATATATATATATCCCCTTCACCACAAAAACAAACAACAATAAAACGGTTAAATAAATGAACAAGAATTTAGGATTAAGACAAACAATAACCTGTTCAGTTCTACAGCTCTGGCTCCTGAATTTGTGATGAACAGGAGAAGAGGTGAACCAGTGGGTAGCTTTGATTTTTTGACCAGTTTCTCCCATGTTGGAAAAATCTTCTTCAAGTAGATGACAGGACTGGAATCGACAGTGTCGTTGCAGTCTAAGAAATCTTCTCCTGTTGGAATTAAATTATGTGACTGGATGTAAAACAGTAAAAACAGAATAAAGGACAAATTTATAAAAAAAAAAAAAAAAAAAAAAAATAAAATAAAAAAAATAATAATAATAATAATAATAATAATTAATATTAATAATAATAAATAAATAAATAAATAAATAAATAAATAAGTAGAAATAAATGAATAAAAAAAATAAAAATAATAAATTCTCTCTGGGAAAAATATTTATTTATATAAAATAATAAAAAGGACCAAACAAGGAACACAAAATTAAATACAACTGAAAACAATATTTAAAGATATATAAAATATTTATATCGGAATGATAAAAAATGTATTATTGAAGACTTAATTTAAAATATATTTTAGATTTGTTTTATCCCTGTTCACTTGAAACCTGAATCAAAGATGATATATGGATATAATTTATGTATATCCCAAAACAATTGAGATACGACTAAAGTATGTATTATTGTCATGTTAAATACTTATTATTAGCAGTAGACAAGTAACATAGACAAGTCACTGGACTGTTTGGCTGTGAAAGGTGAAATAACAAATATATTCTTATGACTAATTGCTTTCCCCAAAATGGAATGCAAATATTCCAAAATCCTTTAGTAAGAGTAGTTACTGATAACAGAATAACAGAATAACAGAAAAAGGCTTCCTAGAGGTTTTAAAATTAATCTTTCTTGACAGTAAAGTTTGTAAAAACTCTATGGGTATATAACATATGAAAACAAATATGCTGACATGGTATTATGTATATTATATATTCAAAAATTGATTTTCAGCCTAAGAAAGTATATAATTAAGTTGATTACTGCTAAGTTCGAGATCATCCCATTCAACTTGTGAAAGCTTTCCTTCGTATGTTTTCTTCAGGATATTCAGGAAATCTTCAGGTTTGCCTGGAACTGGTTCGTTTTCTTCTAATTCCTCTGATATTTTTTTCTGTTAATTTGAATAAGAAAAGTAAGGTTGTAATTTTTGTAGTAATACTGCTATTAAATCTGCAAAGCACTTAACTCACTCAATTAAACAAGGAATGAAATTAAAATGAGTTTAAAAACTTGGCTCAATTATGATAGACACAATATTTATATTAAAACCTGTTAATGTTACACATGCATTTTATAAAATACTTTTCGAAAAAAATAAATTAAATTAATAATTTAAAATAACAATAATTTTATTTTAATATTTTTCAAAATAACCATTAAAAACAAACAACAGAAAAATCAAATGTCTGATTCCATTAATCACAGGTCCTTTTTATATTATTTCTTTTACAGATTCCAATACACACAACAAATGAATATATCTAATCATGTTTGGATATTCAGTTTACCAGAAAATAAATAAAACATTCACTCTTTGTAGAATAAAAAACAGCATATGTTTCTCATATTTATGAACACTGTAACAGGTTACACTTTAGTAGAAAAAAAAGTTATTTCCTTACCCTGGATTTTGTTTTCTTTTTCTTGGCAGGTTTTACACTAGTATCTTTGTCTTCTTCACTTTCTGAACTGCTGTCATCAGCTTTTCTCTTCAACTTCGTCTTTTTGTCACTTTTGTCTGTGAGTTTTTTATTTTTAATTTTCAAAATTTTCTTTGATTTCAAACCATTTTTTTGTTTTATTTTATGATCTGTCTCTTTTGTTTGTTTATTATCCACTTCATCACAACATTCTTCATTTTCTGCAAAATAACAATTTTAATATATTTTTACATTTTTGGTTTAGAAATCATTTATCTGCAGGCTATTTTTTTTTTTTTCATTTTTGGAAATCATATTGTATATTTATTATATTTTTATAATCAAAAGTATTTAAACTCATTATAGTTATATTTATAATGATCATTACAACCATTTTAAAGGTGCTCACGACATTAGGTTCTTCGTGAATTTAGGAAACAACGGACTATTTTCTACTTGCTTAACAGATAATAAAAAACCAGTATATATCTGCAAAGTATCAACTTAATAAATTAGGTTCAGCGATTTTAATTTTATAATTATATTAAGTAATATCTAAAAATTATTAACCAGATAACTGTTTATCGTCTAACCACCACTCTTCTCCCAAATCGTCCGCCATGGTACTTTTAATAATATTCGTACTAACTTTGTAATGAAAAAATATATTATTTTTGAACTTTTTATTATTTCCTTTTATTAAAAAATATCATGAATAAATAATGAAAAACAACATTATATCAATTAATACAATATGTAACAAAAGATATGTTATAATGACAAATTACGCATAAAAAACTCCTATCTTTTAATGTTAGGTGAAGGTCAGTCGTAAAAATGAAAGCAAGAATCGAAAGCAGAACCGATTGGTCGTGACAGAATATAAATGCATAATGGAAGCAAAACCAATTGTAACTTGTGAGTTGTCTTTATATTATGATTGCTATTTGCAAAATTAAACAGTTGTTTTCAAAACGGAAAAATAATATTCATGATTGATCGTGGCATAGATCAGGGCAGTGGCTGTTTCGGTGTTTCGTGCACGGTGTAGTTTAAGTTTAACGCAGTCACACTGTTACTAGTGTTAGTGTTACTGTTAGACTATAAGTTGTATAACACTAATACAATAACAGTGTCACACCCACTCTTGGGAGGCAGTTCAGAGTTCTGAATTCTGTGAATTAATATCTTTAAGATTAAATGACTGACCATGATAAATATTTAGATTGCCACACTACATTATTTTATAAAACATTCCAAATTTAAATTATCAAAAATAAATCCCCAAAATATGAATATTTTACATTGTTCAAGATATTTTCTTAATCTTATAATTCCATTAATTTTTTTTTATAGAAAAACAAATATTACAGTAAGATAGGATAATGTTTAAAAACAACAAGACAGGTAAAGCATTGTGATCATGATTTAATAAACATTTACATGAGGATGAATACACATTTCTAAATTCAATACTTTTGATTCTTTCACACTCTCTCCACTCAGTCCCCTCCAAACAGACAAACACACAAAGTTCTTTACTAAAGAATTAGATAGTCATATTATTATTAGTTATCCAAAAAAAAAAAAAAAAAAAAAAAAAAAAAAAAAAAAAAATAAAAATAAAAAAAATAAAAATAAAAAAAAAATAAAAAATAAAATATCAAGATATATTATTTAGGATATAACAATATTTTGTATTTGCAGGTCATGGAGACCAGGCATTATTTTCTCAGCTACATTCTTTAGTAGCTCAAGGTTTACCTAAAGAGGAATGTGAATGGAGAAGGTAAATATCCTGCAATGACAGATAACTTCAGTTTTAATTAAATTAATTAATATTTTCAGTTAATGTTCATAACAATAACTTTTTTTTTTTTTTTTTTTTTTAATAAATAAGTATTTTGTATATTAAATAAAATAAAAAATATATATGTAAACTGACACCATTTCAAAGTCCATTCCAGCTTTTTTATCCTATTGCAAACACAACCCTCTCTGCTTCTCTGTATTGTAATGCTAATAAATTTTTAATAGTAAAGTCAGTGTCATTGTCTACTTCAGATTTGAAGTGTTAATTTCAGAACAAAATAAAGACAGTTGTATAGTAATTACTTTTTGACATCGCTGGCACACAATTTTGAAAGTAAAGTCTGTTGTTAAATAATATTATTTGGTTTATATTATGATCCATACTGAACCATATATATATTTTTTTTTATGTATGTATGTATGTATGTATGTATATATGTATGTATATATGTATGTGTGTGTCTGTGTGTATATTCATGAAAATGTAGCCAAACTGGGAATAAATTTAACTCATTATTATATTTTGTGTATATCACGATCTGTATATAATAAAATTATTTTAAATCGACAGGTCTTATGGACGACCTCCCAAGACGCTGAATCTTGAAGCTAGTTTTGTTCCCTATGATCCAGACATTTTGCCTGGTGAAGATGATCCTGTTCTCATCAGTCGACCATATTTCCACATATTCTGGACCTCCTGTGTATGTTTACAGTAATAATCAAAATAATAATAGATGATGATGATGATGATGATAATGTCAATGATGATGATGATGATAATGATGATAACATGAATGATAACAATAATAATGATAATAATAATACAAACATCATCAAAAGCAGTAACAAACAAAATAGTAATAATCAAAATAGTAGTAGTGGTTGTAGTTGTCATAGAAGTAACATCTATTAGTAACAGTTCTAGGTCAAGGTGTAGTAGTTCTAAAAGTAGTGGTGTGTTATTGATAACGAAAAAATCAAGAAGCATCAACAAAAAAAAAGAATTAATAAAACTGTAAGCACTAAAGTGGCAATGCTGATAACAACAACAACAACAACAACAACAATAATAATATTAATAATAATAGTGATTACTTGTGAATTTGAAACAGTATTGACTGCAACAGTAACAGTAATATTATTATCTGCTGATGTTTTTTTGACAGAATGGCTGGAAGAACAGCAGCAAAAATAGGATAATTTTGATAAATATTAAAATATATATATAATTTTTTTTTTTTTTTTAAATTAAATAAAGATATTAAATAGGCTGCTATATTTATGTGCAGAGTTGAGAATAAAGTATCGTGGTTTGTTTTTTTTTAATTTTTTTTAAATTTCGGTACGCTGATTTTTGTTTGTTGAAGGATATAGAGCTGTACAAACAAACGGTGAAAGATGAACTGTCAGAATGGCAGGCAGACCTAAAGAATCAGAACATTCCTGACTGGTTGATTGTTGTTGTTGTCATGGATGAGAGTAAAGTGAAGTCGAAGTTGTTACCAAGGGCATCCGTTCCTGACAAAGTGAAAAGTGACTTCTGTGGGAAAAATACTGACAGGTATAAAAAAAAAAATATATGTTTTTTTTATAAAGATGAGTTTTATATGTATTGATTTTTAGTGTTATTGTTTTCTATGGATGAAAAAGAAAAAAAGAAATGGAAAAGGAAATTGTTCTGTTTAGTAGTTGTGTGTAGTTTTTCTCTGAAGTGCTTTGAAGAGAAATGAAGTGACTAGATTTGTGTATAAGTGTTTGTGTGTGTGTGTGTGTGGTTCTCAGAAATGCCTAGGTGAAAAATGAAGTATTTGCATATGTGTGTGGGTCAGTGTATAGGTGTGAATGTATTGATGAAGTTAGAAACTGCACTACTTGTCATTATGTTGATTTAACTATATCTTATTTATTAGCTTGCCACTTTCATTTACTCGTTTTTGTGTGCATATTTCTATTTTTTGTGTGTGTATATTTGCATGTTTCTATACATGTGTGTATGTGTGTATTTTGTGTGTATGTGTGTATATTCATGTGTCTGTGTGTATATTAATAGAGATATGTTTTATTGGCAACTAAGTTTTCTTTTAAATTTTTTAAACAAAATACAGATATTTGAATATAATTTGAATATAATTTGAATATAATTTATATATATATGTATGACACACACACAAACATGACCTTTTATTATATGTATCTAAACACAATTTTATTATGTGTTGATATCAGGTGTGTGGTGCTGACTGAACCCTTGAAAACGGAACAGAAATCAGTGGAATCATGGAACAACTTCTTTGTTCGGCTGCGGTATCTTCTGCTGCAGGCATACAGTCGACAGATGAACAGATTCGAAAACAACATGAGAGCGCTGCGAGAAAAACGAAACGAAACCGGCTGGAACTACCATGAATACTTTGTCGTTCAGGTAACCATTATTATTATTATTATTATTATTATTATTATTACTTATATTTTTAATTTTCTTGTTGTTGTTGTTGTTGTTAATTATTATTATTATTGTTGCTATAATGGGGTGATTATGATGATAATAATAATAATTTTATATTTTTTCTTAATTTAGTTATTGTTATCATTGCTATAATGGTGATGATAATGATGATGATGATGATGATCCTTTTTCATATTTTTCTTTTTTTTGTTACTATTATTATTATTGTCGCAGGTAAATGATAAAAAATATAAATATTTTAAATATAATTTTGTTTAGTTCAGCTTATTAAATATCAAAACACAAATATCTGATTAAATCTACTGTTATTGCTGTTGTTATTATTAAATATTATAACTGCATGTACTTCATGAAGGGGATAATAAATCTGATGATTATTCTATTTTAAAATAACAGGAAGAATTAGCATTCATGTTGGAGATGCTGGGATTATGGGATGATGCCCTGGTACAGTATGATGAACTTGATGCCCTTTTTGCCCAGTTTGTGGAGAATCATGCAGCTGGAGGTAATTTTCTTAATATGCTGTGATATAATAAAGTTAATATACCTTGTTGGTATACAATTTTTCACCTGCTCTGGTATAACAACAAGCTAATGTATCATGACAGAAAGTTGTTATTATGCCCAGATAAAATTAAAATTCAGTGAAATAATGCTTCATGTATGCCTTAGGGTAAAGATATTAGTATGCTTTGATGCAAAAATAGTTAGCATGCCATAATTTTAAAAAGTTAGTAACCCTTAATATAAATAGACTTAGCAGTAATTTGCATTCATCTAGAACAATTAATGTAGTTGTAATTTAAATTCATTGATTGATGATATGCACTGGTTGATATGCTTTGGTTGATGTATTTAGTGTACTGTGGTATGGTTAGAATGCCCTGGTATAAAGTATTTAGTATATTGTGGCATAGAGCATTTTTAGGGTACTGGTTTTAAGGCATTTTGAGCATGAACTGGTGTTAAGTATTTATATTTGTTTTGGATGTATGATACTTTTTTTCAGGTGAAGTCATTTTATTAACAAAGCTTAATTATAATTGCACCAGTAGATTTTTTTTTTTTTGGTTGCATATTAATTTTAGTTTGTTGTGGTTAATATATTTTTAGTTTTGTGGAAAACAAGCAAACACCAAATTCTTGGTAACTTTTGTATTTTGATCACTTTTTTTTTCTGTCTGTCAAATGAACCTCCTGATATTTCATCCATGTAATTAGATTTATTTTATGTGTGTCTGCATCAGGCCTTTTGTCTTTTTAACCTTTCTGTTTTCTTTAGTTAGGCAAGACATATAACTCATAGATTTTTTTAAATTGTTGACGAAAATAGAAATATATTTGGAATAATAACGTTATTTAATTAAATCTTAAAAAAAAATATTAGTTAATGGATTATAAATTGATTAAAAAAGGTAAGCAAGAAGAATTATTAACTCGAAATAACCTAGAAACAAACATCCATTGCAGTTATAATTTAACAGTTCCAGTTTGATATGTAATGGCCAAAAGAAAAGCATTTGTCAGTCAACCATTCTGTTGTTTTTAATGATACATGACATTTAATTGCTGTTTACAGTGTTTAATACAAATAGAAAAGGAATTATAATTATTCACTCATGTTTTTCTGTACAGTCACCACTGTTCATATTGTCTTGCACATAATTTATATTTTCAATGTGCTTCACTGCTTCTGCAAACATATTTGTAAACACACCTTATCAGTTTTGTTAAATGTTATTATGTAAATAGATTACTTTTATCTTGTTGTAAGCACAAATATTTTTCTTACATTTATTATTTAAATATTTTATTTGTAAACACATTGTGTTTAAAATGTTGTTAATTTGACATTTTCCGAATGATAATACTGAAGCAGGTATTCTCTTAATTCTTGTTTTTGTTTTAATTCATGTTTATTTTGCAGTTTAGTTAGGTAAAAAAAAGGTTTTGTTTATTCAAAAGTTTTATGCGTGTCTTTCTTATTTATTTATTTATTTATTTATTTATTTATTTATTTAAACATATGTAGATATTAAGATAAATATTTTACTTTGGAAAATCATTTTCTTTTTATTCTTCTTCTACAACTTAGGATCTCATTTGATCAAAATCCAAACCTGCCACCAACTCCTGCATTTTAACAAACCATCTGCCTTTTGTACACATAAATAAAAATATACCGCACAAACAACATACACATAAATAAAAATATACCGCACAAACAACATATTTTCTTATTTATCTTGTTTTGTTAGAAAACAGCATATTTAATGTAAAAATGTTCTTAATTTGTACTTATTCTGCAGTAAAATTAAATTTATTATTTTCTGATAAGATAATTCTTATTCTTCTTTCGATATGTGAAAAATATTTTTATATCACTGTTTCTTTGAATAGTATATAAATGGCTCCATACATAAAGGCAATGTACTGTCATATATGTAAAGTTAGGTGTATAAAATATTGTAGTGTGTCATATATATATATATATATAAAGATGGGTGCACAAAAGGCTGCAGTGGGTCATATATGTAAAAAGGTATTAGTATGCTTTGCCGTAATGTTAAATACACCTAACACTAATTTGCCTTCATCTAGAGCAATTAATACATTTGTAATTTAAATTCATTAATTATATGCACAGGTTGATATGCTTTGTATAAAGATATCTTTATAAAGAGCTTCATATATATATATATAAAGTCCTGAAGTATGTCATTTATATAAAGTTTATATATAAATAAAAAACATTACCAGTTCCTAACTGGTTTCCGATCCTATATTTAAAAAAAAAAAACATATTAATATCTAGTAACTCTCAGTTTATAATGTTTTGAGGTATTCATCCTTCTGTTTCATTCATTCATCATTTATTTGTTTCATTATGGATTCATATGTTTATTTGTTTATTTTTTTGTTCATTAATTGATTTATTTTGTTTATTGAGTGATTCATTGATTCATTCATTCATTAATTTTAAAAAAAAAAAATTCATTCATTATTTCTCTATATTGAAATACATTTTCTGATATTTGCACAGCTATTTGCTTATTGATTTGTTCATTCATTCATTCATTTAAAAAAAAAAAATTTAATTCAGTATTTCACTATATTGAAATACATTTTCTGATATTTGCACAGCTATTTGCTTATTGATTTGTTCATTCATTCATTCATTCATGTTTTTAATTTTTTCATTCATTATTTCACTATATTGAAACACATCTTCTGATATTTATGCAGCTCTCTGCGACTGGCTTCAACCATTCATTCGACCGTGCACTAACTGGACTGGGCTGTCGCTGGCGAAACCACTGGACCACGAAATGAGATCCCTAATCAAACAGAACAAGGCGAGTCTGCTGGAGTTCCGAGACTACCTGTTTTCTCGCCAGTGCGCCCTCGTCTTCCTCCTGCACCGCCCGTGGGAGGTGGCGAAAAGAGCCCTCGACTACCTCCATTTTGTCGTTCAGGAAATGTTGGCACTCGAGGTAACGATTTAGATAATTATGGATATATGTCTTGACTTATGAGTTCACCAACTTATGAGGTTTTTGAGTTATGAGAAGTTACTTGGTTGATATTTTGTTTTGAGTTGTGAGCCTAAATCTGAGTTATGAGCGAGGTTCAGATGCACTGCTGCTAGTTGGCGCAACAAACAACATAACATCCGCTGAGCATCCTGTGTCTCACTTGTTTACCTCACAGAGGAAGCATCTCTGTTGTGTTTTATATATATATATATATATATGTTAATAGAAAAATGAACCATATACTTTAATAGAAAAATGAACCACTGCATATAAATGTACTTTAATGCTGATGTATTTTTATAAAATTTGAACCAATTTATATAAATATTCTTCATTATAAATAAGGACCTGTTTATATAAATACTCTTTAAAAGAAATATGAACCAATTTATAAAAATACTTTTAATAAAAACACGAACCAATGTATTTAAATATACTTTAATGTTGATGTATTTTAATAAAATTTCAACCATTTTATTAAATATTCTTCAATTATAAATAAGAACCTGTTTATACAGATATACTTTAATACAAATACGAACCAGTTTATATAAATATACTTTAACATAAATAAGAATGACCTCATGTAAGTAAATAATAAGTAAATAAATGTTTTGCAGGTTGAGGTACCACATGGGGCACTGTCATGTTGGGTTTTTCTCAGCTGTCTTGAAGTGCTGGATGCCTGTGAGAGTTACAGTGACATGGCTCAGATGGACAAATATTCTCTGTACACAGCAAGTCTCTGGGATTACGCTAGGAAAAAGGTAAACTGTCTGTCTGTCCATCCATATTTCTGTTTTTGTAGTACATATACGTGTGTGTGTGTTTGTGTGTGTTTGTGTGTGTATGTGTATGTGTATGTATATATATATATATAATAATTTTGTAATTTGTTTTTTATTTTATTATTATTATTATTCTATAAAATGATTATATATATATATATATATATAAAAATAATTTTATAATTAGTTCTCAGATTAATGCCATTTTTATTTCCAAAACCAAAGATCTTATTTTTTATATATATATATATATATATATGGATAGATGAAGGACTGATGGATGTTGAATGCATAGTTGTATATTACTAATCACAGGTTTTATTGTTGCTCTTAATGTCAGTAGGCAAGCACAGTAGTAGAGTAGCTCTACCATTAATAATTATTTTAACAGTTTCTTATACGTTTTTGTAGCAATAATGATAACAATAATAAAGATAATACTGATGATAATGATGATGATAATGTTACTATAGCTGTAAATATCCACAGGAGATCATATTTCTTACACAGTAAGCATTTTATTTGTGCTACAGCTGAAGGAACTAGGTAGTATTTGTGGATTGGCTCCTGGCAAGGAGCCTACATCAGAACAGCTAAGTAGAAGAGTTGATTTGGCTTCTGGAATGGTTGTAAAAGAAACAGACAAAGGTAAAATATTATAAAAAAAAAATTACATTTAATTTTTTTAGAAAAGTAAACAATGTATCCATTTTCCTTTCTTTTCCTTCCTCTCTTTCCTATTTATTCTCTCTCTGTATATGTCATATTCTCTATTTCTAGCTTTTCTCTCTCTCTCTGTATCTCACTCTTATTTTTCTCTTTCTCTATATTTTTTTCAATCTGTCTTTCTCTCTCTGACTCATTCTCTCTCTCTCTCTCTCTCTCTCTCTCTCTCTCTCTCTCTCTCTCTCTCTCTCTCCCCCCATACATCTCTCTCTCTGTCACTCACTCAAGTTAATTTTAAGAAATTTTAGACAATAAAAAAATCTAATTTTTGTTTCCCATGTCTTCAGAACACAAAAAGAAACTCTCTCCTGTGGATCGATTGAGGCAGGCACTGTCATCTAACGAGTCCTTCAAGAAACATTATTTGGTGAGATTAATTAATTAGACAGTAATTAACAACTTGGACACATAACAAGTCTGTCTATTACAATTTTTTTTTTTTTATAAAAGTGAATTTTACAAATTAAACTGTTNTGAACACTTAATTAAACTGAATTTTTGTCATGTTTGTGCATAAATAAATTGGTTTTATTTATCACTTACGGAAATGCACATGGTCAAAAGGGTCTTTTGAATGTGACATCTGTGAGAAAAATATTATATTTATATATTTTTAACAAATGTTTCTGTGTGTCTTTAATAGGAAATGCATGAGTTGACTATAAGGATATACAGTATTAATTTATGTGTTATAACATAATTCTTATATCATTATCGTGTCATATGATATTGTATTATCTCATCTATCATATATATATCATTTAATATATCACATCCAATACCATATAATATACCATATCATATATCACTTCATGTACTGTATCCAGTACCAGATAATATCATATTTCATAAAACATCATATATTATTATATAGCTTTATCATATATATATATAGATAAGATATATTATGATATATGAGCTAGCTATACATATATTATAATATTATGTTTGTAATATATATAGTAATTTTTATTTACAGGAAATATGTGAACTGGCTATGGGGACATTCAAACACATTGGACGATTCAGATCTTCCAGAATCATTGGTCGTGATCTTGCTGATTTCTACATGTAAATCACCATTACATAAAAATTTTATCTTTTTCTCAAAATTAGCAGTAATTTCAGTTGATATTCTGCATAAGAATTTTTTCATTTTATTCATTATTTCTTTTTTTTTTAATAAAAATTCATTTGTAGACCAAATTTAAGGTTTCAGATAATTAGTTAAAGAATAATAGTAATAAACTAAAAAAAAATATAATTAGTTTTATAGAAAATAGTATTTTAAAAATGATTCATTTGATTAATTATTAGAGACCTTTTTTTTTTTAATTTTTAATTTTTTTTTTTGAAAAATTATTTGAATAAAAAATATTATTTTAAATAAATTTTTTATTTTAACAGTAAAATGAATGAACTGCAGAAGGCAGAGACATTTCTGCAGGATGCCATAAAAATGTATCAACAAGAAGGATGGTCGAATTTGGCAGCTGGCACCATGATAGAACTGGCGCAGTGCCAAGAAAACATGAGCCAGCCTCACAAGTATCCTTAATAACAGTTTTAGTGATAACAGTTTCTGAAATTAAAAAAAGAAAAAAACATGATATAGATCGTTTCAAATTTTTCTATTTTTTTGTTGGTTTAAACTAATAATTTGAAATTTTTTTTTTATTTTCTTTTGCTTTCTATCTCTGTCTTGTTTTGTGTTTCTTTTGTGATTTTTTGATATCTCTCTCTCTCTCTCTCTCTCTCTCTCTCTCTCTCTCTGTCTGTCTCTCATTTGTTTGTGCTCACATAGGCTTACATACACACACTATGCAAGTTCAAATTGTTTGTGTATTTGAAACTGAATTATTGAAATAAATCACCTTGACTTTGTGAAGATATCTACATACCATATGTCAGATTTCTTGCAGTCCGAATCTAAAACCAGCTGTGAAGAGCAAATATTTCAACAGCGTCCACCAAGTTCTGAATCAAAAACATGGTAACTTTTCACATACTAATTATTATGATTTGTCAGTCTGTTTTGTATATTAAAGAAACTCCTGTTCACAAACATATACATACATACACACACAATTCTAATGCTATAATATGACATTATTTATGTGTGTATTTTTTAAGAAAATTACTGTAACAGGACAAAACCTTCTATTTCTGTTTTTTGTTTTTTTGAAGTTTACCATAATGAAGAAACAGATATATATATTTTATGAGAAAGCCAATTTAATAATGCAAAAGTAAATTTATGTTAAAATGGTATTTAAAAAAAAAAACAGAAAAATATATCCAAATTTTTAGAAATATAAAAATGATTAAAGATATTGAAAAAATACTTTGTTTATTTTATCTTTCTATCTATCTGTCTGATTGTTTATTTATAATTTTATCTTTCTTCATATTTCTGTCTGTCTGTCTGTCTATCTCTGTATATAATATCCATCTATCTACCTATTTATCTGTCTGTTCATTCATTGATTCATTCATTCATTCATTCATTCATTTATTCATTCATTCATCCATTCATTTATTTATTCATTCATTCATTCATTCATTTTTTTTTTTTTTTTTTTTTTTTTTAAGCAGATGAACCATACATTCTAAAATCGTCAGGCATATTCACCATGGAAACGGCAACCATCCTCACACCATCAGTACACTTGAACGACAACCTTCTCGTGGACCTAAAAATAACCAGCCACTTTCCTGGAGAGGTAACCTGCGACAAAATCAGCATATCTGTCCTGAAGTGCGAGCCGGAACTGACCCCAGACCCTTCGCTCTTTAACCAGAAGAAAATCTGCCATGTCAGGTCACCGAGCTTGACCAATGGGAGGCACGAACACTTGGCCAATTTCCAGCCAATCAGAAAGCAGCTTCCATCGACGATCCAGGCTAAAGACATCTACGAAGTGAGACACGGGAAGATAGTGGCTGCTGGAGTGACATGCGCTAACGCTCACGAGCTGCTGAAGAGGCTGGACAGCGCTTGCAGTTCTGATGACAGCCCCGAAGTGGTCGAGAAGGGAGATTACTCCTGTTTGTCTGGTTGCCGCCAGCAACAAGACAAAGTTGAAGCCGGGAGAGAACACGGTTCAGCTGAGAATGAAGGTGAGGGATGGAACTGTGATGATGATGATGATCGTGATGATGATGGTTTAATGAATAATTATTAACGGTGATAAAGTTTTGCAAGATAGTCACCATATTTTCCAAGAATCCCCATAAATGATGTGAATCTAAAAAATTTTTAGAATGTTGTTATCTGTGAATCATTAGATCTTTTCTCTTAATCAGTTATATAGGAACCATTTTACTTTAAAAATAACTACTACTTTATAAAAGTTGCTCTATGATTAATACGAATCACAATAATTCAGAGGAATCACAATATATTCTAAGAATTATTTTCTAAGAAATTCCATATTTTATGATAATCATTATTTTTAAAAAATCATTCTGTTTTTCTAAAAATCATTCTGAATTTTCCAAGAACCACTGCATTTCCAATAATCATTGTATTTTCTAAGAACCACTGTGTGTTTTCTAAAAATCACTCTGTAACTTCCAAGAACCACTGTATATTTCTAAGAACCACTGTATTTTCTAAGAAAGAACCATTTTTTGTTTTCTAAAATCCATTGTTTATTTTTTTTTTTTTTTTAAAAAAAGCACTGTATTTTCTAAGAAATTGCTGTATTTTCTAAGAACGTCTGTGTGTTTTCTTGGTTTCAGTGTGACAAGGAAGGAGTGTTTCAGATGAGTCAGCTGTGTTTCCAGCTCAGACACGTCGAGTTTCTCAAACCAATCTCCGCGTCTGACCTCTACTTCCGAGTGACCTGCATTGAGCCTCACATCTACTTCAAACCGGTAAAAGCAGGTGAGAAAAAGAAGATAAAAAAATGGACTTTGTCCACTCTGGTCATTCTTAGTGGCATTTTTAAAAAATATTTATAACTTCAAACCAGTAAAAGCAGGTGAGAAAAAAAAAAAAAAAAAGGACTTTGTCCACTCTGGTCATTCTTTGTGGCATTTTTAAAAAATATTTATAACTTCAAACCAGTAAAAGCAGGTGAGAAAAAATAAAAAAAAAAGGACTTTGTCCACTCTGGTCATTCTTTGTGGCATTTAAAAAAATTTTTATTTATAACCAGTAAAAGCAGGTGACAGTCATAAAAAAAGGACTTTTTCTGGTCATTTAAATTTTTAAAAAAAATAATCAAACCAGTAAATGTAGGGGAAAATGAAAAAAAAAAATGGACTTTTATTCTTTTATATTTTAAAAAAAAAATGTTTATTAAAAAGCAGGTGAGAAATGAAAAAATGAAAAATGGAAATGGCATTTTAAATTTTTATTCAAAATATTGAGAAAAAGATAAAAAAAAAAATTGATTTTTAAAAAATATTTTAATTGTCAGGTGAGAAAATGAAAAAAAAAAAATTTATTCTTTGTGGCATTTTTTATTTTTTATTTATGATTAGTTGCTTTTATTTTTATTTAAAATTAAAAATAAATTAATATTTTGTTTAGAATTTTTTTTTTAAATTTCTATTAAAAATAAAAAAAAAAAAAATTGTATTTTTTGTAATTCAGTTATTTATTATGACCAGTAACTAAATTTATGAATAAAGTAAAATGCAATTTTAGTATAATAATAAATATTAAAGCACGTACTAGTGGAGTGTTGTAAAATTATTATGCTGTTAATAGCAGATAATTTAAACACAGCTTCTGAAAACACACATATTTGTGTTTGTGTGTACACATTTTTCAAAAGCTTTCCTGAATTCTCTGTACATTAGAAAATACTGAAATATAATAAAAAAAAAAATAAAAATTAATTTCAGACAAAAGCTTTCATGAATTTACTGTACATTAGAAAATACTGAAATATAATTAAAAAAATAAATAAAAATTAATTTCAGACAAAAGCTTTCATGAATTCTCTCTACATTAAAAAATACTGAAATTTAACCAAAAAAATAAATAAATAAAAAAATTTAATTTCAGACAAATTCCTGGTGGGAATCCATCAAGAAGCAGTTTTTAGTTTAACAACAGGAAGCCTCACTCTGGCTGTTGGCGACAGTTTCAAACTCGAACCTGAGGCTGGGTTTGACCTTCAGGTCATCGGTGACCTTGCACAGCAGCTGCCAGTAGAAGCTAACAAAACAGTGAACCTCAGTGTCAAGGTCTTTTGTCCTGAGAACACTGACTTTGAGGAGAAAATAGAAAAGAAGGTAATAGGATGATGTTTTAACTATTACTTTGATGATACTTTGTTATTGATTTGTGATGAAAACAAATGTAACCTGTTAAAATATATAATTGTTCTGATGTGAACGGAAAGTCTAAATAGGTTAAGTGATTTTGTTGTTACAGTATGTGTTGTGTTTGGTACTTCATGTTATTGTTTTATATCTTCTTCTTCTTCTTTTTTTTTATTTCCCCACTAAAACCAAACTTGGCTAATAATAAAGTTTGAGGATGATTTGAACACATATTTTTATGTGTGTATGTATGTATATATACACACATACAGAAACATACATATATAATAAATAATGTTTTATCAAAAATTTCATAATCATCTTTCTTCTTTCTTTCTGCCTTTCTTTCTTTCTTTCTTTTGTTCTTCAAAGCATACTAAATACTAAATTTGTCTTTTGAAATCAGCTGAAGTGTGTGATACCCTCTTGGAACAAGACGTTGGAGACAGAAGTTGTGTTTATCTTTCCATTTGCTGTCAGCCAGAGATTGCACACCTCAGTAGAAAGGTCAGTGCAGTGACACCTGCATAATCTGGACAGTACGATTTTTGTCAGTAAATGTTCTGATACACAGATTTTTATAGAATAATCCCCCTTTAAATTTGGATTTTGTATGAATGTATTTTTTCTGTTAACTATTATTTTTTGTTTTAATAATGATAATGATAATGATAAAAATAATAATGATAAAAAAAATAATAATGATAATAAAAATAATAATAATAATAATAATTTATAATGATAATAACAGTAATAATAAAATAATAATAAAAATAACAACAGCAGCAAAAACAGCAATAAGAAGAAGTACGACAAAGAAGAATACAAACTGAAAGAAGATTTTAAAAGATTTTTGCTTCTAAAATTAATACAATAGGTGTATATTTTTTAACAGAGATTATATTTACTAAATTCAAAAAGTTCTGTTTTTTGACAACCCGTGACAGTTCTTATTTATTAATTCAATTTTTTTTTTTTTTTTTTTTTTTTCTCTGAATAGAAAATATATCCAATTGACAGTACAGGGTAGTACATCGTCCAATTTCATACTGACAAGACCAGAGTTATGTGCCCTTACCAATGACGTTGAGGTTTACTTAATGAACAGTCCTGGTCAGGAAATGGTAAGGAATAATAAGGAATAAGGAATAACTGACCAACCACACATCACATACATTATTCTTAATTGGAATAACTGACCAACCACACATCACATACATTATTCTTAATTAAAATATAAAACAAAAGAATAATAAGGAATAAGGCATAGCTGACACATACACATACATTATTCTTAATTAAAATATAACACAAAAGTCATAGACATGTTGATGGTGCTTTCAGGTTTTTGTTACTAATACACAAAGGAACTTGTTTCTAATTCAGCTGTGAATAATGCTCATTAGCTGATTTTTATACACTACGAAGTTTAAAACAGGGTTAATTCAAACCTCTTTTGTTCAGGATTCACAATTGCTCATTTTCCTGCTTTGTCGTTTAAGCTGAAAACCTCTTCGGTTGGAAATGATGGAATTCATGGGCACAATAGATGTTAAGTATGAGGGAGGGGGCAAATGGAGTTATCTGCTCTTACACAATGTGTCAGAATAGTGTTTAGTTCTGTGAATGAATACAAAAATCAGATATTCTGTATTAAGTAGTTTGTCATGCAATACATATAGAAAGATTTCTCTAAGTACTACCCTTCAACATGTATATGTATGTGTATGTGTCTGTATGTATGTATATGTGTATATGTATATCTTATATGTATATGTATGTATATATGTATATGTATATGTATATGTATATATATATATATGCATGTATATGTGTATATATATGTGTGTGTGTGTGTGTGTGTGTGTGTGTGTGTGTGTGTGTGTGTGTGTGTTTTTATATAAAATAATAAAAAGAATATAAAAGATTTCTTGCTTACACAGTCCAGAATTAGCTTTTTTCTGATGGACAGAGAAACTTCCTGTCACTACATTTCTCACATAACAACTTCTAATATATATATATATATATATATATATCTATATCTATCTATATATATATATATATATTATGGATGTCTTTACAATTTGGTGACTGGTGATTTTTTGCCCCCTTTGGCTGTTAGATGCATATTTACCATGTGTTATTGAATTACCAGTAATTAAAATTTCTTAAAAAAAAAAACTATAATGGAAATGACTGATATCATTTTTTTTAAAAAATATTGAAATTGCAGAACATATTAGTTGGTATGAAAATATGTTTGGGAAGAAAATTTAAAACCTTTTTCTATTTTAAATTTTTTTTTTTTTTTTTATTAACTCTATAATTTATGTGTAGTTTTAAATTATAGACAGTTGGGTGCCATATAACGTAATATATAAATTCCTGTTTTAAATAACAGACAGCTGTGTATGATATATATACACACACACACACACACACACACACACACACACACACACACATATTTCTTTGTTAAATAATATTTTGTTTTTAACAACAGATAGTTGGGTGTGAGATAACTTATATATATATACATATACATATATATTTATATTTCTGTGTCAAACAATATATTTTTTATAAAATTACAGACATTAGGGTATGAGATAACATAATATACACACACATACACACAGAGATGTATTTCTATTTCTGTGTTGAACAATATTTCTTTAAAAATTACAAATATTTGTGTATGACTACTATGAGATTACATAATATATATATATATATATATATATTTCTGTGTTAAATATTTTTTTTAAATTACAGACATCTGGGTATGAGATATATATAATTTATGTATATATATATATATATATTTATTTCTATTTCTGTATTAACCAATATTTTTTTTATGAGATATATATAATTTATATATATATATATATATTTATTTCTATTTCCGTATTAACCAATATTTTTTTTATGAGATATATATAATTTTATTTATATATATATATTTCTATTTCTGTGTTAAATAATATATTTTGTTAAACTTACAGACAGTTAGTAATCTTCAGGCTGCTAACTATGTCTGGCAGATGAAGTGCAACACACCTAAAGTTACATCAGTAGAGATGGTTTTCACCGTCGACTACAGCAGCGACCTTGATTTGGCAGACGTACCGCGCAGACATCACTACACTTTCTCAATTGAAAATTTTCAGGTGCGTTTACGATTTATTTATTTTTAGTCTGTTGATATTGTTGTTGTTAGTATTTTTGTTGTTATTGTTTTTATTATTATTATTAAATTCTTTTTTTATTATAATAATTATATTTATTATAAATATTGATGTTATTATTATTACTATTATTATTATTAATATTATTATTATTTTATTTATTTTTTCAATAATTTGGTATAATTATTTTATATCATTATTATTATTATAATTATTTATCTTTATTATTATAAAATTTATATTAATTCTATTATTATAATTATTGATGTTATTTTTATTATTACCATTATTATTATTATTATTATTATTATTTTTATTTTTTATTTTTTTTGCTGGTTTATATTTACCATCATCATATTATTCTGCTGCTGTTCTTGTCATTTTACTTATATCTGAAAATAAAACCATAAAATATCTGAAGACTCTGAGTGAACAAGAAAGTAATCTTCTTAGATTACAGTTTTTGTAATTAGACTCTTTAGAAAAAAAATAACAGATTTCATATAACAAAACATTCCCCTTCCAGATGTCATATTTTGAGAAAAATTATTGATGTTTTCATATTTTAATAATTGTGCATTTTCCACATAAAGTTTTTTGAATGTGTTATATGTTTGCAGTCATAAAAACCATGCAACATCAATTGTGAATATTCATTTTTAGCCAGACATTGTTTATTTTAAAGACCTTTAGTAAACTGTGGTTCTGGTATCAATGTTTAGGTTAATGTAAATTAAATAATAACCAACCGTAACAAGTAGGATAACCAGTAGTAACTGTAACAACCATGTGTTAGTTTCTGTATGAATGAAACCATCACAGTGCACAGCAGAATATAAAAAGTAACCAAACACTAATTACATTTGGACTGATTTCTTTTTGTCTTTGTTCAAGGAATTTGATTTAATTTTTCCTTTTTCTTGTTGATAGGCCAAAATAAAAATTTTGAAAATTTTGAAAATTGAATGATTAATTCATGATAATAATAATGTTAGTGTTGATGATGATGATGATGAAGTATATGATGCTGATGATTGTAATAAGATAAGAAATTTATCAACAAACTTTATTAATTTAAAAATAAATAAATAAATAAAAGATAACATGTACAATTACATGTTATATAGGTAAACAGCTGCCATGATTGATGTTCAAAAAAGCAAGAATTATTATCACATTTGTTTATTTTATTATTATCCAATATTTAACATGATATTAAAAAAAAAAAAAAAAATTAATAACAAAATATATATAAATAAATAAATATAATAATAATAATAATAATAATAATAATAATAATAATAAAATAAATACAAAATGAAAATAATTAAATAAATGATAAATAATAATAAAAATAATAAAAAATTAAATAATAAAAAATAAAGTTTACAGGAAAAAAAAAAGAAACAAACAAAACAAAACAAAACAACATAAAAAACCCAACCAACAAACAATAAATAAAATGAAAAACAAAATGCTAAAATAATGAAATGAAACAAAATAAAAGAAATACAAATAACAAACAAAACCAAAAAGGAAACACCAATTCATAACAAAAAAAAAAAAAAAAAAACACCTCCCAAACAAATCATACTTGTAATCTATAAAAAAAATCAATATAAACTCTAATAAACCTTTTCCAAGAAAATTAAACCTTTAACTATTTTTACCTTGAAATTAATCTTTTCTTTAATGTATTGATTTTGTGGCATCTGCAACAAATTATTAATGTCTTTGAATTTAAAACTTCCTGTCAACTGATTAATGACCTTTGTCTTGGAAAGGAATCACGTTTCCTGCAGTTAGATCTGCTTACCTGTAATTCCAGGTATTTGTTCACCTGTAATTGACCACCAAAATAGACAAGAAAGGTGATCTGTAAACCGATTGATGACATTGTTTCATCATGTTGATGTTCTGTAAAAATTAAAGAAATTAAAAAAAAAAAAAAAAATAAATAAAAAAGAAAATAAAGAACAGTGATTTTAGATTTGTCTTGATCATTAGTTAAGAGTTGTTTACAAATTTATTTTAAAAAAAAGAAGAAAAAAAGGAGGAAGTAAATGAAAGAATAAAAAGAAGAAAGATTTTTGATGTAACTTGTAAGTGTGTTTAACAAGATTTATTACAGATGGGGTGTAAATAATGGGGCTAAGCTGCAATTAAACCACCAGATGCATGTGTAGGTTTCTTCACAAAAGATATTACTAGTGTACTTCCCATTACAGCTAATGCTCCATAATTTGTTTGTCTAACACTGTAATGAGTAATTTCTTGTCTTTAGGAGTTTGGTCATAAAAAAATATTATTCTCTGCTAATCTGTAACTACTGCTGTAGTTTCTAGAATGCCTAATTACATGTATGTTTTTTCCTGTCTACGTGAAGGTTTATGTAAAATATATCATGTGGCTAATTGTTGATAAAAGTGTAGTAATGAATGGGTAAAGACAGACTTTTGTGTTTAATTTCTTTTTTTTAATTAAAATAAATAGATTAAATAAATAAATAAATAATTATAGAAATATAGAAATAAAAAAATTTCATATTTATACATGATACTAATACTGATGCTGAGTATTGAAAATGAAAGATTTCAAATTAATATTAATTTTCAGTCCAAGGTTACTGAAATATTTCAAATTCATTTTAATTTTTACTGCCCGCATACATTCCCTCTATCTCCAAAAATTAAAACAATTCTTTAAATAAATGAAAAGAGGAAATCTCTGTCATTTCTATTAAATTAAATTCTGTCCAAGTATTTGGAAGCCTGTGCATGCATTCAAGTATTTGTGTGTGTGGGTATGGGTGTATGTTTACAAGACAACAATTAAATATTTTAATGGATGCATGTGCATGGGCACATGTGTGTGTGTTAGCATGTGTGTGTGGGTTTGGGGGTTTATGTGTACAAGACTGTTAACAAATAAATTATTTTGTTTAATGTTCTTCAGACCAAGTACATACTGAACTATCACATTGAGAGTGGACACACAAAGAAGATGTACAAAGTGGGGAAGATGTGCACTCTACACATAGAGGTGAAGAAAACACACACGGGACAGACCAATCACCAGAATCTGGTCTATGAAGTCTGCACAGCCCAGCAAAACTGGGCCATTTCAGCCAAGTCTACAGGTTTTTAACATTTATCTGCATTTATCTACAGTTATCTACAGAAATTTAACATTTATCTACAGTTATCTACAGATATTTAATACTCATCTACAAATATTTGACACTTTTCTACATATATTTAATACTTCTTCAGGTATTTAACATTTTTCCACATCTGTTCAACATTTATCTATAAACATTTAACACTTTTATGCAGGTATTTAACACTTACCTACATGTACTTAACACTTACCTACATATATTTAACACTTATCTACAGATATTTAACACTTATCTACATTTTATTTACCACTTATCTACATATATTTAACTTATCTACATTTTATTTAACACTTATCTACATGTATTTAACACTTATCTACATTTTATTTACCACTTATCTACATTTTATTTAACACTTATCTACATATATTTAACACTTATCTACATGTATTTAACATTTATCTACAGATATTTAACACTTATCTACATTTTATTTAACACTTATCTACAGATATTTTACAGATGTTTAATTTCTCAATATATGTTTGGAAACATTTTTTTTTTAAAACAGAATATTATATTCTGACATTTTAAATATATTTTGTATCAGATCATGTTGGATTGCTTTTTTTTTTTAATAAGATCATGTTTTGTTTTGAATCAGATTATATTTGTTTTTAATCAAATCATGTTTATTTTTAATCAGGTTATGTTTTGAGTCAGATTTGTTTTGTTTTGATTTCAGGTAATATTTTGTTTGTTTTCAGGTGTTTTCACACTAAACAATGGCTACTACAAAACAATTATTGATGTGTTACCTTTGGAAGCTGGCTTTATTCACCTACCAATGGTCACTTTACAAAAATACAACCCAGAAAGCAAAATACCTGTTGTTGTTTCAGGTTAGAGATCTTTTTTTTCCTTTTCTCTTTTTTTTCTTTTTTTTTTTCTATCATTTTTTTTTTTTTTTTTTTTTTCATTTTATTTACTTTATTTTGTAATATTAATTAATTAAATAATTTATTATTATTATTTATTTAATTTGTTTAACAAAATTAATTTTTTTTATATAAATATTTAATTTATGTTTGTTTGATTTTATTATTTGTTATGATTTATTTATTTGTTTTATTTTTATCTTTTTGTTATTATTATTATGGTTGTTTTTTTTGTGTTTTTTTTACATATATTGTTTTGTTTTGTTTATGTATAATAACATTTATTTTCAGTAGTCATTTTTATATGGGTTGGCATTATTACAGGAAATATCTTTATTTCATTATCATTTTTTATAATTAATTAATTTTATTTTTAATTTCGAAACTGAATTAGCTATAATAAATGAATAAATTAACATTGATTAATCAATCTGACAGACACTTCAGTACCTACCATGAAGTATTTGTATTTTTTTTACACTGTATGCAAAGGAAAATATCACATTAAGCACATAATTATGGTTTAGTAAATCTTCCTATAATATGTCTAAGCAAAAATTGTATGTAGAAAATGGTTTATCTTATTACAAATATTTATTACTATTACTTATTCAAAAATTTATAAAATTCATCACAGAAAACTCAGAAACATTCAGTTTGTTTTCTGTACAGAAATCTTTCAGTGTCCACTTTTAATTAATTTTGAGCAAGCTGTATGTTGATTGGTTGATGATGCTGAACTTTATAAGAGACATTCAGTCATTGGCTGAAGTTTTAATATTATATTTAAATAAGTCTTCGTGACTTAATAATATGATATAACATTTTGGACACATAAACCTATGTTAGATGTTGTCCCTAAGTTTATTGTACACTTTTGATTTTTAAATCATAAACAGTAGATATATATTTGATCCACTGAGTTTTTGAATTTCAAGGAATACTTAACATCTGAACATTATATAAAGTTATTCAATACTAAATTTTATACTTGTTTTTTTAATACTTATTTTAACCGAAAATGAATTTTATAATAATAATGATGATCATTATAATGATAATATGGATAATGATGATGCTGTTGCTGCTACTTCTGAATATGATAATAATAATACTGTTGTTAATGACAAAAAAAAAAAAAAAAAAAAAAAAAAAAAATAATAATAATAATAATAATAATAACAGTAATAATTACAATAACACACATTCTGAAAAAAAGATAAACAACAACAAACAGTCAATGATTTCTCTAATTTTTCAAAACCAATGAGCGGAACTTTAGATGCTTTGATCAAAAACAGAAATGTACAGTGACCAAAACAATCATATTTTTACACAGCTGTATGTATACCCACGCAGTGTATAGGGAACACTGCACCCAGTTATTAACAATTTAACCCAGTTAACGGACATTAATATCAAACTAAATGTACTGTTTCTTGTATATACATCAATATAAATCAATCAGAAATCAGAACACTGCACTTTGGTTCTTTGTTTCAGTAATGGCCTGTACTATAAAATTATTGCCAATACATTTTTTTGTTTGTTTATACATAATGTGAAGTAAAGTACTAAAATTCCTGCTGTGACATTTACCAATGAAAGGTACCTAAAGTATTCTAAAGCCAGTTGCTCGTTATATATATTCATTGAAGGAGTTTTAGCTGTTCTGTGAAATTTTAAATTAAAATGTTTTGTTTTGTTTTATCAGTTGTAGTAATTATTTGTTCTACCCATTTGTAGCTAATTAATGTTGAATTTGAACAGCAGGATTAAATGTAGAAGATTTCTATAGATATATAAATATGTCATTTTTGAGGCATCAGGCATGTTATCATTTTAAAGCATAATTTAAAATCCTTAAATGAAAATAAATAGATAAAATGTAAATAAATTAACAAATAAAATAAATAAATAAACAAAAATATAAATAAATAAAACAAAATTTTAATAATAATAATAATAACAATAAATACAATAATAAATACAATAAATAAAAAGTACTTCTGCTGCTACTCAGTACTATTACTACTGCTAATACTACACTACTACCATTACATACTACTACTACTTATTACTCCTACTACTACTAAATCAACTACTGCTACCATTAAACTACTACTTCTATTGCTGCTGCTGTTACTACTACTACACCTTTAGCACAGTTACCACTAAAAAAAAAAAAAAATTAAAAGAAAACATTATTTTCTCCAACTTGAATTCAGAAATTACATCTTTATTTTTGCACACTATTTGCACATAACGCTATTGCTATGTTTCGTGAGAATGGGTCACATCTGTGGTTTAGTCCTTAGCAGTTATTAACCTCTGATTGTAAACAGCTAAAAAAAAAAAAAAAAAAAAAAAAAAAAGAAGAAAGAAAAAAAGAAACAATTCTAGTTAATAATAATAACTTTGAATGGGCATCTGATTCAATGTAATTTATGTGGGTTTTTTTTTAATGTGTTAGCTTTTGTTCAAACCCATCCTTCCTGATTCGTGAAATAGTTTCTTTTGATTTATCTTAATGGATTCTGCTGTTACTAATAGCATTAGTCTTTACAAATTACATACCCAGAAATCGCCGATTAATGACAAGCACAAAAAATAAATAGATAAATAATAATAAAAAATAAAATAAAAGAAATGTGTGTTTGTGTGTATGTCTGTGCGTGTGTGCGTGAAGAGTTAAAGGTGAGGGAAATAATTAAAATAAAGAAAAAAAAAACAAAACCTGTTTGTGGTGACCGAACTATTTTCATTCTTGATAGTGCTCCTTCTGTTTCTCGGTGTGTGTTTATTTAGTTACGATTGTATGTTTATATAGTATTTCGTTTTTGAGTGTATATACATATGTATATATTTTATATATTATTTTAAATGCAGAAGAACTACATGGTGATCAAAATCTTGGGAGAGCAGAACAAGACATGGTCTTATTTGAACCTTTCTCTGTGGGTGAAGTTTACAACGGAAGTCAGACGAAACAAGTTCATGTGAAACCGGACCAGTCTAATCATGATGTGGAAATAAATGTCCAGTTTTGAAAAAAATAAATATATTTATATACATATATATATTTGAACATTTGCTGTCGGTGTTTTTAACAGCTGTTTGAGAGAATACGTTGACTATGAGATATGGATTTGAACGTTTAAGAATGAGTTCATGAAAAACAACGAACGTTCGACTTTGTACTACGATGCGCAATTTTCGTAGAGGAATTTACCACTATTACGAGATAACTACGTAATGTTCGAAGTTTCGGCTGTTTTAATATCTGAATATAGTGTGTTTTCTTTGATGATTCAAAGTCGTGAAATGTATAAAACTTTTTTTTTTTTTTTTTTAAAGAAGAAGAAAAACCACAACAACAAGATATATTAATTTAATAGGCTCATAGAATCAAAAATATAAATCGAAAATACAAGTCAGTATTAACATTATTTAGGCAAACGAAACAGTGGAAAGGAAAATCTGGTTATTGTTTCAAGACGAAATGAACATTGTCATACTAGGAGAATATATTAAAGAAAACAATATTCTGTAAACGTTACGTAAAACATTATAACTGTCATAATCCACTGACCTATTTAAATCATTAAACCATTAAAACGCAATTAATAAACGAAAATGACAACTTGGATTGTCTGTGTTATATTACATGAGCTTATCCCTCCTAAGAAAAAATAAAATAAAATCTAAATAAATAAATTATATATATAAAGTATTGATAATGCCAAGGAAAACTTGTTTCATCTGTTCTACCATTGATTAAATACTGTGGGAATTATTAGCTGTAAGTTAAATAATATAGATAAATAAATAAGAATTATAAGAAAAAAAGGGACCATCATTACAAGTCGGTCCCTCAAACTTAACTTTTTATATAGTATTTCATCTTATTCATAATAGATCAAAAGTGTAAAAAATACATTTAGATTATAACGTACCAGTGAAAAATGCAGTTTAAAACAAATGTTATGTTCGTGAAGGTTATTTTATTTATATAGAAAACTAATCTTTTCTAATAACAAATTATGATGAAGTAACAAAATTTGGGGTGGTTAACGGACGCAATTACTCTCTCTCTCTCTCTCTCTCTCTCTCTCTCTCTCTCTCTCTCTCTCTCTCTCTCTCTCTCTCTCTCTCTCTCTCGTGCATCACGCACTCCAAACACACCACACTACAAACACAATAACATTATTTAGACGCTCAGTTTCTTTCAGTTTCTACAAAAGACAAATGCTGATAGAAATGAACAAAACAGAAAAAGTACATTTAAAATAACAGATGTAGAATACTTTTGTAATGTATTAAAACGGAATAACCACTCCTTATAAGTACATATGGCAATAGGAACAAATAATTTAGATACATTTTGCTTAATTCTCTGGGTTTAATTTATTTCTAATCGTTAACTGAATGTTTGCTAATAATCAAAGTATGACAATGTAATGTAAAATTCATGCGACAGATAAATTCAATGGTTCCTGACATTTTCACAAACAAGGATCTCTTGTTATTTGAATTATTTTCCGACTGAGTTCCAATTTTTTCAAAGTCTTATCAACTCAACAAATTGATTTGATTAAATAGCAACAAATTCCCAGTATCAAAAAATAATTTTTTACATGTAACTGATTAGTATCAATATTCAAATGAAGCCAACGTGTTTACTCATTTTGAACTAAGTTCACAGATTCCCATGGGTCTATGGGCAACATCATTAATGAGTATGGCAATTTACTCATCAGCGAACCTAAAGTGACTAACTCGTAGATAAAATTGTCTTAGCTATCAACTGTATCTGCTACAGTCTTTCTCTCTCTCTCTCTCTCTCTCTCTCTCTCTCTCTCTCTCTCTCTCTCTCTCTCTCTCTCTCTCTCTCTCTCTCTCTCTCTCTCTCTCTGTCTCTCTCTCTCTCTCTCTCTCTCTCTCTCTCTCTAACTATGAAACATATAGAAAACGAACTATTTTGATGGCATATATCGTTCGCCATTTGCAAAGGTTAATGTTAAAAAAATCACTTGTAATTATATCAAACTTTATTTTTTTTTAATACCTTATTTTTTTAAAATGTTTATGTCATTCATTCATGATATCACAATGTAACATAAACTAATAATTGTATTTCACAGCCATTTGCAAAGGTTAATGTTAAAAAAAATCACTTGCAAATATATCAAACTATATTATTTTTTTTTTTTTATCTTATTTTTAAAAGATTTATGTCATTCATTCATGATATCACAATGTAACATAAACTAATAGCTGTATTTCACAGCTATTAAAGAGAAATAAACTTGTAGTAATAACAGTTATAAATTACATTTGAATAATTCTCAGCAATCTACCTTACCGAACGACTAATCTTTAAAAAAAAAAAAAAAAAAAAAATACTGTTATTAATAAAAGTCTGGTGGCATAACAACGTTACATATATAATCACATAATTCATCTACCGAATATTTCCTGTTACACACCGTCGTCCACAGACTGAGGTGAGGGAGCCACTTTTCTCCTCCATTTTTTAAATATCTCTTCTCTGATTTTCCTCCGTATAATGGCGTACATTACAGGGTGCACCACGGTCGTCATGTACGCTAACATGAGGCATGAAATCTTTGCCATACTGATGTGGATGCTGTCTTTCACTACCATCTGTACCAGAGTTACCACTACGTGCGGTCCCCACAGGAACGCAAACGTTATAACAATTGCCATGGAAACGCGAAGTTTTTTCTGGTCCCTCTTACGCTGGAGGTACTTCGTAACGGTGTTGGCCGAAAACGTACCGGAAACGGAAACAACGGCGTTGGTGACGCTGCCTCGTTTTGACGCGGACTTGCAAATGGCGACGTAGAAGAGAATCATGCCCACGGTGGTGATGACGAAAGTTATCACGTAGAAGAGCTCGTAGAAGTAGTAGGGATGGTTGTGGTTGATGACGTAGTTGCAGCTGAAATACGTCATAGTGATGTTGCTCGACAGGGATTCTTCGTTCAGCGCGAAAAATGGCGTCGAGAAAGACAGCGCTGCCAGCGACCAGATCAGAGCAAGGAAGTAATTCAACTTGGTTGTGATTATGCGCTCTCGTGTCGGCGTGACGATCGCAAAATACCTATCCAGACTGACCATCAACAACGTCATCAAGCTTGCGACGCTGACGAAGGCGACAACGGCTTCAAGGAAGTAGCAGAACACGTTGGACACAATGTACGACTTGAACAACGCCGCCAGCGTTAGGGGAATGGCCGTCAGACAGAGAACGAGATCGACAATGTTGAGATTGCGGATGAAGTGGTTGCCTTGACCTTGGTCTTGGTTCGTCAGCAGGACACGATGGCTGGCAACCAAGACGATGACGTTGAAAAATACGCCGAGCAGAAGCTGAACAACCAGAATGACGGCAGCTACTGTAACGAAAGCGAGGTTGTAACGAAGTTGCCACATTTCCAGATTGGTGAATACACGTAAAATCAGGCACTCTTACTGATTTAATATTCGAAGGTATTAAATCAGTGTAACGTACAAGAGATTTAATTCAACATCACAGCTAGTTGTAACATTTCTAAGACTGAGCGTTAGTAGTTCCAGTCTTTCCATATCATTGTTCGTTGGCACAACCAGATTTCCGAAACCGTTATTAAATTCTCATGTGTTTTTTCCTTTCTTTTGCTTTCTTTCTTCGGTTAGAATGTATAAAAATTCCGTCCTGGAAGCTTTGTAATCACTGTGCTCTGTTATATAAAAGTCTTATATCCCAACCACCACGTAGTGCAATAAAAGAATCGTTTTCATTATCCGCACTGTATTGTGTACACTTTGCCCTGGTCTGATTAGCACCGCTAATCCGTCTAAGAAAAGTCTTGGAAATGCCATCTGTAAGTCAGCCAGCCAGTCAGCTTTCGAACGTCACTTAACCAAAGTAAATACTTACTGCAAATTACTAATTGTGTTTAACCAAGCTGCTTTCCGATTGGATCGCCGCTAACTTCGTCGCCATTTTGAAAGTCACGCGCTTTCTTACGGATATTAGTTTTGATCACGCGCACGGTTTTGTTCTTCTTCATTTCTTCTTTTTCTTGTCTTTTTTTTATTCTCTCTCTCTTTCTCTTTTTTTTTTTATTATTTTTTTTTCTTCTTAACAACAAATGTTAATAATCTTGTTTCGTATTTCGAACAAAAAACCATATTTTTTTTAAATTTAATATTCCTAAATGGTTTTACCCTTGTTAAATAATTGTTTTTATTTTCTTTCGTTATCTTTCGAAAACACATCAGAACTTTTGATGGATTTTTCTTTTCCTTCCTTCTTTTCTTTTCTTTCTTTCTTTCTATTTTTTTTCCCTTTCTATTTATTAAATTGCATCTGAATTGTTGATGCAAATACATCTTCTCGACATGTTAATAATAATAACGATAATGCACATCTTCTTGCACAATGATTTAACAGTATTGACATTCCAGTTAGCAAACCATTCGACCGGGTCACGACAAAATATTGTACTGCTGAGTTAATTACGCTGTTAGTTTTACGCTTATCGGTAAACAGAATGCAGTCGTTGGCAATCCGGTCCCCTTTTATCGTGCTGTTCAACAAGAAGAAAATTTAATTAATGAATCTGCGGTGAAATTATAACATGTCGGGTTAACGATATGAGAAGATTTTACAGATTATACGGCAAGCACAGTTGAAAATATATAAAAAAAAAAAAAAAAAATCTCACTTAGTTATGTTTGACATTAATGTATTGTGAAATTATTTACACGAATCTCTCTCTCTCTGTCTCTGTCTCTCTCTCTCTCTCTCTCTCTCTCTCTCTCTCTCTCTCTCTCTCTCTCTCTCTCTCTGTGCGTGTGCGTGTGCGTGTGTGTGTGTGTGTGTATGACTATGAGTATGCAGATGCGCGAATATGTAATCTGGCTCCGATCTGTACATCACTATTCAATTATAATTTAAATTTGTGTTTATAAATGCACACTATATTCAGTTTGTTTTGTTAATAATACCATAAATAAATACAGAATATATCATTCAGTATATTTTGTTAATAATGCCATATACAATTATACCACATGTTCAGTATTTTTGATTAATAATACCATATAAGAATACACCATTCTATATTCAATATTTTTATGAATAATACCATTTTGTTTTCATTTGCGTAATTTGCTAATTAGAGCAATTAATTAAGTTATTTATGTATTTATTTATTTATATTTTAATTTATAAAATGTATCTTCTGCAGCATAAATTTTGTTAACTGGAAGAACGCTGCAGAAACCAGTCTATTTGAATTACAGTCACAGTGGAATGTTCAGGTAGGCCCAGTTTGCCACATATCTGAAAAATACCACGTGCTATGTTTGAGATCCTTCAAATAACATAAAAGGCAACAGTGCTAAAACAATAAAAGAAATAAGAGGAGTCAGCGCTTTGAGAATCTGATTATTAATTTTTTTTTTTTTTCTGTTACGGTGATCCAAAAATGTGAAAAAGGAAACTTCCGCGATCGTCATTGTAAAGGCGCCTTTATGTTAGAGTTGTTACAATCCTTTATGTTAGCGTTGTTACAATCCTTTATGTTAGAGTTGTTACAATCCTTTATGTTAGCGTTGTTACAATCCTTTATGTTAGAGTTGTTACAATCCTTTATGTTAGCGTTGTTACAATCCTTTATGGTAGAGTTGTAACAATCCTTTATGTTAGAGTTGTTACAATCCTTTGTTAGAGTTGTTACAATCCTTTATGTTAGCGTTGTTACAATCCTTTATGTTAGAGTTGTAACAATCCTTTATGTTAGTGTAGTTACAATCCTTTATGTTAGAGTTGTTACAATCCTTTATGTTAGCGTTGTTACAATCATTTATGTTAGAGTTGTTACAATCCTTTATGTTAGAGTTGTTACAATCCTTTATGTGAGAGTTGCAACAATCCTTTCGCCAGCCCCTAGTGAATGGAATCTGTTCTATAAAGCCCTCAGAAAAAAGATAAAAAAAACAGTTCCGTCGTACTAGCGATAGCTTAACCACAAATGACAATATTACTGATCATCACAAAAAATCAAGATTCGCTGCATCTTGAAAGAAAAAGTTCAATATCAAATCAGCTAATCATCCGTAGATCCAGAATCTGTTATCGGAAACAAATCTATTTTTGGTGTGTTGTGCTCCTGAACTGCTGTGAGAAAAATAAGTCACGTAAAACTGTAGCGTTACGGCCAAAGCCCTGTAAACTCATTAATATTTTTTTATTTTATTTTATATCGACTCTAATAAAAAAAACCACGACGAGAGACGTAAATATTGACTGTAACAGGAATCACAGATTGCTTCTGTAGTAAACGAAGTCCGTGGATAAACAGAAAACATAAAGTACTCTGAAGGTTTTACGACTAATGAAAACGTCAAATAAAAATCAGATCTAACAGATAGAAACTGAGGTAAATGCTTGTACTAGTGATGTATTTAGATTTATATTTGGATGTATGTATGTATATATGTATGTATGTATATATATATATGTATCTATGTATGTATGTATATATATGTATGTGTCTATGCATGTATGTGTGTTTAGAGATAAATATATGAGTACAGATGTACACATTTATATATGTTATATATGTGTATGCATTTTTTATTTATATATATATATGTGTGTATTTGTGTCTATATCTATATATGCATGAATGCATGTATGTTTGTATTTATTGTGTGTGTGTGTGTGTGTGTGTTGAAAGCAGTGTTATTTTCATGATGCTGACTAGGATGAAGAACAGAGGCCAGTAATTTTTTTTTTCTTCTTAGTCACCTACGTCCTAGAACTCCAATGATTAACGCACTTTGCACCTCTCTCTCTCTCTCTCTCTCTCTCTCTCTCTCTCTCTCTCTCTCTCTCTCTGTCTGTCTCTCTCTGTGTATGTATCCATGTACGTATGTTTGTGTATGTTTTTATGTATATGTTTATTTAAATATTTGTGTGTGTGTACGTGTGTGTGTGTGTATGCCTGTGTGTGTGTGTGTGTGTTTATACGTATGCAGTACTAGTTCACTGCATGTATCTCTGTATGGATGTATTGTAGACAGGTACATACGGACTGATGTTGATCTTTGAATCTCTGGAAATCAAAATTGTAATTGGCGAGATAACGTAGACAAAAGCAAATAAAAATTAATTAGAAAGTAAAAACAGTCACATATATAAAACCTAAAGTCTACTTTAGCCAGTTATTTAAAAAAAAAAAAAAAAAAAAAAAAAACACTTTTAATGATACAAAATTTGTTTGGTTTAGAAAAATCAATTTAAGGTGGTATTGTTTGAAACGTACGCTTTAAAATATTGTATGCATGAGACAATAAGTACGAATATATCAAACTAATCTCTCTCTCTTTCTCTCTCTTTTTTCGGTCTGTCTGTTTGTCTGTCTCTCTATTTCTAATTGTTTATACATTATATTCGCATTTCATTTCCAATATTAAAAAAAATTAATAAAAAATATTAATAATAATATAATCAAACATGTCATGATTAAATTTTTTTTTTATAATTATCTTCTTCTTTTTATACATAATTATACAAGTCAGTTTCTTTTTTTTTTTTTTTTTTTTTTTTTTTTACCTAATAACAGAAATTTTTAAAAACTGTGAACAGAACGGATCAATATTTGTTTAACAGCACATCATTTTAAGTGTAAAGAATTTCGTTTTTTTAATCATCGAATCAAAGACAACTGCTGCAAGACGGTGCATTGGTATTGTTGGCGCAGCTTCGCAGACAAAAGAGAAATTATGGTTTTGAAAGAAAGGTCGCGTCAACGTAAAAAAAAAAAAAAAAAAATTGAAGTGTATCGATCCTAGGACCTGCTGCACTTAACATATTCACCAAACACATATTAAAATATGTTTGTATTTTTAGAAACTTTCCCTATTACTTATTTTGAAAGAAATTTTGAGATATGCATCCAGTTGGTAGTATCTGTTGATGCGTTACCTTCACTACTGTAGCCTTCGTCTTTTTTTATACTAAATATTTGTAGTACGTACTTTCTTAACAAATGGAAGAGCATCTAAGACAAATATGTTTCAATCAGAATGAGAGAGAGAGAGAGAGAGAGAGAGAGAGAGAGAGAGAGAGAGAGAGAGAGAGAGAGAGAGAGAGATGCAGCCATTGCCTATCATTGACAAAAAGTTACAAACGCTTAATCGCTACTTACGTTGATTACTGAATTTATTAAATATCTGTTCAACAGCTTCTCGTTATATTCTGATACTGGCGGTTTTTTAGATGTTTTTATTGTTATTATTAGTTTTTATAATTATTATAAACTGAAAAGAGGAAACACGCTATTGCCTTCATACTGAGTTTGCTGATAAAGAAAGGAATTTTATATAGAAAGGAAGGCGTATTCCAAGACCGTTTATGAATAGTATGCGAACAGCCCAAAAGAGAGGAATAATTCCGCAGACAATAAATGGAGTATCAAGGCAGCACTGGAACTATTGCACAGTGGTTCAGATACGGATAGATATGTGGTGTCATAAATAGCAATACATAATGTTTTAGATAATGCCAATTTCAATGTGTTCGTGTATATTTGTCTGGGCTCTCTCTCTCTCTCTCTGTAAAGATATTTAAAATTATAATATTTCCATCAATAGCCAAAACAAAAACAAAAAAAAGAAAAAGAAATAAGAAAACTGAATGTTTATCAAATAACATTGGCATCCTGGACATTCTAGAACTCTTTGTTGGGACTCTTACGTCAGCTTAAGAACGATTGTGATTTTGTAATGTGCACTAAGCTAGCATTAATTCAGCATTAATGTAATATTTTTAAAGCTGGCTCCGTGAAGGAAATCGATTACAGGTTATTGACGAAATCAGAAGATATAATCAAAGTCTCGTTTCTCATCTAAAAATAAAATGGAAAGAAAATAATGGTTAAAAAGTGAACTGAGATTAGCGTGGAGAAAAAGAGATAATAATAATAATGATGATGATAATAATAATAATAATAATAATAATAATAATAATAATAATAATAATAAAGTATCAAATGGTAGTTTTAAGCTTATGTGGAACTGAAACTTGTTATTACTTCTAAATCTTATAACTAAATGGACTTTATAATATTATTACGACAAATAACTGGTTTCTACTCTTTTTAAAGTGTGATAAAATCTTTTATATTAAAATAGTTGTTCAAATGTTTTATTTATTTATCTATTTATTTATTTACTTATTATTAAACTAGGTTTAGATAAAAGGAGATTAAAATAATAACAACAACAACAACAACAACGACAACAACAATAACAGGTAATATTTTTAAATACATATATAAAAATAAGTTAATATGCTTAGAAGTAGGTTCAGGTTAAATACTGAAATATATTATCAAAGCTGTTTAAAGTCGAGGATTTTAAGATAACGGTATTCAAGAAGGGAATTAATACTGTCATACAATATAAAATGTGAAAAGCTACGATGTCTGGTGAAAAATAGTAATTACAAATCAAAACGACATCTTTGTTTTAGCGTCGTTATTAAAGGACATAATGGATGTTGTTAACAGACTTTTATTTTATTTTACTTTTAATATTATCTGAGGAAAAAAAAAAAAAAAAAACCCATCACATACCCATACATATTCAGAAACATGCAGAAACATCAAGGCATACACTCTCATTAAAACACAGAAAAAAAGTAATAAATCGATTGTGTTCGTATTATCGGCCAATTAGCACGTTATTTACTTTTGTCACTTCATCACGTACTTACCCGAACGTCACCAGACCTAAGTGCCGCCAATCATCGTGTCATCTCGCCATTACCGTACGTTACCGATCATACACGCGAACAACGTATTTACAACCGGGATTACAAACCAAACGACATGGTGGATTCGTTGTTTGTTAACTGTGTGTGTGTAAACATACATATTAATTTTGTCGGCAAACATGCTGTCATATTGCCGTTCATAGATCGTTGCAGTTCTTTAATTACTGAAATTTAATTCCGTATGCTGGTGTGTTTTTAAGTTAAAAAAAAAAAAAAAAAAAAGCATAAAAAAAAAAACAGGTTTAGAATTAATAATTATAATATAGAATAATTATATTTATTAATTAAGATTAATTTTTTTTTGTTGTTGAAATTAATAAAAATTAAAAAGGTATAACTCATTATGCCTTTTCAGTTTTCTTTTTATTTATTATTTATCAATAATATACACAAGTGTTATTTTTTTTAATTATTGTTACACGTTTGTTCATAAACTACAAATATAAAAAAAATTCAGTATTTGAATTGATATTAAAATACCATCTCAATGTAGCATCCCTCATATAATAATAATAATAAAATAATAATAATAATAAAATGATAGCATTTTAAACATTCTACTTCAAAACATAATTTAAAAACAAAAAAACAACATTTATGTTAAAAAGTAATTATATATTACTGCCAAACTTTACTAGACAGAAATTATTAAAAACACACACACACAAAATATAAATAATAATAATTGTTATTCAATTCTTAATACAAATTCTCTATACTAACAAACAAATAAATATATTTAGAAAAACAAATATTAACGGAAATATTTTACAATGGTACATAAATGAATATCAAAACTATACTAATATTTTACATTCATATCAAAATAATCATTAAAAAATTTACACTAAATTTGGGGCCCACTAATGAATAAAACAATGATTAACAGATAATTTTGTAATTTTTATATATAATTTTTTTTTTTTTTCAGTACAAACACATTTAGGAATTTCATGAAAATTAATTAAACCATAACAGTAATCTTAACATTGATTTGTTATCTTTAATATTAAACAAACAGTATTTTTTAACTGAACATGGAAGATTATTTTAATTAGTTTTCTGGTAACAGATTTTTATCTATATAACAGTTTTGCTATGATTTTAATTAGATTTACAGTTTTATCTATATTGCCTTTTACAGTAATTCAAACTTTAGAATATATTTTAAAAATGTTTCTAGTTATTCACACACTGTACATGAATATTGTTTAAAAACCAAACAAAAAAACCCCATTGATTTCATAAAATCTTTCATATTGCTAACAGCTAACCATGACCAAATGTTTCTTCCTTAAAATATTGTATAAAAGTCCCTCAAATAATAATAATTATATAAAAACCTCTGAACAATTACTATATGCTCATGAAAGTAACGTTTCTGATAAAATTTTGAAAGCCTTTAGACAACCAACAGATACAATATTTAAAAAAGAAAAACGATCATAAACTTTTAAAAGTACAATTTGTAAAATATACACACAGACCAGAGTTTGTGTCCTGAGAATACAGAAAGAGAATATACAAGTTGGTCTGTTGATGTCATAAAGGGCACATGGCCATCATGAAATCCTTTGTTACTTCCATCCCCAGCAACAAACAAGGTACAGTTTATGCAGGAATACAACAACTTGTTCATGGCAAGGTAGGAGAATATTTCTTCACTGATACTTGTATTTTTGCTTGAATGTTATTTTTTCTTTATTTTAAGTTTGTTTCACATTTTGTCAGTTTGCTTGTGCAGTTTATTAAATAAAAAACTTCAAACAATCTGTTTAAAGTCTTCTTTGAGTAAACTGATGTGGTCAGATATGTTGATAAAGCGTTATTTTCCAACAGTTAATTCAACTCGTCAAAGCCCTGATGCAGTCAGATTAATCAAGATATGTCATTTTTCCAATTACAGCTTCTTCAAGACTATGGCTGCCAAAAGATTCCAAGTGAGACCACACACACTGACAACACATTATTTAACAACTTTCATCAGATTTATCAACATGTATCATTTTAAGTACTTCTTGAAAACTGTGGCTGCTAATTTAGATACTGATAAAGAGTTATTTTTCAAAAAAGAAGTTTAGTAATTGCTCCCAGCCCTGATGCAGCCAGATTTTTGAAGATACATTATTTTCCAACCCTTATTCTGATAACCTGTTGAAGACAAAGATACCTGAAGATGCCAAACACAATTAATTGCTCTAAGCTCTGATTCTACCAGATTCATCAAGATGCATTTATTTTCCAGTAATTACAAGACTGATGACATCTTTGAGCCAATGGCTGCCACAAGTTTCTTTCTGTGTGTGACATGTTGCGGAATGAAACTTTTATTTTCCAACAATCAGTTTGATGACTTCTTCAAGTCTCATGGCTGCTGCCAGGTCCCCTGATGCCTGCAGCTGACCGCTCATGTACGCCTGTAGTGGCTTCATGTCTCCAGAAAACATCCTCTGGAGATCACCTGACGACATCTTCAGAGTGACGTCTGCTTCACCTGGCACACGACCTTCTCCACTGCTACCTTTACCTGGGTAAATTAATTACACATTAAAAACTATTAATTAGTTTTAGAATAAATAAATAAATAAATAAATAAATATGAAGTCATTCACTATCTTTTGGAATATATAGTTTCATGGAACGATTTTTGAAGGATTATATTTACTATGATTTAAAATAATAATAATAATAATAAAATCTTACCTAGGTAAATTACACATTAAAAACTATTAATTAATTTTAGAATAAATAAATAAATAAATAAATAAATAAATATGTATATATATGTATGTATATATATATACATTTTTATTAGTTATTAGTTATTTACTATGATTTAAAATAATAATAATAACAATAATAATAAAATCTTACCTAGGTAAATTACACATAAAATTATTAATTAATTTTAGAATAAATAAATTAAAAAAAAAAAAAAAAAATATATATATATATATATATATATTTAAATTGGTATTAATTCATTCACTATCTTCTGGAATATATAGTTTCATGGAACAATTTTTGAAGGATTATTTATAAGCACAAATGTAGCATTAAATAATATTTATTATGATTTTATAATAATAATAATAATAATAATAATAAATAATAATAATAATAAAAATAATAATAAACCTAAAATTTTGGATAACTTAACATCATTACTGATATTTTATTATTATCCAAATTTTTTTCATTACATTCCTCTTCATATGAATTTAGATTCTGCTCATCAACATCTCCTACCAACAACTGCCTAACAGAAGCAGGAAAAACCCACTCACCAATTCTCTTTGATCAGAAATGAAACCCTGAACAGCAATAATCACATCCAGACTGTACTGATCCACAGACCCAAATCTTCCAGCATCTGTTTCAAAACCAGGAAAAACTCACCAATTTTCTTTGATCAGAAATGAAACCCTGAACAGCAATAATCACATCCAGACTATACTGATCCGCAGACCCACAATCTTCCAGCATCTTATTCAAAGACACCGACGGAGATAAAGCAATAATAATTATAATAATAATAATAATAAATTAACCTGATTTCAAGTCCAAGTAGTAAAGGCCGCCTCCCGGCCCAGTCACCTCAAACTGGTAGGACGCTGCGACTTTGTGGACCACATTTTCACTGAGGACTGCTTGAGCTGCCTGTAGGATATCTTTAGGACTCAGCGTGGGCCTGTCGTCCTGCTCAGAGTGCTCAGAGTGCTCAGAGACGACGGTGGTGAGTAGATCTGGTTGAGGTTCGCTCTGTTCTGTCGCCGATGGAGCAGTCTGACCTGGAGAATTACAGTGAAAACTGACGGTGAAAATTAATGTGTTACGGATATTTATGTATGTATTATCTTAAAGTCAAATGAAAATGAAAATGTATTGATATGGTATAATAATAATAATGATTATAATAAGAATAATGATGGTGGTGTTGATGGTGTGATGATGATGATGATGATGACACTGGTGGTGGTTGTGGCTGTGGTAGTGATGATGATGATGATGATGATGATGATTATGATTATGATTATGATTATGATTATGATGATGATTATGATGATGATAATAAATAAATCTAGCCTCATCAGGGCATGGAGCAAATATTAAATCCATTTTTGAAAATAAATCATTATCAATATGCTGTATCTGTTATACTGAATAATATACTTATATTAAGGTCCATTTAAATCTGTTATCACCATCTTTTACTTGCCTGAAATGATAAACTTAAGTTACTCTAAAGTTAAATTTATTGCCAGATGAAGTAAGTTAATCAGAACTTCACAGAAATTGACAAAACTCCCCAAAATACTGACAGAAAATCTATATTCTAAACTAAAAAAAAACAAAAATAAAAACAATACACGTATATAATTCATGCCTCCATTTTTTGACGACTTACTCAGTACACTTAATGTTCAAGAAGAAGCAGAGCAGTTTCTGGAATAGGAAAAATAGAACCACTCACCCTGTGCAGTCATGAATGCTGTGGCTAGTTGCTGAAAGGCAGGAGGCAGCTGGGTGGGACCCATGTTTGACAGTCCTGGGGGGAACATGACGGTAGGGGGAGCCTTTGGTTGAGGACCTTGTAACACTTTTATCTGTGAACTGTAACAAGATAACAAATATTTAGTGTAACATTAATAATGAAAATAATAATATAAATAATGTATAAATAATGTACAAATTGATGATGAGGATGATATTATTATTATTATCATTATTATTAAATTTAATAATGTTAAACATTATAAAATAAATAATAGTAACAATAATAATAATAAATTAATAATAATAATAATAATAATAATATATATAATTATAATAAAAATATAATTAATAATATAATAATAATATAATAATAATATAATAATAATAATAATAATAATAATAATAATAATATAATTAATAATACTACTACTAATAACAATAAGATTTAAATTAATAAGAATAATTATAAAAATAAAATTAACAACAACAACATCAACAATAACAATAAAAAAATATAGAAGAAAAAACCCTGCAATAATTGGTTTGAATCACATGGAATTAGTATAAAAACTGTTATTAACTTACAGTTTATTCCTAATTAACACACAACTTACACTTCCACTCTGCAGATCTCAATTCCCCATTCATTGGCAGCTGTGTTGCTTGCTTGCTGTAAAGTTTATACAAATAAAATTTAAATAAATAAATAAATATAGTGTTTAACTTTTTATTTGTAAATGCCACACTAAATTCAGAAATATTTGTTAATAATGCCATATATAAATATAGCATATGTTATTCAGTATATTTTGTTAATATTGACATATACAAATATACCATGTATTCAATATCTTTTATTTATAATACCCATTATATATATATATATACACACCATATTATATTCATTATATTTTTAATAATAATACCATATAATTAACCATAGATTTAACAACTGTCTCTCTATATGACACACCCACCAAATGCTGAATTTAAACAATAAATTAATTATTTCATGTTATTTTCCCTTAATAAAACTTTTTTTTTTTTTTTTTTTTCCCTTTTATTTTTGACTACTAAAACAACACCTGAACTGTACTTGATATAGCAGACAAACGTCACTCAAAATCACAGAGAATGACATGTAATTTTACACATCACACACACACACACATACAATACATTTTTACTTGTTATTATTCAATATACCTGAACAGTACTGGAAATCACAGCTCTCTGGCCCTCGATTTCGCCGAGTGATTTCTGAACGAGCAGGTTCACTAAACACGTCTGCACCAGTTGTCGAGTAGACTGGTCCAGATTCTGCACACTGATCACCGACTTCTGCACATCGCTCACTTGACAGTACACGTCTGCTCCCACTTCTATCACAGCGCCATCTGTTGTGAGAAGCTGAAAAATGGAGTAAATAATGGTTCAGCCATGGCAGAGGATGTTTTAAGATTAAATTATCAGATGTTTGACCCATATCTGGTAAAAAAAAACCCCAAAAACCTGGTATGGGAATTCTATGACCCATGTCTGGTAAAAAAAAAACCACCCAAAATCTGGTGTTGGAATTCTAGAGTATAAAAGATGTTTTATTATTTATGTTTAATTTTTTGATGACAGAATTGAATAGAACTGATATACAAGAAAGTGAATCTCTCTTATAAATATAAACTGATGAAGTTTGATCTCTGAAATGTTTTATTTCAGTATAAGATTTATCAATGGTTGTTACATACTGAATATATCACAAGATAAAAAATATTAGACTTTAACATTGTTAAAATCTAAGAAATATGATTTATTTAAGTAACAGATAAAGAAAACTATTTATACAGGACAAAAAATATATGTCTTCAGTATGTTTAAACTCTAAGAAATATGATTTATTTAAGTCACAAACAAACAGAAATATTTATACATGACAAAAAATATACATCTTCAAAATGTTTAAGCTCTAAGAAATATTTAAATAACAAATAAAGAAATCTATTTATACAGGACAAAAAATATATGTCTTCAATATATATATAAATTCTGAGAAATATTTAAATAACAAATAAAGACAACTGTTTACCTGTTTCGGGGGGACATTAAATGCTTTAATTCTGACATCAACCTTATGGAATCTGTCAACATATGGGAGAACAAACACCATACCTGAAAACCAGAATAAAAACAAAATGAAGAAATAGATTTTCGTCATCACTTTGGACAGATTATTATTAACTGCAGCTATGTATAATTACTGAGTTATTTCCCTTCCCATCCACCATTATATGACTATGACTATACTTCTTGTTCAAGGGAAAACATAAAAATCCATCGTTGTTAACTAAAGATATCACTACTATTAATGTGTTTTTTTTTTGTTAATTTTTATTATTAATGTTATTATTTATTTATTTATTATTATTGTTCTTGTTATTGTTATTCTCTTCTTATTATTATTATTATTATTTATTTTAAGACAACTTATTTTTGTTTTTTATTTTTAAAGTCATTTTTTTTTTTGACTGCATTTTGTGAAGAAAATTTATCTATAAAAATTTAATTTAAAATTTTTTTAAAAATCAATAATTATTTTCCTAGATTATTATTACAACCATTATTATTATTATTTTATTACATTTTTTTTTGCAATTTAAAAATTTTTTAACAAAATTTTTAAAAATATTTCATTTTGTGAAGAAAATTATTCACATTTTTACCTCCTTTTGTTCCAACAATTAAAAACACAAAGAATAAATAATCCAAAAAATTTACAAAATTTAAAAAAAAAATAAACACAATTAGAATTTCACATGTTTTCAAACTTAACACGATTAAAAAAACACAAAAATAAAAATGACATTTAAAAATTTTGGATAATGTTGTTTTTTAAAATATATATGTATTATCATTTTAAATATTGTCTTATAAACAGCGAATAAAAATGGAGTATAACAGGTTAATGATTTGTTTTTAATCTGTAATAATTCATGAGCACTGAAAAAGAAGATAAATAGCAATTTTGTGAGTGCATTATCAGCCAATTATATGATTGCCAAACTTTATTAATAGCAGAAACTGATTATTATGAACAAAATTCTCATAAGTTGTTTGTTCCTATAACCATATATATAGTTAAAAAATAAAAAAATAAAAAAATAAAAATAAAATAAAAAAATAATAATAACAAATAAATAAAAAAAAAAAAAATAATAATAACAAAATAATAAAAAAAAAAAAATAAAAAAAATAAAAATATAATAATAAAAAATAAAACAAAATAAAATAAAATAAAACAAAACAAAAAGGTAAAAAATAAAATAATTATTTCAAAGATCACAAACAATATTTAATCCCTATGTTAGAACATAATTCGTGTATTTTAAGTACAGTTTACTTAATAAAAACTAAATACCTTAAAACTGAACCAGACAGAGACAGGTAGAGTGAGAACATACAGCAAGAAGCAGGTGATTATTACAACAAAATGGCAGACGCGACCAATCAGAGGTGAATATTCTGTAATAGAAAAAATATATAAATATATAAATATATATTAACTCAACACAGGAATCAATATTTTAAATAATATATGACATTAAAAAAAAAAAAAAAAAAACATTAAAATATTAAAGACTTTATTTGTACTGGATTAAACTTGTTTCTAAAAAAAAAAAAAAAAAAAAAAAAAAAAAAGAAGATTAATCTGGGTATAAATAAACAAAACAAAAAAGTAACAAAACAACAACAACAACAACAACCAAAAAAAAACATGGGATAAAAAGAAAAAGAAAATAAAAGAAAAAGGAATACTTTTATCACAGAATTCTAAAACATTAAAATGAATATTTAAATGTATTTGAAAAGAAAGAAATACATGTACATACACTTAGCATACACTGTCACATCTACATGTTTTTATCTGGTTATCTCTGTATGCATTCTTTCAAAACAAATTATCTATAAAATACCTATAAAATGAACATCTGAAGCTGATGTAAAACTGATAGGTGATGAGTAGGTGAAGGCAGACTTGTATTTGTGGTTGGGATTGTTATCATAGGTGAAGACAGACTTGTAATTGTGGTTGGGATTGTTATCATAGGTGAAGACAGACTTGAAGTCAAAGGCTGATTCCTCTGTCTCTTCAGGATCATTTGTTGGTAATCTGGTGTACTTGACTGACATCCTGGCACTTAAACTTCAAACATTTCCTTCTGAAAATTAGTATTTGTTTAATAACATCTCAGCATATTTTAACATTCATATTTACTGTCTGGTATAATGATGATAAAGGCATAACATTTGTTGCTATATTCTCATTACCTACTAACATTTTAGTTAGAGATATTTAATATGCAGCCTCTTGATAATATGACACATCCTAATAGTAATACTCTAACTACTGGGCCATAAGTATAGTTCTACTTCTGGCATTGTTGGCATTTATAAATATTTTAAGGTCAATAATATCTTGTTTAGGTCTACGCCTTGTCAAAAAAAGGTTTTACTAGACACCTTACTACAATGTACTATTCTGATTCTACTGCAAACATAAAAAGGATGTAAAATTACGATACAGGACAACAATTTATTTAAGCACTGTCGTGAGTGAAGTTTGTCAAATCAACCAATTTTCCTTTCTTCATTCTAATGAAAATAAAATATTTACGATAAATAAAATAATCTAATGTTATTAGTATATCATTTAATTTTAAAAACTTACTGTAAAAATGTGAAAGAAACCTGAATTTTCTTTAACTCTGAAACGTGAATCAAAAGGTAAAAAGATGAAAGTAATTTATAAACTGTTAATCATTGCAGCTGTTACTTACAGAAAAAGTGCCAAGAATATTTATACTTAATATTTATATGAAATTACTCTAAAGTTTGAACTGCAATTATATTTTAAAAACCGAGAAACTAATCATTTCGCAATATTTAGTTTTTATTTCTGCGTAATGGGGGACAACTCTAAATAACTATTTTTTCATTCGTAAATTCCTCCTTTCGATAATTAGGCACGATGAAAGTGTTTTATATTTATATATATTCATATATAAACCAGTTCAGGTAATTGTGTTTAATGATGACACAGACTATTAATTGTAGTAGTTTGATACATTATTATTATTATTATTATTATTATTATTATTATTATTATTATTATTATTTTAAATTGTTTTTTGTTTTTAAATACAAAATGAAAATCTATTTCTGAATTTAAAATGATTCGGTAATTGTTATAGCCCCTTGCTTTTTAATGTGCTCGCTCACAGTATAATTATATCTGAAAAGAAGAAGATAAAAAAGGTAATATATTGCTTAACGTAGCACAGAAACCTACCATAAATTTTAATAAACAACCTTTTTTTCCTTCTTTCTTTTTTATACACCAAAATTTTATCGCATTTCTAGCACCTGCCTTGGCAGATGTTCAAATATTTTAGCATTTAATACCAAAGCAATAAGTTATTAAAAAAAAATTAAATAAAAAAAAATAATAGGCAATAAGTCCAAATGCTGAACCTTTGAAAAAATATTGTTCCAGATTTTTATTATTATTATTATTATTATTATTATTATTTGTGATGACAGAACAATATTTAGCATAATAAACAAATAAAGTTACCTGATGAAAATTATTGGCTATTTATTTATTTTTTTATTCTAAAATGACGACAGATACATTACTAACTGATTCAAAGCTATATTTTGCTAACAACTATCTTAATGTACCTCTGAAATTACTAAGACAACTATAATGGCGATGTAAAAAGGTCGTTTTAACAACTCAGCATATCGAGACTCTACTGTCTCCCCCACCCCTTAACGTTCCAAACTGTTAGCTGTGATCGGTTAACGAATGTGACTTGACCGCGACAACGAGGCTGTCCAGTGAGGATTGCAGTTTTCATTTTTATATATTATACAGAACAATTTTTAAATTATTTATTTTTATTTTAGCGAAATAATAATAAATTATAATTTTTTTATAGCATGCATATTATTATTATTACTATTGTTGTTGTTGTTGTTTATTATTATTATTATTATTATTATTATTATTATTATTATTATTTTACTTTTCATCTGCTTGTGTCAAAGATATTTTTTGAATTGTGTATTCCTAAAAAGAAAAAAAAAAACAAACAAACAAAAAAAACGCCTCCGCTATTTGTTTATTGTTTGGATTAATTTGTTTGTCTTAGACGAAATTATATCACGTCGTAAAAAAAACGCATTCTCTGAAATACGATATTCAAAACATGTCTACGTCTCATTTTAGCTTTTGGCTTACCTGTCCAGTAAATAACAGACGACGATCAAGGTATGATCCTTTAGAATGACAAAGCAGGTGTAACATTTCTGTTTTATGTTAACCACAGAGAAAACGAGAAGAATCAATTAGTATAATGTGTATTCCATTAAATGGTCATGTCGGCAGAGAATTAAAATAATAAAAAAAATTTTTATTTTATTCCTTTTTTTTTTCTTTCTTTTCGTCTTTTTTTTTTTTTTTCTTTTTATTTATTTATTTTTTTTTTTTTTAATATATATATATATATATTTATTTATTTACACTAATTGAGAAAAAAAATAAAAAAATAAAAAAATAAAATAAATACAAAATTAATTTGAAAATTTTATTTTTTTCATTTTTTCCCCCCTTCTTTTAAAATATATATTTTTATTCACACTTATGGAGCAAAAAAAAAAAAAAGAAAAAGAATATATGGGAGACGCTGATTGGATAGTGCTAATAAGAAAATAACTGGTAAGTAATTTGCAAATAAACTCACTGATCAAATATCAAGAAACGTTCATGCATTTCCTTCGTTCAGAATACTTACAGAAAGAATTGTAGCGTGACGTGTGGAATTCTAAGGCCTACATAACCGAAGTTTTATATCTTGAACTTATAACTAGATTAAATAAACACTGTTAATATATCTGAAGTTCACTTAACAATTTTAACAAAAAAAAAAAAATATATATATTTTGTTTGATTGATAATGCACTGTTATTCCGGATTTAGAAGTACAAGTATCAACCGATCTATATAACAGATTTTAAGTAAGCGTTTTTAACGCCTTTTCGGGTAATGGCTTGGTTCTTAAGTCTTCCGCGACAGTTTTAAGGAAAATAACTGAATACACAGTAACATCAATTAGAAATTTGTAGTCATATGCCGAACATAAATTACGCAGCCATTTATAAATATGGCGAACATATTTCAAAACAGTTCAAAAGGAAATAATTCAATGAGATAAACATTTTTCGAAACAGAAGATAACTGCTTTGTACTTAATGTGTGGTTAGTTCTACTAATAATAATAGTTTGGAGATTAAAGACGGATGTTAATGGATGATAAAATCAGGGTGGGAAAAGTCAGAGACAGTCGGAACGGCTTGCACAAGCAACTGATGTTTCCCAGAATATTAAACGAAACTGTTGTAAAGACAGATCCATTCAGATTTGTTTCTTGGAAACACAGAACTCATTTTCCGTCCATTTTCGGAGAAAAAGCTCAACTTCGTGCACCAGAAGCGGATCTAAAACAAAAGGGTGCTCAAGCCGTTTGGCCGAAAGTTCGAAAGCTAGAAGAGGAACGAAGAAATGGAAGTAACTTTCAAACCCGTGAAAAAACTAAACAGTTCGGTTTTGTTGTTCCTGAAAATAAACATGACGAAGTAATCGAAACTACGAGAGAATTTAAAAGAAAAGTTTTAAGGTTTAATGTTAAATTATTAAAAAAGGACAGAGATATACAACCCGGGCATTCGGCTAGACAGTATTTGCAATACTGGCGGAAATCATCCATATATGAAATGCCGTGATTCGATCGTCGTTCCAGCAGAAGCAGACGATACAGGAAGATGTAATGTTATAAAACGTCAAGGCTATCAGGATCGAAATATAATTTTTTCACATCTTAAAATTCCACCAGTGCCTTATCAAATATCAAAAATTACGAAAACGGTGACGTTTCAGAGACTGGATTTTCTGAAAGGAACTGAAAACAGAGATCCAAGAAAAGGACAGAAGCATTTGAATCACAAAAACGGATCAAATGGTAACGATTCGATAGGATCACTTGACACAGCTTCAAAACTGACAGAAAAAAACTGTCGTTCGAAGATTAATTATCCTAAATATTGGATAAATTCTAACAATAAAACACTGAAAAAGTGTCAAAATGATTTGGATATGTGCAGAATTTGTTCTCCTTCGTCTGAAAGCTCCGGTATGTCTTTTGACTTCCTGCACCGAGAACTCTGTGTGTTAAACCCAACTTCGACAACGTCGTCTGGAAACAGGTACACTAGAATGAAACTCGCACATATTCTTAACAGTTGAATATCAGTATAAGTGAGTATCGTTCTAAAAAGTATTCAGAAGCCAAGTATTTCTGTAAATTCAGTGGAATTTTTGAATTCACGAGCAGAACAATTAAACCCTAATTCTAATTTGAAGTGTACACAGATATGCAGAAGTGATTTGACTGATTAAAAATGTTTCTAAATTTTTTATTTCGTAGATAATTGTATTTGTAAACTGTATGTTAACATTATATCGGTTATTTGCGACTAACAGTATGAAATTCAGCTCTTTCCAACGTGTTATGGATATATTATATTATATAGTAATTACTTACTTATCGTTTTATACAGAAAAATAACAAAGTTACATGTGTTTTGTATTTTTTGCAGATAATTTTTATATAATTTATATTTTTATGTACGTCTGTATTTTATAAGTAATAAAGTATGCTTCGTGTATCAAGGAATTGTGATGAATGTTCAATTAATGATACAGTAAAGTCTCTCTCTCTCTCTCTCTCTCTCTCTCTCTCTCTCTCTCTCTCTCTCTCTCTCTCTCTCTCTCTCTCTCTCTCTCTCTCTCTCTCTCTCTCTCTCTCTCTCTCTCTCTCTCTCTCTCTCTCATTCTCAGATTTTCTTAAACCTTAACAAACTTTCCACTTTATATTATATTAATCTTCATACGTATCTCCTCTATTCCATTACAGTGATATCTTACGTAAGACCAAAGTCACTTGACTTATCACCATGTTATCAAATATCTGTTTATAAATCTACTAAAGCTATCTTTTGCTGTCAGTTCGCGTTATTACGACAACCACGCTGCCTTCTGAAGAACGATCTCTGTGTTCTTCTCTCGCATTCCCATCACGGCGGTAATAAAGACCATTTAACCCCACCAGCGAATCGATTTTGCACGTAAGGCGATTACTGAATTAGTGTCTTTATCTTAAGATGGCCACACACTGCTCTCCTTTGTTGCCTGCTGAATACATTAACTGCTTCTCGTGTAGCGAAATGTGAGGTGAATCTCTAGGTGTGATTGATTCTGAAGCCAGCAAACGTGATAAGGTTTTTTTAAGTTGAGTGCACTGAAAATAAAGCAATTAATGACTTTTTCCAAGTGGCCAATAGAGACCATAGTAAGAAAACTGCTAAAACAGAAACTCCGAAATGTTCTCGTTAATGATGGTTTGTCGGATTTGGTCAACGTAGTAAGAAGACAATAATTTCATTAAGCAAGGGAATGTTTTCGATAATGATGTTTTATTGGATTTGGTCAAAAGGATAATTGTAGTAGGAAGACAATGATTTCATTAAGCAAGGATATCAGGTAATATTAATGGAAGTACTTTACATCATCATCAGTAGTAATGACCGATCTCTGTCTTTCTGTTGACGATTCAAAATTAATTTCTATTACGGAAAACATTCTAATTGTTCTCTTTGTGTTTTCGGTTTTGTTCATCTTTCGCATCATCAAAATCGACTGATTCTCTGTGTTTGTCTGCACTGAGAATGCTCCTGTTTCACCCTTTCTTTGGAAACGTTGCACCGTTTTAATTTTTAAACAAGAAATCAGCTTGCTGCTCGCAAAAACTTTGATTGATTTCGGAGAATCTATTCTCAGGGCGATGCGCATAATCTCTCTGTTTATTTGAAATGTTCTACGAGTCCTAAGAATCTTGTTCTGTAAATCAATCCGGTAACGATTTCGTTTAAATTTTTAAAACGTTGTTCGTGTCTCTGACATCTTTGAAAAAGTGTTTACGTGAATTCGGAGTGTTGAAACTTCAAACGGCTGAGCGATCGTAAATAAATTTGAACGAGGTCGTGTAAAATATTTAAACCAGGATAGAATAGAAAAAAACAAAGGAAAGAAACTATCGAGAATGTTACATAATAATAACTGGAATCCATTGAGGGAAGGTTGAAAAATGTTAATATAATAAACTTAGTAAAATAAATAAATTAAAAATAAATAAAAACGAAGTGATAATCTTCATTAAAGATGGATAAAAATATAATCCTAGTAAAATAATTATATTTAACAAAAAAATAAAAAAAAAAAAAAAAAAAGAAGAAGAAGCAGAAAACAAAGATTATATACTCGAGTAAAATAAATAAAACTATCTTCGATAAGAACAAAGAAATGACAATAGTGTGCAGAAGAGATGGATTCCACAACGTTGTCGCAGTTGTTGAACGAGGCATACGTCCCCGCCGACCAGCCAAAGGTAATTGGCGACTACATGATAGACAAAGTGATAGGCGAGGGACGTTTTGCTTGCGTGAGAGCAGGAATACACAAACTTGTTCAGGGCGAGGTAGGAGAATTTTCTTTACTGATACTTAATTTGTTATATATATATATATATATACACACACAATTTTTTCTTTATTATTATTATTATTATTTTTATTTTTTTTATTTTTTATTTATTTATTTATTTTGTTGTTGTTATTTTGCGAGTGCTATTTTTATTTATTTTAAATATAAAATTTAATTTCATTATATTAGCGGACACACGAGAATGTATTTGAAAGAAGAGCGAAAGTTACGGTATGTGTTTGAAAAATGGAAACCAACTGTGTGTGTGTGTAAGTGTACGAGAGAGAGAGAGAGAGAGAGAGAGAGAGAGAGAGAGAGAGAGAGAGAGAGAGAGAGAGAGAGAGAGAGAGAGAGAGAGAGAGAGAGAGAGAGAGAGAGAGATTGATTTATTAGTGACTGATTTTTAATACTTCAGTTAATGAATAGATTACGCAGAGATATATACACAAATGCAGTCATGCATAAATGCACAGGAACACTGACTAACGTACCAAATTTACCAGTAATAAATCAGAATCTCCAAAATGTCTCATAATTATGTATAATAATACTTTTTTATAAAGTGTAACGTTACGCCGCTGTTACGAGATATTTCAGCTGTTACGCCGTGTATTACGATTTCGTATTGCATGAGTTACATATTTACACGTATAAGCGCTCCAAACAGCACATGTCAAGTCTCTGACATTTCTTGTACATAATCCTGCCTTTGGGTGTCCACAATAATCCGATTATCCCAGTTAAGCAGTTTACACATGTCGTCGTCTTACCGTTGTTTTCTTCCAGAGGCTACTTCAACGTCAGAACATGTGTCAAGAATATTTTAACAGTATTAAATCTAGCGGCAGTGTTCTCATATGTAAACTTATATGGTATATTAATATACAGGTGTGTTATTTATGAAACAATAATGTACAGATAATCTTTGTAATTTATGAATTTTAAAAAGGTATTGTTATCTGTCAAGATTATAGAGAAACCTAGTGTTCGACATCCAGTAACTGTTAAAACTTAAAAAAAAATCATCAGCACCGTCAGCAACACCACCAATCAACGGTTTCTTCATAATCTTTAATAGCATAATCGTCATCATCACCATTACCATCAATTGCCATAACAACACCAATGGTTTCTTTTTTCGTTACATTTTATTTAATTTCTTAGGAATACTATTAGTTTCTAACGTTCACATTGACTGCCTCTAAAGAGAATACTTGACCGGGACATCATCATCATCATCAAAATCAGTTTAAATGAAAAAAAACTAAGCTAATGGTTTCGTAATGACGTTCGAATGAGACGGTCAGTCATTTTTCATTTGATTAACAGTACTAATACTAACAGCGTCTAATGTCTACACATATACACTATAAAGAAAATGCCAGATGTAGATTTAATAACGAGATTGCACTAATTGGAAGCCGGATGCATTTACATACGCGCTAAAAGAAATGCAATGAATGGTATAAATACAAGTAGACTACGCTAAATATGCAGTCAAGGGAATAAACAGAATGCTTTAGTCGTTCGTGGGATATGTTTACTAACATACTAACATATGCGATTCAGATTATGCACTAAAATTACGTTCCGTGGACTAGAATAAAAGTATCTCAATCGTAAGAAGCTCTGTAATGTATTATAAATGACATCATTAATTAATAAAATGATATATAAAAAATTAAAAGTTATGATGATGATGGGGATAGGTTTCTGGTGATAATACTTTAATAACAGACTCGATAATAATGTTGACGATGGTCATTACAATACCAATGAATAAAACAAAAATATGAATAAAAATTAAAAATTTTAAGTTTTAAATAAAATAAAATAAAATAAAATAAAATAAAATAAATGAATGAATAAGTAAGTAAGTAAGTAAGTAAGTAAGTAAGTAAGTAAGTAAGTAAGTAAGTAAGTAAGTAAGTAAGAAAGTAAGCAAACAAGCAAGCAAGCAAGCAAACAAGTAAATAAACAGCAAGAAAAACAAAACTCTAATCAGGAAAGGTATTCCAGGTGAAGTTTTTAATTCTCATTTGTTTACAGGTGGCGGTGAAAACTTTGTCTAAGTTTTCCGCGTCACGTGGTCACATACAGACATGCCTCTTCTACCAGGAAAGCGAAAATCTACGAAAACTCCAGCACAGGAACATCGTCAGACTGTACGAAACCATGGAAACGAAAAACACGTACTACTTAGTTCTGGAGATCATCACGGGGATCTCTCTGGCTACTTTGCTGAAGAAAAGGTTAAAAAAAAAAAAAAAAAAAAAAAAAAAAAAAAAAAAAAAAAATAAAAAACAAACAAAAAAAAAATAAAAAAATAATAAAAAAAACAATAAAAAAAAAAAAATAATAAAAAAAAAATAAAAATAAATAAATTAAAGAATTTTTTTTTCTGTTTTAGAAATAAAAATACTCCGTATGTTACATACAACAGCTGGATTTCTGACAAGATTATAAAGAAACCAGGTTTTTATGACATCCAGTAACTGTTAAAACTGAAAACAGATTAAGATATCGTTTAAAAAAAAAAAAAAAAAAAATCTATTTAAAGTCAATGAGAACAAATTTAATGAGTCAATGTGAATTAGTAGTTTAAGTTATTTATGTTTTATTTTTAAGGGGGACGTTGCCAGAAGAAGAAGCTCGCCACTTAACTGGTCAGTTAGCTGTTGGTGTCCACTACATGTCCAAGGAAGGTGTGGTTCATCGGTCAGTGTTATTTGGAAACTAAGCATCTTAAAATATATTTTGAAACAGGATTTATATGCTGCATTAAATTTACAATAGAGGTTGTTTGGTATTGTCGTTGTATGGACTTTTGATGCTATAAAAACAAGCAAATTTGAATTTAACCCAGAAGAAAAAGAGAGAAAAAAACAGGACAAAATTAAGACGATAGATATACATACATATATACAGAGACAGAGAGAGAGAGAGAGAGAGAGAGAGAGAGAGAGAGAGAGAGAGAGAGAGAGAGAGAGAGAGAGAGAGAGAGAGAAAACAAATACCAAAACTCAAAATTCTAAAGTTATATTTTAGTATAAAAATAAATTAATAACTTAAATCTCAGAACAGATTTGTTTTCGTTTCAGGGACATCAAACCATCAAATCTCATGCTACGGATGCCCGAGATACATCTCAAAATAATAGGTATTGTAAATAAATTATTTTCCTACAAAACTCCTCTTAGTCAGACAATTGGGAATATACAAGTAAGTCATTGTCATTTGCAGTTAACTGAAAAACGCACAGAGTTCATTTTTTTTTTTTTTTTTACCCTGTATGTTCTAAGTCAGAAATAATCGAGACATCTGACTGCCTCTAGGCCATGAGAGAATATTATTATTATTATTATTATTATTATTATTATTATTATTATTATTATTATTGTTATTGTTATTATTGTTCAGATTTTGGGCTCAGCGCCACCTGTCTGCCAGGACAAACTTTACGAGAGCAGTGCGGAACGCCGATGTACGCTGCGCCAGAAGTTTTCGGGAAGCAACCATACACAGCGTCCGTAGATGTATGGAGCATGTGAGATAATTATAGTAATAGTAGTAGTAGTAGTAGTAGTAGTAGTAGTAGTAGTAGTAGTAGTAGTAGTAGTAATAATAATAATAATAATAATAATGATAATAATAATAATAAATAATATAATAATAATAATAATAATAATAACGACGTCGACGACGATGATGTTGTTGAAAGTGATGATGATAAGAAGAAGAAAAGAAAAGAAAAAAGTTAAAGAGAAAAGGAAAAAAATAAATAATGCCTTTCGTCCATTTATCGGTTTGAAAAAGCAGCCTTTTCTAAGGGACATAACTCTGATGAAAGACGAAAATTAGCAACTGTTTTTTTTTATAATTTATAATTTTTATTTTATATTGAATTCTCTCCCCTAGATGGCACGAAGGAAATCTTTCAAACTTAGCGTAAACTGTGCCAGTTACATCTTTCTCTTAATTTCTTTGTGAATATTTGACAAATAGAACATTCGAAACCTTTCAGTAGTAGAATTAAATACATTTATTAGGTGTACAAAATCTGACTGCTGTTTAAATCCGTGCGTTTATATTTATTTATTTATTTAATTTTTACTGACAGGGGAGTGGTTTTGTGTGAAATGCTGACTGGGATTTCACAGTTTTTCTCTGAAGCTGGCAGCATGAACACGTTGTTGAAAGTGTACAGCATTGCGACCACCTCCACCTCGTTACCATCATATATATCAAAAGGTAGGTGGAGAGAAAGACATTGGGATATATATAGAGAAAGGTAGGTGGAGAGAACAACATTGGGATATAGAGAGAGAGAGAGAGAGAGAGAGAGAGAGAGAGAGAGAGAGAGAGAGAGAGAGAGAGAGAGAGAGAGATTTATCAAACGATAGATCGTATTAGATCGTTTAAAACTACTTAAATAAACAAACAAATAAATATATAAAGATTAGGTGCTTTTGTCAAGGATTGGTGGATATATAAAAAAGCAAATTACATAATCTTATTGTAATTTTAACTCAAGGGAGGAAAGTAGGAAATAGTTTTGAAAATCTCATTTTGTATTTTTATTTTCAAATCTTTATTAACAGATGTTGATGACAAATTTCATCAACAAGTGACTTTTACGCGCGTTTTGTATACGAAATTAGACAAATAAATAAAAGTAATTTGAAAAAAAAAATTAAAAAAAATTAAAAAAAATTAAAAATAAAGGAAAAGTTTAGTACCTTAATACTTATCTCCCTTGATTAAAAAAAAAAAAAAAAAAAAAAAAAAAAAAAAAAAAACTAAATAAAAAATAACGAATGTTAACCGATACAGTGGTTATCAAAAATACAAAACTGGTTAATCTAACAAGCCAAAAAAAAATGTACGATCTTCTTCTTATTATTATTTGTCAAAAGAACATTTCATAGCAAAATTCCCAAGAAGATATTTTCATTTGAATTAACGAAACAGTTCATGAACATTATCGCAGATTTATCTTAAATATATTTCTACTCCAGACTGTGCAGACATTTTGAAGGGGATGATGTGTATTGATCCATCACGTCGACTCACAAGTGCACAAGTTATACAACACGGCTGGCTCAAGCCCGCCATTAAAGACAACTCTGTAAGAAGGGAGACAACTGGAATAATAAATTACGACATACTACACTTAATATGCAGGAAATACAATTATGCATACAGAGACGTGTACGATTCTGTGCTCGAGAATAAGTGCAACCACTTCAGTGCTGTGTATTATATATCGTTGGCAACATATCAACAAAATGGCGACCGAATTGAAAAAAAAAAGTAGAAGCTAGACAATAATATGCAAATTAGGAGAGAGAAAAAGGTCGTTATCTGAATGACATTTCTTGTAGAATAGAACTTGTGATAGTTACAGTTTAGTTATTGCGTAGGAATAAACAATGGATGAATTTAATTGTACTAGTGACCATTCTTTGTTGATAATATAGATAATAAACCAGCGAAAAAACCCGAAGGTTGCCATGTATTTATATAAAAATGTAACTGTACATTTGATGACTGAAAAAGACGATCGTCCAGAAGAAACGAAGAAAGTAAAATGGTAACCTTTCGTTTGGTTATGGGCTAGTTATATTAATATGACACTTTATTATTAGCAAAGGATGGTGTTGAGAAACAAAACAGTCATTTCAAAGTATACAAGTTAATGTAATGATTTCGTGTGCAAATCGTAGTGCTCTGTTAAGAAAAGGTACACTGTGTGAGCGCGTACATGTATGTGTACGTATGTATGCGTGCGTGTTGTATTTGTTTTTGTGTATATGCATAGGTTATATATCCGAAGTGTAGGACGATATCTAAACTTATGTTTGTGTTATTATGAAACAAAGAAATAGATTGTTTCTTTATTTTAGGAATAACGAAATCAGTGAGAGACAGTATTTAAACGGATGATAGTGCAATAATAAACGTTCGAATCATATTTACATGTACTGCCATTAGTTGGGGAATAACTTAATTCAAAGTCACAACATAACATTGAGACCTGTATCTTTTTACAGTTCATAGTTCATATTTTGGATCTTCTGTAGAAATAAATACTCTACAACTAATAAAAGTATAACGAAACATTATTTTATGCGCTGTTTTCGGAGAACTGGTTGTGTAATGTATTTTTTATTATCTTCAAGCACTATAAGGTCTGTACATTAACTGTGAATGAAATTACTGCTGAAAAATAAAATATATCAAAATTTGAAAATCGTTCGTATTTAGCTTACTTTGTATTTGCCTTCTGATGTGTCTAAATTTATAAATAATACTAGTTTACTATCAACTGTTATAACCACTGTATTTCTGTTACGGATAAAGTAAAATTATAAAAACCAGTGTAGATGATTCAATGGTAAAAACACAGACTACAAACACAGGGCAGACGAAACGTGGAAAGGCAACAGGCAATAGACCAGGCGTTGCCTAGGATCACACGACAGACAAGAAGGCTATTTAAAGCCTTAAGAGACTATCAGGTTGTGACATAACTATGATTCTCGTTGTCATGGTGCCAACAATAAAAGACGTCACACATAAAAATATTAAAAAAATAAAAAATAAAAAAAAGAAAAATATTAACAATAACAGCGATAAAAAGAAGACGCTTATATCAGTCAACATGAAATAGCTAATCTTGTGAAATCGGATCTTTATAGCAGAAGACCCTCGGCAAACTGTGAACTTGATTAATTTTAAAAGGCTGGGGAATATTACTAACAACAGAACGTTAAGCGGAAATTACGATTAGCTGAACGCATACGAAAAACCCCAGATATAAACTCGCTACAAAGGTTCTTTCCCCAATTTGAAATCCATCAGTCAGGAATCGTCGTACGAAAGAAACAGTTCTGATTATGACGAAGCGATTGGCGGTATGTCCACGCCATCTTTAACAGTCAAGCGTAATCGTAATAGTCACTGAATAATAAAACTGGAACAAGCGAAAACGACATGAAGAGCTGTAACGAACGGGCTGCCTCTGATGCAGTGGTACAAACTAGTGCTAACTGTATGAATAAAAATGTACAAGTTAGAAGACTGGGCACAGTGAAAGTTCCCGAAACTATTCTTGCTAGTGCGAAGGACAAAGAGAAAAATCTGTGCGAGATTCGAGCTCCCGCAGTCAAAGTGACGTCATCATTTTTAAAAGAGTAGGTTGTGTCCCAGTTATTTTTCTTTCGTATCAAGAAAAAAAAAAAAAAAAAAAAAAAGAAGAAGAAGAAAAAAGAAGGAATAATAATAATAATAATAATAATAATAATAATAATACGAAATATGCCTACAATGTCATAGCTTCATAAAACATCGAGATCCGTTTCATTTTAAAGATCACATTTTGTATATAATAATAATAATAAAAGTAATAAAAAATTAATTCATAAATAAATAGATAGGTAGATAGATAGATAGATAGATAAATCAATAAATAATTGTTTAGATAGGATATGTTGGTATTATAACCACTAAAGCAATTAGAAAGATGGTGAACTCAAAAGTTAATCCATACCTAAATACAGAACAAATGTATACACACACACATACACTCACGCACACGCACATACACACAAACTTACACCCGCATTTAATCTAAATACATTCCCAGACAAACAGAAGTAAACAAACATACATTAGTGGTGTGAAAAATACACAAGCATGTACGAGCGAATGCACAAACATATACACACCTACACAAAGGAAGTTGACAAATGCTACGGAGTAATTTTTGGTTGTTTAATAATGCAGATTTTAATAGAATTACTTTTATTCTAATTTGTGTAGATTTCTGACCAGCGAGCAAAACGAGAAATCAGAAAACCGTACAAGGATTATTTTTAGGGACTTTCAGAAAAAACTTTTTGAAGGTTATAAACTGGGTATAATGGATGTTATGAAGGTAGACAACCAGTAAATGTATTAATTTTTATTTTCATCACACACACACACACACACACACACACACACACACACACACACCATATCTGAAACTTTAAAATAATTTTCTTTACATATATCATATGATCAAAATAAAATGCCAAATATTTGATAACCTTTAATCTATTAAAATCCCGAAATATCGACAAATGCTAATATATGAATTAACGAATACATTTTTTCTTTATTATATACCTTCAGTAGTACCTATAATTTAATTTCGGAAGACTGATTTGTTTTTAACTTGCATTACCTTTAGTATGAAAAGCTAAGTAGTCATAAAGCTACGAAGCTGACATTTTTTTTTTTTTTTTTTTCTGGCGAAGTCATTTGATATAATTACAGACTTTACAGCAAGACTTACAAGCGAAACTTTATTCATAATTTATTCATAATTAATAAAATAATTCGTATGCAGCAGCAGTAACAACAACAACACGAACACGAACAACAACAACAACAACAACAATAGTAATAGTAATAATAATAATAATAATAATAATAATAATAATAATAATAATAATAATAATAATAATTAATCCAGGCATGCGATTACGAATTCGAGAAACAGATGAATCGACGTTGTAATAAAGCCATTTTGCCGCCGTTACCGGCAAAACGTTGTGCACCGGAAGACGATTGTGTCACGTGCGCTGTGGAACTACTGCAGTATAACCTAATTCACGGACCAGCTGCAATGAACTCATATCAGTTTAGGTCTCACAATTTAATTTTTAATTTATTTATTTATTTATTATTATTTTTTTTTTTACAAGTCTTACCAAGAAAACATATTAATTAATTAATTAAACAAATAAAAAATACATATTTAATCCAAAGTTAATCCGTAAATTAAATCTATGTATGTATTCTCATGTAAACAAGAATGCATTTGAAAATTTAGAATTTTAAGGCAGTCTTATATATACCACTAAAAAAACCATACATGCCATCATAAAAATCCATCACCCGAATGGAAAATACGTTTTGTTTCCTTTTTTTTTACAATCCGTTCTTAGAATAAATTGTGAGGTAACTGACGAAAATAATATTAAAATTACTTTATCACCAATAATTACGCTAATGATTTTAACAATAATAAATTAACAAATTTCGAATTTTTTCTTTTTCTTTTTCTTTCATTGTTTTTCTGCTACCACTAACTGAACTTAATTAACTCTTTTTTTTCTTTCTTTCTTCAATATGTATTTTTACTACAGACCTGTGTCGCATTTTAACCACACCACCAGAAACGCATCGTCCAGGTTTTCGCAGAACAATCCCTCCCTCAAATTTCACAGTGCCTACTCACGCGAAATCATGGCCAATATGGCTTTGCCACAAATCCTGCGCGAAGCCATTGAGCACCGACGACGCTCGTTAGAATCGAATGGCGTACAAAAATCGAAAGCGCATGTCAATGGCGGGGCTAAACAACGGACTGGCAAGAAAAACAGATCACCCAGGCACAGCAGGCAGGGTTTAACATCAGATCAAGAAACAGGTGAATTAATTTCTCGTAATTAGGGTTATAATTATAAAAACAACGACGACGACGCCAACAGCAGTAATAATAAAAAAAACGACTATTATTATTACTACTACTACTACTACTACTACTACTACTACTACTACTACTACTACTACTACTACTACTACAACTCGACTATTACTAAGTATATTATGAAAATAAAATATAAAATAATAACATATAGTTGATACTTCAAATCCATTATCATGTGTTTAGATACATTACTCTTATTACATAATTATTATTATTATTATTATTATTATTATTATTATTATTATTATTGCAGATTATGAGAGTACAAATATGGATGAGTTAAACAGTGTTATCTCTGGACATAGTATCACAATTAACATTCGCAATCGTAACGAGATGACTAATTCGTATAGAGAAAATGCCTAGCTAACAAATTAGCAACGAATAATCTATCTATCTATCTATCTATCTGTCTGTCTGTCTGTCTGTCTGTCTGTCTGTCTATCTATCTATCTTTGTAACATGCATAATTTAATTAAGAAAATTTCACATTTACACTGACAAATATTTCATTTTTAAGTAATCATGCACAATCTTATTTTAAAGCAATCATTTTACATATTTGTGAATGTTTAAATATCATTAAATTCAAATAAGTAAATAAAAATATAAATAAATCATGTAACAGGAAAATTTTAGTTTGATCACAGTACCTTCCAAGGATTTTTAAAATATATTTTGAGTGTCGCTAAAAAAATAATATATATTATTATGGATGTATTTACCTATTTATGGATTTATTTTTAATATAAATAATATTTATGGATTTTTAGAATTTATATATGGATTTTGTTAATTATATTAAAATTTATAGCTTTGCTACATATATCTATATATATTTATTAACGTTTATGATTTCGCTATTAAATTTCTTTTTCCTATTTCTTATGTTTTCTTGATATACTGTTCTACATATTTTTCATCATCATCATTTTTATTCATATGCTGAACCAGTTAGATTTATATTATTCCAGCGAATTATATATTTTTTTTATTCTGATACACATTGAACTGATGAATTTCTTACAATATTACTTTTAATTTTCAAAAGGGATAAATATTAAGAAAGCCCTCTGTGACAGCTCAGACTTGAAACGCGTGTTTTTAATACTGGATCGCCATTTTGTCTCTTTACTGTAATCAACTACCATGTCGTGACGGAAACAAATTACATATAAAACATTACCCGGTGTTTCTTCAAAATATATCATATTTTCATATCACAACAACAGCAATAACAACAACAACAACAATAAATAAATAAATTTCTAAAATTACGAATCATAACCAATAAATAAATACATAATACAAAATATTAGAAAAAACAGAATGCAGTTTTTATTCTTATGACCAACCTACAGAAAAACATAAATAAAATAAAATAAAATAAGATAAAATAAACAAATTAAAAAAAAAAAAAAAAAAAAAAAAAAAATAAAATAAAATAATAAATAAATAATGATGATGATGATGAAAATAATAATAATAATAATAATAATAATAATAATAATAATAATAATAATATGAAGAATAAGAAGAAGAAGAAGAAATAATAAATGAATAAAATTTAGGATTATACTAGTTTAGATATATTGTTCCTTAAAAACTATTTACTTAATGATATCGTATGGGACAAGCATGCATTTGATCCTTTAAATAAACATAAGCGGATGGATGACGTCACTTGAACCACCTGCGGGATCTCGCGCTAATTCTCGTTTTGTTACGCTTGATTTGTGCAACACTTTCTCAGCAATATTAAGAAATGTGTTTCGAGTGTTGTTCGTTACTGACAGCTAGAGGTAAGTGTGTGCTTTACTAATTAAAAGGGTTAGCCACACGCGGTTTTTGTATAATATTATTTTCCCAAATTAATAAACTTGAAGTTTCATTTAATGTTGCAGACGATAAGAGGGGAAAAGGGAACCGAAGGGATATTAAGTCAATTCCCAGTTCTTGACACTTTATTTTGGGGAATGTAATTTAACTATATTTGTCAAAAAAAAAAAAAAAAAAAAAAAAAAAAAAAATAAAAAAAATAATAATAATAAAATAATAATAATAATAATAAAAAAAAAAAAATTAATAAATAAAAAAAAACAAAATTAAAACTTAAAAACTGACAAAATTAAGAAAACAAAAAACCCAAAACAACCAGAAAAAAAAAAAAAAACCACAAAAAAAAAAAAAAAACAAAACAACAACAAAAAAAAAACAACCAAGTCCCGGAAAAAAAAAAAAAAAAAAAAAACATTTTCATTCTCAGTTCATGATAATGTCTGCAGTGAATTATGTTCATGACATTATTAACACTCCAGTTTAAAATAAATGTCTAAATATAAAATAATAATAATTCTATTAATTTAATTTTAAAAACAAAATTCATCAGGCATTCATATTTATGATATAGATTTTTTTCAAATAATAAAAAAAAAATATATATAAAAATAAAAATAAAAAAAAATAAATACAAAATTAATAAAAAATGTAAGTAATAAAACTGATAAAAATAATGGTTTAAAAAGTTCACCTGATTTTTTTTATTAGTTTAACCAGATTTTTGTTTACCATCACGAATCTCCTCAGCTTATTGTTACAAAATTTTTCATTTGTCATGGCTCACTGAAGTTGTTTTTGTTATCATGATGTATTCACAGACATGGTTTGTGGTCATTGTCAAGCCATGTAGAAATCGCACTGGAAACCAGCAGATAAATTAATATGACTTATAGAGGGAAACTTTACAAACTGTGTAAGGCTTAGGTTGACAACCTTGACATATTTTACTTAAAAAATAATAATTATTTTTCTTTTACATGGAGCTAGGATGGGGTAGATACAAGGTACAGTAGAAGAAATGAAGTGTTAATTAAGTTAGCAGGTTTTTAGATATCTAACAATGATACACATTTGTTGACAGTTTTAAAAATAAGAAGTAAAAAGTGAATATAAACCTGTATTAAGTCTGTATTCCTTGCAAAACATAATTTTGTCACAGCATTAAGTTTTATTTACTATGAAAATCTAAGCTGAATTTAGTTTTTTTTGTGTTAGATACGTAAAATGTTAAATGTTTGTTCAAGGTAATTTTAAAATTACTCTATTTATTTTACTTATTGTATTTATTTTTATATAAATTATATTTGTGGATTAATTATTTGGAATTTTTTTATTTTTTATGTTTTTATTTGTGTTACTTATGTTTTATTACTAGTACTATTACTGTTGTTATTGCTGTTATTATCATTATTACATTAATTTTTATTATCACAGATTTCAAAAAATGAAAACTCACAGGCTGTTCCTTGCTGTTTTCTTCATTTCATTTTGCCTTGGTGACAAGGATGAATTTTTTGTTAACAAGTTTGCGGTCTCCTTGAGGCAAGATTTACCGGATGCAGATAAAGCAGTTAAAGAAATTGCTGAAAGCCTAGGCTTTACTGTCGAGCATAAAGTATGTACATTAAGATATGAATCTGAAAATGACTATTGTCTATTTCAAATGTTACTGTGTCAGTTGGGTACATATTAAAGAAATGATGATATTATGTTTTAGAATAATTGCATTTATAAGATAAGCTAATTCTGTAAAATCTGATCATTGACTTTTGTTAATATTAGTTCTGATAAACCAGTATTTGTTGAAATAATTAATGAGATTATGAACTATATAAGCTTTTTGCTTGATGTTTTGTTTAACAAAGGTCATGCACACACACACACACACACACACACACACACACACAAAAAAAAGCTAAATAAATGACTTAGCATTTTTAACATAAGCATTATTAACATATACATGAACACACATATGTTTATTTTATGTATTTGTTATCACTATTAGTTATCACTATTAGTTTTATTTAAAAACAAAAAAAAAACAACAAAAAAACAACAACAAAACCAACTACACAAAAAACAACATGTCCCTTCCCCAATTTCCAGAATTGCAATTTGTGTTTATACAAATATCTAATTTTCATTAAAATCCCTCCCTCCAAACACCAGAACAACAACAACAAAAAAAAAAAAAAAAAAAAATCTGTTAATTGCATCTTCTTTCATCTTTTCAAAACATAACTTAGATTATCTTGATTTTGTTTTCAGCTGGAGAGCATCAGTGTTTATCTGCTTTCTCATTCCTCAGTACAACACAGGTCCAAAAGAAGTGCTGAGAGTCATTTGAACCGTCTGCAGTCACATCCACAGGTAAGTCTCATCATTTGTTTTTATCATCATTGGGTATCATTAAACATTCATTCATTAGCTTATTCATTCATTTACTGATATGATGAACAAAAATTAATAATAATTAAAATATTCTTTTTTTTTTTTTTCTTTTTCTTTGCCAGGTTCTTCATGCCCAGCAAGAAACTGAATTAATTCGAGAGAAAAGGGAGATAATTTATGACAAACAGCAGGAGTTTCCCATTAGAGATATCAGTGATCCTGCTGTCTACCATCGAGTTTCAGCTCCTCGGCTTTCAGTTAAAGATGACATTCCCAGGCCTGTCATTCACTTCAAGGACCCGTTCTACAAGGATCAGTGGTACATTGTAAGTTTCAGAACTTTTATATACCAGTAAAGTTTGCTTGAATAATTTTGGTTCATATTTATATATATTTTTTTTTTGGTTTTATTTGTTTATTATCATTTTTAAAGTTATTTTCTTCAATTTTTAATTTTTAATTTTGTGTTAAATAATATTTATGAAAACAGAAGAAGAAAAAGAATAAATTGCCCTACCCAGTATTTGATCCTAAAAGTAGAATATTGTTAAGACTGAATGGAAATGAAATGGTTTTTTTTATCATTTCTGTGGCTGCTGGATAATCAGAATGCCAATTGTTATTGTTATTTAAGTTACAATTTCATTCAATAGCTTTCAACTTTTAATTTTTAAAAAAATTTTAAAATATTTATTTGTGTAAAAAAAAAAAAAAAAAAAAAAAAATATATTTTAAAATTTTTTAATGTTTTGTATAAATGTTCTTGTTTTGTTTTCAGAACAATGTTGGCCAGAGTGGTGGTAAAGTAGGTCTTGACCTCAATGTTATGATTGCATGGCAGAACAACTTCAATGGCAGCAGCATAGTAGTCAGTATTCTTGACGATGGTGTTGATCACAATCACCTTGATCTGATTGACAACTATGTAAGTGGAGATTTTCACTAAAACTTATATCATAAAAAAAAAAGATAAAACAAATCCAAAAAAAAAATGATAATATATTTATATATAATCCCTGCCAAAAAATAAAACAGAAAAAGAAATTATAACTAAAAATTGATTAATATGATATTCCATTTTGTAAATTACTTTCTTAATAACATTTACATTTTTTTTTTCTCAGTCTTAATAATAAAATGTTTATCAGCAAAGCTTGTAAAGGAATAAAAGCCTTAATAAATTTAATCGGATTATAAACAGTTATTTTACACTGCTTATTAAACTTAAAGACCACTTTGTGAATCAGTCAGAATGTTATAAGTACCAGTTAATTTTGGGTCTTTTTATATATCATGAATAAATACTGCCTTTTATTGACAATTGCACTGACATCATTGGTCTTAAGTCAGATTGTGTTTGTAGATTTTTGTTGTTACACCTGATCATAATAATCGCTTTGGGTTTGTGAACATTCTTGAATATGGCTTAACTCAGACAATTCAAGCTGTCACAATATAATTTTAGCTGCATACATACTATTGCATTTCTAAAATTGTTATAATGATCATGATCAACATTATTATTATTGTTATTATTATTATTATTTTCATTTTTATTTTATTATTTTTTTCATTTTTATTTTATTTACTTTTATTATTATTATTTTGTTCTGTTATTTTTTTTTTAATGAAATTGTTGTAAGGATAAAACATGTAGTTATTTATACAATAGAAAATAGAAATAATTAACTTTCAGTTCATGGTATCAATACAGGATGAATAAATTTCATCTTTTTTTTTTAAATTTTTATTTTTATTTCTTTTAAATTTGAAGGATCCAAATGCGAGCACAGATTTGAATGATCTGACAGACAAAAGAAAAGACCCAATGCCAAACACAGAGGATTCAAGAAACAGGTAAATAAAACTGAAATATAAAATTGAATATTACTAAAAATAATTAAAATAAAATAAAATAAAATGAAATAAAAAAAACAAACAAACAAAAACAACAATGACAAAAAAACAAAAACAAACAAAAAAAACCCCACCTATATTTAACAAGTGTAAAATATACTACAAAACAATTACAAATGAAATTTATGATAATCAGTTCTGAAGCTGCATTGTGTCTTTTCAGTGTTGTTAGTGGTGAGATTTAATTAACAAATATGTGACTGTTATGAATGAAATTAATTACATGAAGTTTCATGGTAACAGTTTTATGCATGTTGACTATCGTATGTAAATTTAAAACATACACCCATCATGATCTGCATGAACCATTAATCACAAACCACAAAGTAGACGAAAACATAACTCACAAATTTTTCATCTAATTGAATTTTTTCATAGATCCTGACCAAGGTTGTTCATTTTCAGGTTTGGTTAAGATTTAAGAATGTGGTTGTGTGTGTTATATGTGGTGTGTGTGTATGTGTGTATATGTGTGTGTGTGTTAAGGATAAAATTGTACATGTGTGTGTGTGTTGTGTGTTTGTGTAAGCAAGCGCGTATGTGTATCTTTTGTGTGTTAAATTTATAAATCATAATTAAGGTTTTGATCTTTTTTTTTCTGCCTTGCTTAGGAGAACAGTTCAGGTAAGATAAGTGTAGTGTTGGGTTGGTTTGGTTACTGTTGTATATATTTAATTTTTATTATTATTTTTTATTCTGTTGATAATTCTAGGACATGGATTTTGTGGTTATAATTATTACTGTTTTGTTTTGTTCTTTTATTGGCTTCTTTTGCTGTTATATTTAAATTCTGTTGATTATTATTTAATGTGTTGATATGCAAATGAATATCCATTGTTTGCTCTAATATACATTACATACACATGCAAACCCACACATGATTAGTCAGTCATATCTAAACATTGTTGAAAAAATGTTTTTAAGAATTTTTTTTTTTTTGTGTAGCCTTTTAAAGTACAGTTTCATGTACTTGTCAAATATTTATGAAATAAATGTTATTTGCCTAATCTGTTTTTCAATGTTACACTATACAAACACAATCAGATATATTATATACACATATGTACAAAGTACAGTCATCTTTATAATTTAAATAAACTGGATTTTGTATAATTGTTTTATTTTTGTATATATTGGAAACGTTTAATTATATCTTGCATGAGTGAATATTTAGCATGCATGGATGGAGTTTGAACATACGAATCGAAAAAAATGCAAATTTATGACATCTGTGTTTTTCAATTATTTTTATTTTTATTTTATTTTTAAATCCATAAGCCAGATAGAACATGCAGTTTAAATGTGTATCACTGATAATTAACGACAATTTCTTTTTTTCTCACTATGTCGAAGCTAAAAATTATAACGCAGTAATATGGCTATTTGAGTCTATCTTTTATAGTGAAAAGTTAAAAACTATTTTTTTTTTAAATGCATGTGATGTGAAAATTAAATGTATACTGAACACAACAATGTTTATGTTAATGTCTCAGTCTGTAAGCTTATAAATAAAAACCAAAACAATAGTAATAAATAATAATTTTAATGATGATGATGTTGATGATGATAATGAAGATTATAAAAAATAAAGTAGAAAGACAACTGTGTCGATCCTTCCCAAATAAAAATCTTATCAGATATTTCTTTATATTATTTTCTAAACTAAACCTCCTGAGCATAATTAAACAAAATAATTTTATTATTATTTTTTTAAATATTATTATTATATTTCCTACAAAAGAAAACTGAAAAATTAATCAAGTAAAAATAAATAATCATGGATTTTATTCATCTGAAAATTTAAAAATTTAATGGGTTTTTTTAAATTATTCTTATATATATTTTTATTTAACTTCAGCCATGGAACTCGTTGTGCTGGTGAAATTGCATCCAAGGCTGGAAATAATGTCTGTGGAGTTGGCATAGCTTTTGGAGCCAGAATCGGGGGTAAATGTTTTAGTTATCACTTCACATGCAAAAATCCATGACAGACTGAGTATTAAAAAAAAAAAAAAAAAAAAAAAAAAAAATAATAATAAAAAAAAAAAAAATGGCGCATATAATAACTTAAAAAAAATTTTTATGATTTTATTCAGTTGTGGTGCATCAGACATAATTAAAATGCATTACTTAATTTAGATAATTTTTACGATTTTTAAAAAAGAAAGTTATTTTGTCTGATAAGCTGACATATTATTAAAATACCTTATTGATTATTAATTTATTCTGGATTGATTTATTAATTTATTTTAGGTGTGAGGATGCTTGATGGTAAAAATAAAGGTCATATCATCTGATAAACTGACATATTATTAAAATACATTATTGATTATTATTTTTAATTGATTTATTGATTTATTTTAGGTGTGAGGATGCTTGACGGCACTGTCACCGACTCTCTCGAGGCTGCAGCTCTGAACTTCAACATCGACTACATCGACATTCTGAGTGCTTCGTGGGGTCCAAAAGATGACGGCAGAACAATGGAGACTCCCAAACACTATGCAACTCAAGCTTTGGAACATGGTGCTAAACATGTGAGTGGAATATTAGAAATATTTTTACACAAAAACAAATGATCTTTTTTTTAAAATTTTGTTTGTTTGTTTAGGTCAGGGCTGTGCAACCTGTGGCCATGCAAAGGATGTCACCTCATCACATTTAATGTCTCCTTTGAAATCTAACGAAGCTGCTTGTCATATAAAAAACCTCATACAGATGCCATACACAACAATATGTCCAGTATTCATTTTTAGATCGGGACAGTTTTAAAGTTGTTTAATTTAATAAAAGTAATAAATAATATTAATAACCGCTTTATTTTGACTTTAATGGGAATGATGGAGAATGACGTCAGTTCTCATGGAAACAAGGTAAATGCACTCATTATTTATATGCAGCATTTTAAGTCACAGATGTTCACTGTTAGAAAGTTATGCAAAATCATGTATGTTACCCTTTCAGATTATGTGTAATCACAATGACATTTGTGCGGCCATAGTGTCAGTGAGAGTTAAAACACTTTGGCCTATAAAATCAGAAAGTCTGTGCACCCTTGGTTTAGGTTATAGTGTAGTTGTAAAACACAAGAGTAACAATGTTTAAATTTTAACATGGAAATTAAATGCATTGGACTGTCTAAGCAGCCTGATTTAAAACAGATGTAAAAATAGCATTCAAACAAGAATTAAATTTTAATGAATCTATTCCTGTTTTGTTGTTTGGGATGAACAGTATAGTCATTTGTCATAATAGGTTTGTTTATTTGGGAAATAATTTAGGAAATAGCTATTTTATTTCTACTGATAGGACTCTTATCATACAAGTTATCATGAATAATAGTATATACATTTTATTTTATATTTAATTACAGAAATGTAAAATGATAGTTAAATAGATAAACTGTTTCATTTTCACTGTCTTGTACCAGTTGGAATCTTAACACACAGGAGTAAATTATCATGAACAATATTATATACTGTCAGCTACTAACATTTATATTTATTTTATTACACAGAGGAAAATTAAAAGGATCAGTTAATGCTAGTTTGAATAGATTATATAAATAAACTATTTTATTTCCAAATTTTTTTTTTTGGGGGGCTAATATTATTCTTTTCACAGAGATGTAAGTTATCATAAATAATAATATACAGTGTCAGTTATAACATTTTTATTTAATTAATGTAAAAATGGTAGCTAAATGGATAAACTATTTCATTTCTACTGTGTAAAATGGTAGTTAAATGGATAAACTAGTTTATTTCTACTGTGTAAAATGGTAGTTAAATGGATAAACTATTTTATTTCTACTGTGTAAAATGGTAGTTAAATGGATAAAACTATTTTATTTCTACTGTGTAAAATGGTAGTTAAATGGATAAAACTATTTTATTTCTACTGTGTAAAATGGAAAAACTATTTGCTTTCTACTGAGTAAAATGGAAAAACTATTTGCTTTCTACTGTGTAAAATGGTAAAACTATTTGCTTTCTACTGTGTAAAATGGTAAAACTATTTTATTTCTGCTATGTTTTGCATATGTGTCATCATATGGGCCAATGGGTTGTCATGAATAATAACAACATACAAGGTCAGCTACAAAATTTTAAAAAAATTTAAATCTGTTGTACAGGGAAGACATGGGAAAGGAACAATCTATGCATGGGCGACTGGTAATGGGGGAGCCAATGATGACGACTGTGGTGCTGACGGCTACGTCTCCAGCATTTACACGCTGTCGTTTGGCTCCATCACAGACATGGGTCGACGGCCGTACTTCATGGAGAACTGCACTTCGACCTTGGCAGTGGTGCCCTCTGGTGGGGAGGAGGTAAAGGGAGAGGAGAGAGTGCACGACAGAGTCAAACTGAAGGTGGTAAGTTTAAAAACTTGATTCGTTTATAAAAGATTCGGTTTCAGGTTGTGTGTTGGAAAGGTTTTGTGACATTCATTCTATGAGGTTTTTTTTTTTTATTTATTGCTGAATCAGAGATTTCTGTGGATTCAGACTGTAAAACTTGATTATGTTTGGCTAAGATGGTATATTTTTTTGGTCCATTTAAAAAGAAAAAATAGTCTTGGACAAGTATCATTGCTTTTAATGCCATATTTAAATGTTTTATATCCTGAAACAAAAACAGTAAAAAGTAGTTAGACATCTTAACATTAATATGGTTGTCCTTTGATTTTCACTGAGTGTTATGGAATGAATTGTAACAATTGTCCTTTCTGAGAATGAGTCATCATTGTTGCTTATTAATACTCTAGTGACAAAGCATAAGGTGTCTGTTAGGCTAGTGACATAGTGTAAGGTGTTTGTTAGACTAGTGACATAGTGTAAGGTGTCTGTTAGGCTAGTGACATAGTGTATAATGTCTGTTAGACTAGTGACATAGTGTAAGGTGTCTGTTAGACTAGTGACATAGTGTAAGGTGTCTGTTAGACTAGTGACATAGTGTATAATGTCTGTTAGACTAGTGACATAGTGTATAATGTCTGTTAGACTAGTGACAAAGTGTATAATGTCTATTAGACTAGTGACACAGTGTAATGTGTCTTGTAGACTAGTGACAAAGAGTAACATGTGTCTAATAGATTAGTGACAAAGTTATAATGTCTATTAGACTAGTGACACAGTGTAATGTATCTATTAGACTAGCGACACAGTGTAACGTCTATTAGACTAGTGACAAAGTGTAACGTGTCTAATAGACTAGTGACAAAGTGTATAATGTCTATTAGAGTAGTGACACAGTGTAATGTGTCTATTAGACTAGTGACACAGTGTAACATGTCTATTAGACTAGTGACAAAGTGTAACGTGTCTATTAAACTAGTGACACAGTGTAAGGTGTCTATTAGATTAGAAACATCGAGTAAGACATCTGTAAAGAAACTTGTGTCAGTGAGTAAGGTGTTTATTAGACTAGTGACATAGTGTAATGTGTCTATTAGTAAGATGTCTGTAAAGAGACTTGTGACAAAGAGTAAGGTGTCTGGTTTCAGGTGACCACTGATGTGAACAACAAGTGCATTGAGAACTTTCAGGGGACTTCAAGTGCTGCCCCTCTAGCTGCTGGATGTCTGGCTCTTGTACTGCAAGCCAAGTAAATTGTTTTATTCTTTCATAACAATCAAATAAATCAACAATTTAATTATCCTTGTGCATTATATTAGCCTTTTCTTTTCCTAGCCAGTGTCTTATTTGTTTTATTTAACAAAGATAATGATGTATACTTTCCTGTCTGTTGTACAATATATAACAGGGTTTTTTCTTTAGTATATTAAAGTAGATAATAGATAGACAAGTAATGTGTCCTCTTTTGTATTATATGTTAAAAAATGAAATGTATGAAATCCAGGTAAATCCAGTAATAGTTAAAAAAATTGAATGTTTTAAACGAAATAATGTACTGCTGTATTATCAAGCAAAGGTTCATTTATTTCATTTTTCGGTCTGCTTGTAAGTACAGGTAATCTAGAATATAATTTTGTAAAAAAAATTCTTAAGATTTGTTTAACAGAAAATTACTTAAGTAAAATTTGTTGAATAAGTTAATTTTTATTTATAAATAATCATAGTATTTTCTGTGTATTCCAGTCCACACTTGACATGGAGAGATGTACAGCACATTGTTGTACGTGGTTCACGTTTGCCAAGCGTAGATAACTCGTGGATTATCAATGGCGCCAATCTACATGTGAGTCATTCGTTTGGTTTTGGTGTCATGGATTGTGGAGAGATGGTTAGATTGGCACAAAACTGGCAGATGGTTCCTGAACAGCATGTTTGTCACTACAACAGATTTGGACTTTATAAGTAAGTAAAAAAAAATAATAATATATATACATATATATGTGCTTGCTAGTGATTCTTGAGAAAGTATTAAGAAAAATGAACTTGTTTTGTTTCAAATTAGTTCAGTTTGGTTGTTTGACATCCCATTTGTATGTAATCTAGGATTGAATTTTAATTCTAAGATTCTGAAGCATGACTCCATATTTAAATATATTAATTTAATCCTTGTATAACATGATGTTAATGTAATGGCTGCCAATTTTTTTTAACAGTATAGAGTATGGAAATGACACTACTAAAATGTAGACAGATTATAGAGAAATTCAGATTGTGAAATATTTCATCACATCTCCATATTTAAATATATTTATATTAATCCTTGTATAACACAATGTTAATGTAATGGCTGCAAAAATGTTTTTACAATATAGTAAATGGAAAAGATTCTAATAATATGCAGACAGAAATTAAGTTTAAAAGATTAAAGTTGGAAATATTTCATCACAACTCCATATTAACATATATTTAATTTAATCCTTGTATAACACGATGTTAACATTTTAGCAGTGTATGCAGACAGAAATTAAGTTTAAAAAATAAAAAAAATTAAATTTCAGAGAAATTCACAGTAACGGTTTTACCCAGGACTACATTTATATTTCCGGAGGCTGCGTGAACAATGCTGAAACTCGCATCGAAGCTCTCGAACACGTCCAGATAAAGGTCAAAATCGACCACAATCGCCGCGGCGACATCCAGATATTCCTCACCTCCCCGTCGGGAACCCGTTCCGAGATGCTGTCCCCGCGGTCGAACGACGATGTGGTCGGAGGCGTCGACTTCACCTTCATGACCGTCCACTCGTGGATGGAGAGGCCGCATGGGGTGTGGTCGCTGGAAGTGCACAACAACCCAGGGTCATCCGGCCGGAGTCATTCCGGTCAGCTCGTCCAGTGGGAACTGGTGCTGTACGGAACCAGTGGGTACAGGTTCGACGACGTTTCAGCTCGTCACGTGCTGCAGACGCAGGTGACGTCACACACGTTGCAGGGACACCTGGTTCGGGTGATGGAAGAGGAGGAAAAGAGATCGAAGTTTTTGATGTTGCGGAGGCTGTCGCACGACGACGCGAAGGACGACGATGATGATGTTGAAGAAAGTGTCCGGAATAGACGGGTTGGCGACGAGAATGATGGAGGAGAATTGTCCAGACGAAAGCCCAGTCGTACAGAACAAAGGAATTCCGATAATTCTCTTAAATCACTTTCAAACAATGAACACAGTCTTAAAAACGATGATTTGGCTGAGAAAGAGATGATGATCGACGAATTTCTGAAACATTTACGAAAGGAAATAAGTGTTGAAAATGATGAGAATGAGAATCAGCCTGAAACCAAAGAGTATCTGAGTGAGGATTGTTTTCTGTCTGAGAAGGCAAAGAGTGATTTGAAGACGAGAGCTGACAATGACGAGAGTGTGAGAAGAGCGTTAGAAAAACTTGTGGAATTTTTGGAAACCGAGAGTTAATGATTGTGACAAATGTCCTTAACAGACTGAGTACTCGGAATGTAGGCATAATAATAATACGATGATGAAGATGATTAGTTGTTGTTGTTGTTATTATTATTATTATTATTATTATTATTATTATTATTATTATTATTATTATTATTATTATTATTATTATTATTATTATTTATTTATTTATTTATTTTATTTTATATAATATTTTATTTTTTTTTATTATTTTTATTTGTGACACTTTACTTAACAAATTGGGCATTTATTTATTTATTTATATATTTCCTGTTTTGACTGTGGCAACTTTTATTTAAATTGTTATTAAATAATCATGTTGATCACAGTGAACTTTTGACTGTTTGTTTGTGAAAGAGACATATTGTACAGACAGAAAAACATATGAAACAAGACAGTTAAGAACTTTTTTTACAAAATAAAACTGAATGAACTGTTGTTGATAATAGACAATTAATTTCACCAATGTTGTTATAAATTTTGTTATTTTTTTGTTAATGTGTATATATAAATATTCTGTTGTTGTTGCATATTTAATAGTGTTAATATTTAGTTTTTAAATGATAGTTTTTATATTATTTGTGAAAAGAAAATGTTTGGTAAAATATTTTCTGCTTTGTAAAATTGCTACACATGTTTAATATAGATATTTCATGTTTATAGATGTGAAATACTGAAAATTGTGAATATATATACACCGTAGAAATAATGGATCTACAGTGAAATGAATATTTGAAAACTTTTAAGTGTTGAAAGTAATTTCATATTTAAAGTTGTATGAAAAATAAGTATAAAACCATTTATTTTTGAATTTATTAATGTAAAACTGATATAAAAATGCATCTCTCTCTCTCTCTCTCTCTCTCTCTCTCTCTCTCTCTCTCTCTCTCTCTCTCTCTCTCTCTCTCTCTCTCTCTCTCTCTCTCTCTCTCTCTCTCTCTCTCACACACACACACATATTTAAATTAAAATTTTTGTTTATATTTTTTCGGTTAATTGTAGTTGATAATCTACAGCATGAATCTGTATAAAAGTGTATTATTATTTTCATGTCCTTACATATTTAATATTTATTTCCATGTTATATATTTACTGTTTTGTTGTTCTTAAATAATCATGCGATTTCAACAGTTTCTGTTTCCTTGTTTAATGGAAATAAAATGTGAGCTGAAAAATTTGTTCTGCTTTGTTGAATTTACTTACAAGTCAAAGTTATTATAATACAATCAGGTATTTTGTCACAGGTATAATTATGGTTTCTGGGTTTGTGTTACTAAACCTTGGATGACTGTATAAAATAATGTAATTATGTCTTGTATATGTGTACCTAATTTAAATACAATCTACAGATAAGAATTTTTAAAACCCACATGAATCACATTAACTACAGTATTCTAGTATACTGTATATCATTATAAAAATACTATCAATTGTACAGTAATTAAAAAAAAAATTTACTATCAGTTATAATAATAATAATAAACAAATAATTAATAAAATTGACATTCAAATGAAGGAAAATAACAGCAAGAAATAAAATATCCTATATAATGTATATCATTTTTGTATTATCAACAGGAGTACGTGTACTAGTAGCAAATGAAAAGAAAAACACTTAAATTTAAAAAAAAATATTTTAATACACAAAAATACTATAACAGTTATAATATATGAAACTGATAAAATGTTCCCTCAAAAATAAGGTTTTATTAAATTTTATTTACAGTATCAGATATGACGATGCACTAGAAATAAATAATTTTAGGTCTTCACATCTACTTCCATATTAATTACCTGTAATTGAAAAAAATAAATAAATAATTATAATAAAAAGAATAGGTAACTAAATAAATGACTTAATAAAAGTGAAGAGACAGTTAAAAGGTAAAAATAAAAAATTCTAGAAATTATTAAGTGTTCATTGTTCTGCTCACAAATTTTGAAACATATAATAACACACATGTTTATATATACTTACTTGAGTATGTAAACATATACATATATTTATATATACTAAAACATGTATAATACATTTACAGACACGTTGACAAATATTACAAGCATACATGCACATAAGCACATAAACATATATATACTGACATGAATAAATACGTAACTATATGCATTATAAACACCTGAATGTATTACACATACTAGTAGATCCGTCTATTCATGCATACATACATACATACATCCATCCACGCACGCACAAAAACATAGATACATAC